>JAJIBD010002607.1:0-30226 GCA_021461705.1 Cryptotis parvus
TTTTTGAAGACAGGCATCCTTGTGTGTCTTTTTCTCTCTTGGCATTCTTCACACAATCATGGAGGTGCTGAACCAGTCGGTTGTATTCTTCATCGATGTCATCAATGATGCCATCTTCCCATGTTGCCACAATGGTGCCAAAGAGTTCCCAGTTGGTAGTCATTCTGGAAGTTCTCTTCTTTAACTTTGTAGCCTTTTCTCCCCGTTGCGTGAAGTAAAATTTTTCACGAAGGAGATGGTGGTCCAATCCTGTTTGGAATTTAGGGACAACAGTGACATCAGTCAGGAAAAACCATCGATTGAAGATGATGTGGTCAATTTCATTGTGGAACTGTCCACCAGGAGATTCCCATGTCCAACTTTCCGATTCAGCCTTCTGGAACTGTGAGTTCCTATGAATGGTCTTAGTGGACATGATGAACTCATATAGTTTCTTACCCTGTTCGTTCTATTCTAGGCCATGGGTCTCGATGTGGAGTTCTTCAGCCGATCTTCTTGGTCCTATCTTGGCATTAAAATCACCGACTATGATCTTGTAGAAGGTGTGATCTACTTTATAGTACTCTTCCAATTCCATGTAGAACTTCTCAATTTCATCTTCCCTTATATGTGGATGTTGGTGCATAGACAATGAAGATAGAAACTGCCGGCAGTGGGCCACATCTCTTCAAGTGTAATCGTCCTATCCGGTTTATTAGGCATTGAAATGAACCAATGCTCATGGCCAGGTTCGTGTTGACAAGGACATCGACACCACTGATGCCTCTTCAGCGCATGTTCCAAGGAACATTTCTTCTCCAGTGTGAAAAACGTCATAATGTGATTGACGCCTTCTCATCTCGGTCAGACCAATGATGTCATACTTGATCTTTTTGCGCTTGCACCATCAGGTCCTCGATATATGCTTCCAATGCTACTGTACGTGCATTGAAAGTACAGACAGTCATTTTAGTTCTTCTTCGTTTTGGCAGCCTAGTTTGGCCCTGAGGTTTTATCAACCACTTTTTGTTCATCCTTGCTCATCCTTCTTAGTGCTGTCGTATTAAGGGCTCTTTCGGGTCGGGGAAATAAATATTGTTATTACTGGTTTTGTCTTCTCGAATACACATCGGACAGCTTGCCAGGCTCTGCCGTGTGGGTGGGTATACTCTCAGTAGCTTGCTGGGCTCTCTGAGAGGGCTGGGAAACAAAGGTGGCTTTTATATTTTTTCAATCTTTTTAACCTGGAATATTTTGGTGTCTTCTGTAGGCTGGGCATTGAGGGTTAATCAGATTAAGGGCTGGGCAGAGAGGGTTGATCCAGTCTCCTCAGGGTCTGTTGTTGAGGATGATCTTATCAGGTCTTTATTTCTGTATCCACAAGGTGGGTCTTGACAGCCTTAGGGCTAGTAGCTTTATTCCAGAAAGTTCATTGCCATGGGCCCTTCCCTGTCTACCTGCCTTCATCAGAATACAACACTTGTCTGGTTCAGGCATACAACAAAAGCATGTTAGCCAGAAAGTAAAAAAGAACAAATAACCAGTCAAGTGGTCTTGCATATTGTATTTCAAGAGTTAAGGGGAGAAAGTCACTGGCTGCACACTGGCAGTAGTCACCAGACCAGAATAGTTAGTCACCTTGTCAGTGGGCCCACCATTTTCACTTCCACATCTTCAGGAGTAATGAAATAGAAGCAATAGAGGGAGAAATGGAAAAGTCTGAAAAACATTTGGCACTAGGCATAAGATATTTACCCCCTCATTCTCAATCCAAGAATACTTTCTGGAGTGGATATTTTTCAAGGTCTAACCTTACAAACTAACATTGGTGGATTCCACCTTTGAGTATGGCTGGTGGAAGTAGTTCTGAAAGGACATTCATTCTGTGTTTCTTACAGAGCCCCAACAGGTCTTTGCTACCTGACATAAAGATTATCTGGTGGTCAGGTAGAAATAATAATGCCATAGCCAAAGAATAGACAATTATGAAATCCATCCCAAACTTCTTTAATTTTCTAGTGTGGCCTTTATGAAAACCAAGTGGTAGATAGGGAATAACAGTGAACTGTTAGGATTGGAATAAGATGGTTCCCCCAATGCATGTAGTGATCTTCACTCAGGTATATTTGTACTGCTCCACACTGGGTGTGGCCAGAGCCTTCTTCAATTTCAAAACCATCTGAGAGTTCAGAGGGATGCACCTCACAGGGAATGTAGACAATTGCCCTTCACTGTCTCCCCCAAGTATATCTGCACAGCTGGTCATGGAGAACCTTAGTTGGCCAAGCCGCTTGGTGTGGAAAGAGTTTCACTCTTTTCATAATATCCTTCCAAGGCTATTGGATTACAAGATTGGGTTTGTTACAAGATTGGATTATAGTTCCAAGCATTTTATTTTATTATTATTTTTTAAGTATTTTATTATACCACCGTGAGATATACAAATAAAAAGATATACAATTAAAAAGTTCATATTTGGGTTTTGGTCATACAGTGTTCCAGCACCTGTCCCTCCACCAGTGCCCATCTCCCACCACCAACGTCCCCAGTTCCCTCCCCCTTCCCCAGCCCACCTCCATGGCAGGTTCTTTATTTCTTTCCCTCTCTCTCTCTTTCTATTTTCTTCCTTCCCAGAAAGAAATTCGAATGGCAAAAAACATATGAAAAAATGCTCATCATCACTAATCATCAAAGAGATGCAAATCAAAACAACAATGAGATACCACTTTACACCACAGAGACTGGCACATATTCAAAAGAGCAAGAACAACAAGTGCTGGCGTGGATGTGGGGAAAAGGGGACACTCATCCATTGTTGGTGGGAATGCTGGCTGGTACAGCCTTTCTGGAAAACAATATGGACATTCCTTCAAAGACTAGAAATTGAACTCCCATTTGACCCAGCAATACCACTCCTGGGAATCTACTCTGGGAAACCAAAAATATGCAGCGGAAACACCATCCCTACTTTTATGTTCATAGCAGGATTATTCACAAGAGCCAGAATCTGGAAGCAACCAGAGTGCCTGAAAATCGATGACTGGATAAAGCATTGGTACATCTACACAATGGAATACTATGCAGCTGTTAGGAAAAATGAAGTTATAAAATTTGCCTATAAATGGATGGACATGGAGAAGATTATGTTGAGTGAAATTAGCCAGAAGGAGACAGATGACTGCATTTTTTTTTGCATAACATAAGTATATATGTACATATTATGATACCAATATCCAAGGTCAAGTGAAACATATCAGGAGGTCTTGTCAAAGGTGGAAATTATCACAAACGTGTGGGAGTCACAGGCTAGGTAAGACAGAAAATGGAACAGTGTGCTAACAATTGTTGAGGGTACTAATACCAACCTAGAACTGAGCATTAAATAGAGGCAAAAGGATACACATGACAACCCTTTAATGTATTATCTGTAATCCATAGTCTGGAAGGGAAGAAAAAGAGAAAAAGAGAGAAAGGGAAAGAAATAAAGAGCCTGCCATGGAGGCGGGCTGGGGGAAACGGGAGGGAACCAGGGACATTGGTGGTGGGAGATGGACACTGGTGGAAGGAAGGATGGGTGCTGGAACACTGTATATCTAACTCAACCATGAATACCTGAAAATCATGGTGCCTTCATACAATAGAATTTACAAAAATTGTGTTTTTTTAATAATCAGTAGAATTTTTGTTGTCCTTTTTTTGTTTCCAATATCGTAAACACCTGAAGCCAACTCCTGTACATCCTTGATTTTTAAATGAAAGCATGTTTCTTGTCCTTTATGCTGCTGTCTTAGGCCTGAATTCCTTTCTAAGGAACACGCTGGATTGGGGTGCAGGAGAGGCATGTCAGTACCCCAGTTCATGATGCAGCTTCCAGGTATGCCATCTGGCCTAATCCTGATCATTTTCTGCATGCTAAGTGGTCACAGGGTGGGAGCAAGGAGTCATAAAGTCCATCCTGGGGCCAGGGTAGGGGGGCAGGTCCATGTACAAGCCAACCAAAGTTCTAAGTAAATGCTACCATCCTAGCAGATTTTGATTGAAAACACTAACTTGGTGCCCCAAGGTGACAAAGACATAAAAGCACAGGGAACATTTACATACAAGGCACTCTACAACCTGACTCCCCAACCCTATCCCTTTTGTTTCTCAGTTTTATAGTTTAAAAAAATACATGTCCCCAAAGCTCTCATTAACTTCCATCTAAAAAGGTATTTCCACCTTTATTTGCTAACAAACTAGTGATATGAAATATTACTATACCACTTTCTAGAAATTTAGTTAACAGTATTTTCTAAAAGCACCTACAATACTTATAACTTGAATACTCAGCATCGCCAGTGACTGTCCCAAGTCAGTTTCATTCTCATTACAACCTCTGGAAGCAGGTAGTTAATATCCCTATTTCACAGGAAAGGTTTATGAATTGAGACATACCAAGGTTAAGGATCACATTAAGCAGTGAAAGTTTGAAACAAGGACTGGGGACGTAGTACAGGATGACACGGCCAGCCAGGGTTTGAGTCCTGGAACCAATGCCTCTTGAGCATCATGAGTGACCCTGGTGGGTCCCTGCACTGCAGGAGCTGGGAATGCAGAGCCCTTGCACTAAACTGTGGACTCGGTTGGTTGAGTTGCTCTGGGATTGGTCTCTGGAGCCATGGAGCAATGCTTGGGAGCCCCCACCCCAAAAAAACACACAAAAAAAAACTGAAACTAATTCCGATCACAGGCTATGCCATCTCTGTTGCGTATATTAACGTCCCACCCTTTGTTTCTAGCTGAAGAGCCCCTAGGAAAAAAAACTTTCAAAAAAATTCTAATTTGAAATGTTAGAAAACATCCTTGTTTAATGAAAATGTCTCTAAAGTTTCACCAATACTAAATAAGCTCGATGATGATCACAGCTGTGGTACTATGGCATGTGCCTTTGTAGTACAAGATCATCAATTTTATGTATTTTCCTAAAATTAAGAACAACCAAATCAGTCCCCCCAGTTTTCCTGTTTTTATTTAATTAGTTTTAACACCATGATTTACAAAGTTGTTCACAGTACTGTTGTTTCAGTCATTCGATATTCCAACACCAGTCCCACCACCAATGTGTCCTTACCTCTACCAAAACCCCTTGCTCCTACACACCCCCATCCCCATGCCTGCTCCCCTTAGCAGGCACTAATTATATTGTTTATTTGAAAATATAAGCAATGCTTGGGAGACTTACAGACATGGGGCAGAGCTGCTACTTGCTCTCTCTGTGCCCAGCCGCTCACGAGGCGCCCGGGAGGGATGGCGGGTTCTAGCTCTGGCCCGCCACCCCAGCAGGGCCTCACAACAAGCCAGATGACCCCCACTCCATGAGGGCCGCCATCTTCCACATCAGACTTCCCTCTCGTCAGAACTCCACCCAGCAGCAGACGAACCTATCACAGCCTGGCTTGCGCGGCTGCTTGCGGCCGCGTGGTTCATCAATAAATGCTGTATTTAGAGGTGACTACAAGAGTATGCCACCCACACGGCAAGCCTGGCAAGCTGCCTGTGTCGTATTTTGTTGCAGGACACCTAAAAGCCTTGGCCTCTGCATCTGCCCTGGATTACCTCCTGCCAGTCACTTCATAGATAGGGAGTCTGAATGTGGCAGTCTTATCTGACCATGTATTCTGTACTGGCTGGTATAAATATTCTCTCATGCTACCACAAGCATCGTGGGACTAGCTAGATCTTACCAGCATATTTGCCTGGCCACGTTGGATCTCTAAGTAATTAGACCAGAGAGAAATGCTGTTTGCCTCCAAGCAAGCAAGCATGGCTCCCTGATAACTCAAAGGCAACTAAAATACAAAACTACCGTGAAGTAGACGAGACTCTTGTGAAGCCTTGGAGAAATATTTAACTGGCATTAGTATTAGTCTTTGGTACAGAGACATGCCATCTCAGAAACCCCCTTCTCTACCCTATAAAGGCAATTCCAGGCAGATCTTGGCTCAAGATATTAGGTGAGATGCTGGGAGAAATTACCTGAGGGCATTTGACCCTTCCTGCCAGGGGAAGTTACATTTAGCTTATAGCTTCTCCCAGCTCTGCTAGGAGGCTTTTAATTAGCTCTGGGTCCTTGTAAACAACCAGATGGTCTCCTGAAGTTGCTACATTCTATAGAGCTATTTTCCTGTTTTCATCTCTCGATAGCCCAGCCCAGAATGGGCTGGGCTGGGAGTTTGGGCAGATTTCTAGCTATAAAATAAGCTGCAAGAAGAAAGAAGCTCTCCCTCTCTTTTTTTCCCCTTTTGCCATTTCGGCTTCCCTTGGTGTTTTGCTTCTCCGTCCTCTCCATTCTCTGTTGGGCCTCAACATGTGGTGGCAGCCATCTTGGCCTACACCTGGCTGGGGCCTAGCTGGGAACCCAGAGTCCGGGAGGTTTTCCCTGCTCTTGGATTGTATATTGGATCCTGTGATAGTAAAGCCCTTTTAAAACTGCATCGGATTCCTGAGTCTTCATCCATTCCCGCCGGCTTCGGAGGTAGAAGGGAACTTCGCTTCCCGGCACTGTTGGGGACCCCGGCAGAGCTCCCCGACAGTATTTGCTATGCTAAATACCAGTAACAATTATATTAGGTCATTCCCATGACCTAATATAATTGAGGCTCTTTATGTTCCTGGAGCAAGCAAATGCCCTTGGGCCCTACTAGCATGAGACAAGACCTATGGAGATATTACTGGTGCCCGCTCGAGCAAATAGATGATGAATGGGAAGATAGTGATAATGATTTGAAAATATATCTTGGAATGGTGTTGCTAAAGCTATGACCTTTTTTACTGGGTTGTTACATGCAAGATGGGCAATCTGTTGTTTCATTTATGAACTTTTTAAATGAAATCAACTCGATTTTTTAGCAAAGATGTCCATATTAATCTTTAATATTCAATAATCAGTTCCAAACCCACAATTGCAACTATCACTTGTCACTTCACTTGTCTTCCCATTGTTCATCGATTTGCTTGAGCTGGTACCAGTAACATCTCCATATGTCCTGTTGTGTGCTAGTGTAGCCCAAGGGCATTCGCTCACTCAAGGAACATGAAGAGCCTCAGACCATTCCTTCAGGTCATGGGAATGAGGTCTATAATTGTTACTGGTTTTTGGCATATCAAATATAACACAGGTAGCTTGTCAGGCCTCTACCGTGCGGTGGTATACTTTCAGTAGTAGGCTTTCGTCTCGTGCATTTACTGATGAACTGGGAGAGATCAGCTTTTCGAGAGAAGCTCTGACGAGCTGTGGAATCCGGATGTTGAAAATGGCGGCCCTTTGCACGTGGCCAACCTGGGTTCGACCCCCGGCATCCCATATGGTCCCCTGAGCACCGCCTGAGTAATTCCTTAATGCAGAGCCAGGAGTAACCCCTGAGCATTGCCAGATGTGACCCAAAAAATAAAGATAAAATGGCGGCCCTTGTGGTGTGGGGGGTTCCTCTGGCTTCTTGCCAAGCTCTATTGGGATGGTGGGCCAGGGTTATAACTCACCTTCCCTACTGGGCACCTCATGACCAACTGAGCAGAGGGAGAGCTAGTAGCAGATCTAAATAAACACTAAATATTATTTAATTACTATTAAATAATATATTATTCTTAGAAGCAAAGACAAGAAGAGAGCCAGACAGATGGCTCAAAAGGCAGAACGCACGTGAGGGAGGCAATTCCCAACTAGGGAACAACCCTAAGCACAGACCTGAGAGGGCTCTGCCCTCCTGTCCCTAAACAAAAGGAAAAAAAAGGACACAATTGAGAATACAAAATTGGAATTCACCAAAACTGAAACTGTATTTTTTTTTGGGCCACACCTGGCAGTGCTCTTGGGAACACATGTGGTGCTAGGGAATGTACCAGGAGCAGTCATGTGGACAACAATTATTTCAAATTTTGCCTACCTCTGCTTGAGCCAGTACTAAGCAGATACTCAGTAATTAATATTGTATTGTTTGCTATATGCAGTCTGCTGATATGTGGTAGAGAAATATTTTCTTAGAAGGTTAACAATGAGGTTTGTTCAATCTCCTGATGGAACAATCGGGCCACTGAGCCCACAGTATAAGAAATTACTGACATGTTGTTAGACTAGGCACTGAGACTACACATTCTGTTACTGGCGCCTTATACTTACATCTATAAAATGCAATACAATATTGGTAAATTAGGATGTCACGTGGCCACAAAAAGTGGCTTCGCACCCCAGGAATTAGATTGTAATTGAGTTATTCAACCATGGTCTCTTTGGAGATTTATAGAGGAGTCTTGACCATGGCCACTGAGATTACTGTGGTGTCTGAGGCAGTTCATGGGCATGAACACTGGACCTTCTGGAGCACATGGAGAAGGGGGAAGGGTTCCTATCCCAGGCCCCGTGAGAGCCTAGAGAAATCAGTTGCAGAAACCCACATACCTGGAATTTGCAACAGAATCACTCAGGGTGGGGGGCTCATCTGAGTAGTGGACTCTGGCCTGAAGCATGTCGGCCATTGTGGGGAGTGGGAAACTTGAAGCTGCTGGGGTCTTTGTTAAGAAGGGCCACCCCCCCAAACTGCCTCCCCTCCTGATTACCCCGTGTTCAGCCTGGCACGGGGAGAACTGGAAGCATCTCTTTGATGTTTTTATTTTTATTGAAGAGCCATGATAAAAAAAATTATCAATAGTTGAGTTTTGGGCAAGCACTAATTTAACTTTATTGGTAAGAATTGCAGGCCTCCCCTTACAGTTAGGCCTGTGCCATGCTAAGGGGCGACACCCAGCTCTTTCTGACCTGCTTCTGCTCTGCTCCACCAGCCCAGGAGAGGCCCCAGCTGCCATACTGGGCCTGTTCCCTTCCAGTGAGATTCTAGCGGCCTCCATGCCTGACCTGTGCCTCTCACAAGCCCACACCACAGCTCCTGAATAATTTGACTCACATTGATATAAACAAAATGACTTCAGTAAGAAATTAAAAGGACAGATTTTGTGTTAGGCTGATATGCACATTTTTATTTAACAAATATAGTGTACAACAACCAAAAGAACTATACATTCCCAGAAGAATCAAAAGTATACATATTTGGATTAGCACCTAGAAAGTACATAGAACAGGAAAAAGAGGGGGAGAGCTTTCTACTAAAATCAATTGGGGAACCATGTTCCTTGCAGATTATAAGACTAAGTCCATGGGTGTTTGATAGGAAGCCACTATGTTCCTTATGATCTTGGTGATCAGCTGACTTTTAACAGCTTCATGTCAGAAGACAACAGATGTGTCATCTTGGTATGTATCAAAGACAGAACTTTATACTTACCGCAGATGTACTTCAAAATCACATTATGAATCTGTGGTGTACTACAGTACACAGTGTGGCTGCTTCCTAAAAAGTGAGCAAGCATCCGGTACCCATATTTAGAAACAATTTTACAGGGTCCCCGGGCACTGCCAGAAGTGATCCCTGAGCACATAGCCAGACAAAGCCCATGAGCACTGTCAGGTATGGTCCAAAAAATCCAACCTCCACCTCACCCTGTGACTCTCCCACAAATAATTACAACTCTAGTAATCTGTAGAAATCACTTGGATTTGACCAGAAAGGTTGCCGGCAGGATATGAAAGGTTCCTTGAGTCAGCAAAGACTTCATACTATCACTTCCAAGTTCACCGAGAGTCCAGGCAACATTGCCTCACGTGTTTCATAATATTCTTTGATTGTGTTACATTAACCACCTGGAAGGCAACTTCCTTGCTTGCAAAACTAGTCAGTGATACTCAACTTGGAGCAATTTTATTCCAGGAGATATTTGGGGATGTATGGGGATAAATTTTTCACAACTGAGAGTGTGTGTGCTCATTCTTGGGTCAGCAACTTTACATCAATAGTCTGAATAAATACTGTTGAGTAAAGGAGTGTAAGAAGGATGGTTCACCGGTCTTTAACTGACTTTACTGAATAGTGAATTTATGTGACCTCAAAATTATTCTGAGTCCCAATGGTGTCCCAGTCTGACATATAGAGGACCTTAAATTAGGGCTAACATATTAGAAGTAAACATTTCATTTTGAATGGGATAAACCAAATTAAACTGTGTTCAAGGCAATATACTTCATTTTTTTTTTCTTTCTTTCCTTTTTGGGTCACACCCAGCGACTAGCTCTTCACTCAGGAATGCTGGGGGATCGAACACGGGTTGGCCACATGCAAGGAAAACGCCCTACCCACTGTGCTATCACTCCCCCCAATATACTTCACTTTAAATTAAAAAATTAACACAGATGGGCAAGCAGCAGCACCAGATCCAAGATGGCAGCCAGCAGGAGGCTGATGAAGGAGCTTGAAGAAATCCGCAAATGTGGAATGAGAAACTTCCATAACATGCAGGTTGATGAAGCAAATTTATTGACTTGGAAAGGGCTTGTTGTTCTGACAATCCTCCATATGATAAGGGGATCAAAACTTTCCAACAGAGAACCCATTCAAACCACCGAAGATCACATTTAAAACAAAGGTCTATCACCAAACATTGATGAAAAGGGGCAGGTCTATCTGCCAGTAAAACTGGAAGCCAGCAACCAAAACCGACCAGTAATCCAGTCCCTCACTGCACGAGGGACGACCCCCAGCCTGAGCACCCACTTCCGGCTGACCTAGCTGAAGAATATTCTAAGGACTGTAACAATTCTGTAAGAATGCTGGAGTGAACAAAGAAATATGGGGAAAAGCAACCCGTGGACTAAATCTGTCCTGCCTGTTTCCAGCAAGTGAGCAGAAACCCCGAAAGCGCATTCCAACACCCGCAAAGCAGGACTGTGGAAAACTGACAGGTGCCACCGCCTGGCGTGTGCTTGTGACAGCTTCTAACTTTCTACAGTTTTCTTAATCAGTTTTCTTAGGTAACCTGTAAAGAAAGCATTAAAAATTTAAGATGTTCTGAAAAATAATTAACACAGGAAATGCCATGCACAGCAGACACCATCTTTTAAAAACATATTTACAATTTTATATATTTACTTAACAATATATCTTATATCTTTACAGTTACAAAATTATTTCGAATTGTAGAATAACAGTACCATTGATTTCCCTTAAGCATATATTTTCTAGCAATTTTCTATCCTTTAAAAGGCAATATTCAACCAAATCCAAACCAGAGAATGCTACAGAGGAAGCATACTGGAAAACAGTGGGGAAATAATTTAGACAAAATTTTCATTCAGGCTTAAATGACTATTTCAGTAACTCAAATAAATAGTATTTATTATTTACCAAGCTTCGCCTACCTTGAAAAACAAAGCAAACAATCCCCATAAACTGTACCTTTTAAAACGTTTGGAGGAATTAAGTTATAGTCTGGATCCCAATCAGTGACCTGTAAGAGCTCTACAATGGAGGCTGGAATAGACACTATGCACGTTTATCATCCCGCATACACCTGAGGCTGAAGGGGTGGAGGAAGTTTATCATTTTCAACATTTTCAGAGTCAATTGCTGCTAAAGACGGTTTGGGGGCTTAATTTCAAGTGGATATTTCTCAACAATGTCTTGAACCTCTTTTGCAACTCCATCTGTCCAATCTATTAAATCTTTTCAAGCTTCTTGGCTTCATTCATGATCCTTTCCTGTCGCTCATTCAACTGAGAAAGAAGATCCAAGTTCTTATACATTTGTTTAACACCCAAGCAAGCATCTGGAGACCAATTCTCAGATTCCTGCTTCTTCGGAGAAGTCTGGCCAGACATGTATCGATCAAAATCTTCCTGACTTAAATTTAAAGACTGAGCATCTAATTTCTCAATGAAAGCCACAGCACAACACTACAAAAGAAGAGAGGATTATTTGTTAGTCATATGAGAAAAGCAACACATATTCAAATGGATTTCTATTTTTTCCCCCACTTTATTCCAAATTGATTTTTAATTCCTTTATTATGGAGAAGTGAAAGTAGAGGAAAAAATGTTGGGGCTGGAGCACAGCAACAGCACAGGGGAGGGTGTTTGCCTTGCACGTAGCCAACCAGGTTCGATCCCGGCATCCCATATGGTCCCCTGAGCACTGCCAGGGGTAATTCCTGAGTGCAGAGCCAGGGAGTGACCCTGAGCATTGCCAGGTGTGACCCAAAAAGAAAAAAAAAGTTTGGGCTGGAGCAATAGTACAGTGGGTAGGGCATTTGCCTCGCATGAGGGAGATTTGAGTTCGATCCCTGGCATCCCATATGGTCCCCCAAGCACTATCAGGAGCATTTCCTGAGTGGAGAGTTAGGAGTCACTCCTGAGCATGTCTGGTGCAACTCAAAAAAGTTTAAAAAATATAATATACCTGCTTCGAACATTACCAAGTTATAAGTAAAATAAGTCAGAAAGAAACAGACAATAAAACAGATGATCTCATTAGTTCCATACATAAATAAATAAAGCAAGTGAATAGACAGTGTCCAATTTAAACAAACGCTTGGAGAGTCAATAGAACTGAGTTTACCAAGGAGGGTGCAGAGGGTGGAGAATTAGGACTCAGGCTCAAAACTGCGTATGGTCCCAGGGCACTGCCAGAGTGATCCCAGAGCAACAGGGATCACAAGGAATAAGGCCTGAGCACCATCAGGTGGGGATCTTAAATCAAATAACAACAATAACACCGCCTATCTTATTGTATTTCTTCCTTCAAATGTTAATTGCCAGCTCCCACCGGGTCTGAGTGTCAGGCCTAGGGTCACGTAAGTGAGATATTTGAGGGGGGCACCTTCAAGTGTTTTGTTCCATAATGCAGAGCTTAACTATAACATAGCTTCATTTGGACAAACACTGAATGGTCGCTGAAATTAGAGGCTCTATGCTTTTCTGCCATCATCAAACATGACTTACAGTTTTAGGGCCAGTTATCTAGGCATATGCCCCATAAAGCTATTTACCAGTTCCCCACAATGTACGGCAGCCACTGCACATGTCTTCAGGTATGGGTGTAATACGCAGACTCAGGTCTCAGAGAGATACTTTTATCAAATGGTTAAAGGCACAAAGTTTTGAAATCAACAATCTGCCACTTGACAGCCAGGAGTTTTGTGACCCTGTGAGAGTTATCTACCTCATAGAGGTTTTCACATCGATAAAATTGGGGAACTATGACCTAGATGTACTGCGAACATAATACAGAATACAAATCCATGTTGAGCTCATAATTAAAGAATAAATATTAGCAAGTATCATTAGAGAAATACTAGGGCAACTGCTCTGTCAAATAGACATTTTTGTTATATTTTTTGATGCTAATAAAATTTTTCACAAAGAGTATATGACATTTTCATGTAAGATATTTCAGAGACTGAGAGATAATACTTTTTGGAAAGAAATAAAACAAATCTTGTCTTTTAATGAAGGAATCAATGTCCAATAGTTGACTTACTCAGGGTTAAAACAAACCAAATCCTTGTACTTAGGGAGAGACAGCCAATGGAAGCGGGGTTCAACATGGCTGTCACATTCCTATAAAAACATCACAATCTCATAAGGCACTTCGTTGCCTTGAACTGGTGGTGACCCCAGTTCAATTCCTGGCACAGCAGATGGTTTCCTAAGGACCACCAGGGGTCAGTCCGGAGCACTGAGTCAACAACAGTCCCTGAAAACGTGTGGTTGAAATCCCTTCCCTGACCCTCCGAAAAGTACCACAATTTCTGGTCAAGTATTGGGAAATAGGTGCTGGTCTGGTTGGGCCGCCCTGCTCTGCAACACCAAACAAGCACTCCAGGCTGTCTCACTTGGGAGCGTAAATCTGCCCAGCCTGTGAGGTATCTCTCACATAAATGACTTCTCAGTTCTTTTCCATAACACTAAGAAAAATTCCTACCAGATTGGTGAAATAGTAGCCATCTTCTCCAGTCATCAATCGGCTTAGGTTGCAGAAGCGGGTGATATACTGAATATTGGACTGAAGGCGTGGGGGTTGCCCTTCAAAACAATGTAGATGAGAGTAGGTAAGAAGTCATCGGCCGAAGCGGGCTCATTTTTGGTGATCTTGATGGCATTGAAGATGTGCTTGCTGCATTTGGTGATGCACGCCAACTTATCTCTAGGCACACGTTTTGAGTCCATTTCAATGATATCTACAAAGCAAGAAAAAGAAACTTCTAGTAAAAAAGTGAGGAATCCCCTCTGTTCTGTCCGGTAGGCCTGGTGGCCCCACCCACAAACTATCTCAGGGCTATCAACCATCACACAGAGACTCAGACACATGGGGGAGAGCTGTATTTGGCTCTCCCAGAGTCTCCCAGTCGCTCGGCACATCAAACTAGTGGAACCAATCATGTTCTAGAAACTCGAAGTAAATTCGAGAACAGAAGCAGCCAGAAAACCTCGTGCAACACAACCAGTCACCCTCTGGTCCGGACTCCACAGCTGGACCCAGCCCAACCTAAGAGAGAAGCCGAATTCAAGTCCAGGCATGCAGGACTCGGCGACTAAGCCAAGCAGGCTTTTTAGGGAGCCTGGACTGGGGTCACCTCCTCCCACCTCGGCTCCCTCCATAAAGGCCTGGCAGCCCCACCCAGAACTGTTGCTGGGGCTCTCGGCTGGACAACAGGCATTCAGGTGCAGGATGGAGTCTCTGCCTGTCCACCCTGTGCTACACTGATGGGGCGTCTTGGGGTGGAGGCAGGCTTTTGCTCCTTGGCTCCCAGAAGTCAGAAAACCTCGTGCAACACAACCACAGTTATCCTTAAGGTCTGGACTCCACAGCTGGACACAGCCCGATCCCCATGGAGCACAGGCACAGGCACCGGAGCGATATCTCAAAACCTGGTATACCACAAATGTGTGGGAGTCAGAGGCTAGGTAAGACAGAGAAGGGAATAGGGTGCTGATAATTGTTGAAAATGATACCATCCGAGAACTGAACATTGAATATAGGCAAAAAGTTACACGATAACCTCTAAATGTATGTATTATAATCCACAATATTAAGAAGGAGCAGGGAGGGGAGAGAGAGAGAGAGAGAGAGAGAGAGAGAGAGAGAGAGAGAGAGAGAGAAAGGCTGGGGCAAGGGGGAGGGAAGTGGGAACATTGGTACATTGGTGGTTGGAAATGCACACAGGTGGAGGGATGGGTGCTGGAACACTGTAGAACCAAAACTCAAACATGAACATCTTGTAATTGTATATCTCATGGTGGTATAATCAAATACTTTTAAAAAAAATTTAAAAAATAATGTGGAAGATAAGTGACTAGATAATCATTTTCTATCTATTAAGTTAGCTCATAAACAGCTAATCATGACCTAGAAACTAGATTCAACAATGGATCACTTGATCACTTGATCACGTGACTTCCTGTAGATCATCAATTACTCGAGCAGGCACCAGTAACATCTCCATATGTCCTGTCACATGCGAGATAGCCCAAGGGCATCTGCCCGCTCCAGGAACATAAAGAGCCTCAAACCATTCCATCAAGTCATGGGAATGAGGTCTATAATTGTTACTGGTTATTTGGCATGTCAAATACGACACGGGTAGCTTTCCAGGCTCTGCCGTGCGGGTGGCATACTCTTGTAGTCACCTCAAAACTTGAGCATTTATTGATGAAGGCGTGGCCACTTGCGGCCAGTCGAGCTGGGCTGTGATCAGCTCTTCTGCTGGGTGGAGCTCTGAGGAGAGGGAGTCCGCATGTGGAAAATGGCGGCCCTCATGGTGTGGCAGCCCTCTGGCTTCTTGCATATGTACTAAATACACACATATACTTAAAAGGATATATAAAAATAAGTAAGAGGCAAGAGGGGATGCGGGCGGGATGGAGCCCCAGGTGCGCAAGGATGATTGGTTATGGTTAAAGGAGTTTGAGATTTGCCCACAATCACATAGACATTAGTATCCGAGAAGGGCTCCTTTCTGACACTAAATGAGTGATAACTTCCAGGGGCCAGAATGACAGTGCAGCAGGGGCCATTTGCCTTGCATGTGGCCAACCCAGGTTCGTTCCCGGCATCCCATACGGTCCCCAGAGCACTGCCAGGAGTAATTCCTGAGTGCAGAGCCAGGAGTAACCCTTGAGTATCACTGGGTGTGACCCAATAAGGAAAAAAAAAAAAGACAGCTTCTATCATGATGGTACTTGCATATGATCTCTATGAAGAAATAATAAGTCTTTGATTATAAAACTCAGCTTAGAAAGTCTCAGTTTGTATGTTACATTTAGAACAGAAGCTATTCACACATAATTGCCCTGGTTGTCAAAATACAACTGTCAGGAGAGAGAAAGAGAGGAAACAGGGCTACCTGCTAGGCCGCCTGGGGGTGGGCGGGAGGGGTGGGGTACATTGGTGGTGGAAATGGGGCACTGGTGGAGGGGATGGGTGCTGGTATACTGTATTACCAAGAACCAATTATGAACACCTTTGTAATTGTATGTCTCACGGTGGTATAATAAAAAATTAAAAAATAAATAAATAAAATGACTGACTATAAAAAAAATAAAAATAAACCCCCCAAAAAAAAATACAACTGTCAGGTTAGTGCCAGCTCTGTGGACCACACAGACTCCCCACTGCCTGTAGAAGTGGCTCAGCTGCCTGTGTGGCTGTGTGATACTTTCCTTCCTCCAACCCTGCAGAGAAACAACAATTGGAACATTACACTGAACTCAGTATAGAGGAGCCTGGCTATTCTCAAGCACACAAAGTTTATATCAGTGTAATCCCTGCTCCAATCTCCTACTCAAAAAGGTAACTGTGAAGTGGAAAATCTTAGAGCCTTAGATAGGACTTTCCATTATCACAGCAAAACCTGTGTGCAGAGCCACTGCACTGTGAGACTCACACACGCACTCTGCCACTATGTTGAACCTATCTGCTCCACTACCAGTTCCCCCAAAGACCTCCCTAGCAAGGGTTGGGGGTTGTGGATACTGACGGTGAAGTGGGAAGGCTCACCCCAAACGACAACAGGCAGAATGGGAGCGAGCAGTGGGAAACACAGTCCTGAAGACTCCACCAGTAATAACTACCTGCACGATCTCTCTGAAAAACCCCTCAGAGAGGAAATGCTGAGGGTGCCAAGCAAGCCAAATAATCAGTGGAATGGAGTGCCAATAAAACATGAGGTACGAGAACAGAAACAATCAGAAACAAAACTATACAAGCATGGAGGACTGAAGAATTTGGTAGGCAAAATGAAAAACACTGGAAGATCTTGACATCAGAGTAACAAAGACTCCCAGATGAGATGCAGAAAACGTCCAGACAACTGAAGAAAAGTACCAAGATAAATAAGCAGCAGATAAGAGAACTTCAGGAGAAAGTCAAGAGGCATAAGGATTGTTGGGATCCCAGAGGGCGAGGAAGCAACTCCATGAAGACACACAGTCCAAGACACCATTATAGGGCTAAAGAGTGTAGGCACCCAGATCAGAGAGGCTGGAAGGGTATGAGCTAAGTAAAGTAGAAATAAAAATACTCCAAGGCATATCTTGATCAGAATGATGAAAGCCATGGAGGGAAGATACTGCAAACAAGTTCAAAGAAGGAAATTACATACAGAGGCCTGTTCGGAAGATTACACAGCAGATTTATCAAATAAGATCCTCTGGGCCAAGATAATGATGGAAGACAGTTCAAAAAAATAAAAATTAAAAAAAAAGCACCTCAAAAGAGTCCAAACTGGAGTAAGGAAAGCCTCTTCAACAAGTGGTGCTGGGAAAACTGGGCAGCTACATGTGAAAAAAATGAATTTGGACCTGTGTCTAACACCTTGCACAAAAATCAGATCAAAATGGATTAAAGATCTCAATATCAGACCTGAATCCATAAAGTACGTTGAAGAAAATATAGGAAAAACCCTCCATGACATTGAAGCTAAAGACATCTTTAAAGGTGAAACACCATTTACAAAGCAACTAGAAAAAAGATAAACATATGGGACTACATGAAACTACATGTGAGGCAAGTGCCCTACCCACCGTACTATCACTCTGGTCCCATTTTATTTCTCTTATTGAAAAATTTTATTGTCCTTATCTACCAGTTTGTGTAAAGGCACCCTGTCAAGAAGACTCAGAGGCTAACATGGCCAACAAAGCACAAAGCATCAGACTCTCTAGAATGACATGAAGAAGGGTCGGGGTCTGCTTTTGGGTGCACATACCTGCTTGCAGTCTGGAACATTAGTATAGGAAACAGCCAAGGCAGCTTAACTGACAGCAACTGCTTCCCACTAGCAAGAATCAAACTTCTAGACTTAACATAGGAGGGTGATGGTACCAGTTTTTCCCCTCAGCTCTCATGCCACAGGCTAGCTCCTGACCACCCTCTTAGAGCCACAGGTCGCAGAGACAGTGGTGCAGAGATCTTCCTTCGCCTTGCTAATGCTTCAACCACTGCACGTTCATTTAGCAAACTTTTAGAAAAATTTATCTCCTTTCGGAACTCTAGACCATACTTGGGTCATGCCTTGTGATGTTCAGAGGTTACTCCTGGCTCTGCACTTATGAGTAGTGCTCCAGTTACTCCTGGTAGTGCTCAAGACTGGTGCTTTTCACTAAATCAAGAAAATGGTATGGCAATTTTTCCATGAGTTTTCTCTTTATACACAGATTAATAATGACTGAAGTGAAAAATGCTTCATTTAGTGTATTCATAAACAAAACAAGCAATATAGGCTGGTTAGCACTTGAGATAACAATTAAAACCACAGTGAGGCCAGGGATATAGCTCAGTAGTAGAGCACTTGCCTTTGAATGTGTGAGGCTCTGGGTTCCAACTCTAGCATTGGGGAAAAAAAAACAAAGGAAAAAAACTTCTATAGACTGATAAAGTTCTCCAGTCTGCTTGGGTCAACAATCTTTGATTAACCCTCCACAATATTGAAACTAAAGGCATCTTCAAAGATAAAACACCACTAACAAAGCAATTGGAAGCAAAGATAAATATATGGAACTACATGAAACTAAAAAGTCTCAAAAGAAACAGTGACTAAGATATAAAGAGAGTCCAGAGAATGGGAAAGAATATTCACCCAATACCCATCTGATAAGGGGTTAATATCCAGGATATATCAGACACTGGTAGAATTTTACAAGAGGAAAACAGCCAACCCCATCAAAAAATAGGGAGAAGAAATGAACAGAAACTTTGACAAGGAAGAAGTTCGAATGGCCAAAAGGCATATGAAAAAATGCTCATCATCACTAATCATCAGAGAGATGCAAATCAAAACAACAATGAGATATCATGTCACACCACAGAGAATGGCGCATATCCAAAGAGTAAGAACAACAAGTGCTGGCATGGATGGGGACTCTCATCCATTGTTGGTGGGAATGTTGACAGTACAGCCTTTTTGGAAAACAATATGGATATTCCTCCAAAGACTAGATATTGAGCTCCCATTTGACCCAGCCATACCACTCCTGGGAATATACCCTGGGAAGCCAAAAACACACAGTGGAAACACAATCTGCACTTTTATTTTTATCTGGAAACAACCAGAGTGTCCGAGAACTGATGACTGGATAAAGAAACTCTGGTACGTCTACACAATGAAATACTATGCAGGACGTTAGGAAAAATGAAGTTATGAAATTTGCCAATAAACGGATGGACACGGAGGATCATGTTGAGTGAAATTAGTCAGAAGGAAAAAGATACAGAATGACTGCATCTATTTGCATAACATGTATATATACATACACATACTATGCAAATATATATTTATATGCATATATAGAATATATGTAAATATTTATATATTCATATATACATATTTATATATATATATTTATATATATACACATACATACATATCTATATATGTATATGTTCACCACCAGGATCTCACCATTCTACAAGGAAGTGATCATTGATGTCAAAAGAGGGGTTCGGCAGGGTGATACCATTTCACCAAAACTCTTCAGTGCCATCCTCGAGAACATCATGCGACAATGAGAATGGGAAGGAAAGGGAGTGAAGATAGATAGATGGCAACTACACTATCTCCGCTTCACTGATTACATTGTTCTAATAATACCAAACATTAGCCAAGCGGCACAAATGCTGACTGACTTTGACCGAGAAAGTGGAAAGATAGGTCTACAGCTGAATCTCAACAAAACAATGTTCATGAAAAAGCGAACTAGTTCCAGATGCTCCATTCACTTTTTTTTTTGACTTTTAAATATTTTATTATACCACCATGAGATACACAATTACATAGATGTTTATGTCCGGGTTTCGGTCATACATTGTTTCAGCACCAATCCCTCCACCAATGCCCATTTCCCACCACCAAGGTCCCCCATTCCCTCCATTCTCCCCTAGCCTGCCTTTATGGAGAGTTCTTTATCTCGTCTCTATGACGAGATGAGATATCATGTCACACCACAGAGAATGGCGCATATGATGAGCTGTGGAGTCTGGATGTTGAAAATGGCTCATCATCATATGATGAGCTGTGGAGTCTGGATGTTGAAAATGGCGGCCCTCATGGTGTAGGAGTTCCTCTAGCTTCTTGCAAGGCTCTGCTGGGACGGCGGGCCAGGGCTAGAATCTGCTTTCCCTCCTGGGAGCCTCATGGGCACAGGGAGAGTCGGTATTAGCTCTGCCCGTAAAATAATAATGTGAGTTGTTATTCAGGGAGGCATGAGATTCTGCCTGTGACTGTCCTCTCCAGGAAATCTAGTCACTATGGACAGCAAGCGCATCAAACCTACAGATGATAACAAACAAAACAAAAAACCCAAATCCACTAGACCAGAGCAACAGTGCAGTGAGTATTATTTATTTATTTTTGAGTCATACCCGGCGATACTCAGGTGATGATATGGGATGCCAGGATCAAACCCAGGTTGGCCACGTGCAAGGCAAATGTCCTACCTGCTGTACTTTTGCTCCAGTCCTGCAAATAATTTTTAATACATTCAAACACAGTTTCTGGGGATGAGGGGGCTGAGCCACATCTAGTCATGCTCAGAGCTTATTCCAGACTCTATAATAGAGATCACTCCTGGTGGTGTTTGGGAAAACCGTATGTTGTGCTGGGGATTAAAACAAAACAAAGACAGTCGCATACCAAGCAGGTACCCTTATCCCCTGGACTATCTCTCTAGCCCCCAAATGTATGATTTATCATATGCATTTTGGAAATACTTTATGGGTTTATATAGCAAAATGCTAACTTAAAAGAAAAAGTCAAATATAAGCACTCAGTTTCACTGACCTGTAATTGCTTTCACTACCATATCAGACACTTCAGGGATTTCTTCATTAACAGGGACACAAAGCATCTGAGGTGTAACCCAGTGTAGGGCTCTACAAAGGAGAGAGACAGTAACATTAGTTTCCAAGAAAAGGCTACTGTCATTTATATAGCCATTTCTTTGAGTCACGGGAAAACGGGGCAACACAGAGTAATCACCCAAACCTAGGCCCAAGCATATCACTTGTATCACTTGTCTTTCCATTGTTCATCAATTTGCTTGAGCGGGTACCAGTAACATCTCCATAAGTCCTGTTGCATGCTAGTGTAGCCCAAAGGGCATCTGCTTGCTCCAGGAACATGAAGAGCCTCAAACCATTCCTTCAGGTCATGGGAATGAGGTTGATAACCGTTACTGGTTTTTGGCATATCACCCCTTTACAAATTAGAAGCAGAGCTAATGTGCCAAAGCTACCAGGTGAAAGGTAACTATGTCACAAATAACGGGTAAAATGAGGCTTCACTTCTGCATTTATTATAAAAAACTGAAAAGCACTTGAGATGATAAAGAGTTGAGAAAAATCTGCCCTCAGTTCACCATCTAATGTCCGTTTAAGCTCTATCCTCAACTCCCAGACAACTGCAGCCTAAGTAAGAGGCCAACAACAATGAATCAAGTCAGCTTTTCTGGTCACAACCTAACCATTCACTGCTGACCTTTACTACTTGTCTGAGCCACGCTTTCATTCTGCATTTCAGTCCAAAGGTCACCAAGCTACCTCGATCTGACCTCAGGCACCATCTTGTCACTTCTGCTGTGACAAAGTCCAGTACAAATCTACCAATTCCCAGTCCCCTTGTCTAGGAAAGCCACTTGGAATTGCTCAGGTGCTCTTCTAGTCATGCTCAGGCTGGGGTCCAGCCCTGCTCTTTAGTCTGTTTCTAGTTGCGCTGCCTTTTGGAATTCAGAGTACTGGCACTCACTATCAACTGGTGCCCTGAGAAGAATTAGCAACTCAGTGTTCATGGAAAGGTGTGATTGGAGTAATGACTAAACGAGTTCCTGAGAGGGATGAGAAAAGACACCTACTGTGCATCTGATACTTGACAAGTTAAATGTAACTTCCTCCTAGTCGTTGGAAATTTCAGAGTCAAACAATCTCATATTTGGCTTTTAAGTAAAGCAACCTGGATACAAACAAGCTACAAAAAAGGTCAGCCAAGTCTTCCCCACCTATCAACACACCCTATTCTTGTTCTTTCTGATACCACAAAAAAGGCTTAAATGCACAGGATGACAGATATATTAGCTCTCAGGGTTTGAAACTTAACTAACTACCCTTTTCTCCCACAAACTGTTCTTTCAACAGTAGGTAATAAATATGAGAACAAAACAGAACAATAAACTACCTGATCCTCTTCTGAATAGCAAGATCTTTCTTCTCATCATCAGTAGTTTCTGGACAGAACACATACTTATAGAGACGAGTCATGATGTACTTTTCAATCTGATCCATTATCTTCTCAACTTTTTCTGGAGGCACTGAAATACCCAAATGGATACAAAAGCTCAAGAGAAAGCAGAATATTTTAGATTAGGAGTATTTTCCTATAGAACTTTATGGAGCAGAAAATTAAAGTACCAGAAATATATTAAAAACCCAATATAAGAAAATAAGGATAGTTAAAATATCCCAGAACAAAAGCAAAACAGGTAATGTTTTTTAAAACAGACTTAAAATAATTACTTCAACTTTTGAGACAGTTATTTACAGAATCCCCACTTCCAACCTTCTAACTTAAGATGTTTTAACCAAAAGTAACAGATGTACTAAGTAGAAAAGATTCCACATGGATCATTCTTAAGTGCTTTATTGAAAAAGCAATTAAAATTCCCAAGACTTGAGAAGAGTAAGCAAGACTTACCCCTTATTTTTTTTTTACTGAAGTTTACAATAAAATCATAGAGATCTCTCTGAGGCAAACAATGGGAAGATTTCCCATATATATATATGTTTTCATTTGATGAAAACATAATTATACACAGAGATTCACCAAGATAGTGATTTCCAAGATAAAGGGAATTTCATTTAAAGCCTTTGAAAGGGGTTTAATTCATTGACTCCTATAGTAATTAAACACTGTAATTTTAAGGAAAAAATGCAGTCATTAAACACTTCTCAGTAAATTATCCCATGCTCGAAAACTATATACATATACATATACATATATACATATACATATATATACACACACACACACACACACACACATATATATAAGACTACCAGAACATCAGTGGAGTAATTTATAGGATGCAGTGGGAAAATCAGTAGAAAACTCAGAAGCAGAAACTGCTAAGAAACGAAACAGTCAGGTCCTGTGCAACTTCCATGAATCTTGCGAGGCTTAAGAGGTATTACCTTTTCCACGAGTCTGCATTTTTTCAGCCACATTCTGATAAAAGTCCTGAGTACACTCTGACTGTTCCTCAATACTTAATTCCTGAATGAAAAGGAGAAAAAGGCTGCTTGGTAGCTGAACCATAAATAAGGCTCCACATATCATGAAGTACTTGAAACCCTCTCTTTGAACTGATGAGAATCTCATCAACACTATGAATTACATAAACAGTGCAGGTGAGAAAAGTCTATCCATTATAACAACCATTTTCTCCCAAAGAACATTTATTCATGCATTCATGCATTCATTCATTTATCCAAAGAATATTTAAAGTCTGTTTTCTGGGAGGGGGAGCATATGGGCCACACCCTTCATGGTCAGGGGCTACTCCTGGCTCTGTGCTAAGAAATGAACGCTGGTGGTGTTGGGGAGCATGTGCGGTACCAAGGATCGCACACAGATCAGTTCAGGAGGCAGCGATGTGGCAGTCATGAGACCTGAATTTGATCCTCAGCATAGTATGAAACAAGCAACAACAAACTAAACTAAATATAGTTTGGCACCAAAAAGCAGACTGTATTATAAAAGAAAGTGTAAGTAATAAAGTAGAACTAGGAATGGCTATGCAGCTCAATGGTAGAGCACCTG
Organism: Cryptotis parvus; assembly: GCA_021461705.1. NCBI lineage: Eukaryota > Metazoa > Chordata > Mammalia > Eulipotyphla > Soricidae > Cryptotis > Cryptotis parvus. The sequence goes on from JAJIBD010002607.1 coordinate 24,205, forward strand.
CTTTGCATGTCTAGGTAAGCCTCTCTCCTCTCCTTCCCTTAAAAAATATGTTAGCCCATTAATCTGTCTCCAACTTGACTTTCAAGCAACCATCTATGAAGTATATCTAACAATAGTAACATAATTCAGTGCCAAAATATTAAGCAAACCAATTCTACATGAGAAATTCTAACACTCAAGAAAAAATTTCTCCCAAATTTAAAATGAGAAGAATGTGTATGACTGAAATCCATCATGAACAGCTTTGTAATTGTATATCTCATGGTGGTAAAATAAAATTAAAAAAAACGACCTGAAAACAAAAACAAACAAAAAATTGAATACAATGAAGAGCATAAAGCCCAGGAATAGTTCAATAGGTCTGTTTTTCAGAGATCAAGGCAATGTGCTGATAGACTTATAAAACCCAGTGAAGGATACACATCTCAACACTATCTTGATTCGGGGGGCTGGAGCAATAGTCCAGCGGGTAGGGCGTTTGCCTTGCACGAGACCGGCCCATGCTGGCACGGGTTCGATCCCCGGCATCCCATATGGTCCCCCGAGAACCGCCAGGAGTAATTCCTGAGTGCAGAGCCAGGAGTAACCCCTGAGCATCACCAGGTGTGACCCAAAAGCAAAAAATAAAAGGATGTCTTGTGGTCAGGGGGTAACAAAATCATGTCTGTCTGCTTTTACTGTGTTTCTCTAGTCAATCCTTTCCTGTTGGGGTCCTTGTTAAATCTGACTAGGATGGTAGCAGTTTGCACCTCAGTTTCCGGTTTTCATTTTTTTTTTCTTTTTAGGTCACACCCAGCAACGCTCAGGGGTTACTTCCTGGCTCTTTGCTCAGGAATTCCTCCTGGCGGTGCTAGGGGACCATATGGGATGCCGGTTATTGAACCTGGGTCGGCAGTGTGCCAGGCAAACGCTCTACCCGCTGTACTATCGCTCCGGCCCCTGCACCTCAGTTTTCAATCCATCTGACACACTGTAGTCCAATGATCAGGTTAGATCAGAGACTGACAAATTTATATGCTCTATCACTTCCTTTCAGGGGAAAAAAAATCACTCAACTGCTTCCTCTTCTCTCAAGCAACCGACCCTCATCAAGCAAACACAGAGAAAGCAGCTGGGGGTGGGGGATATTGCTCACTTTGGGAAATAATGACTGGAAAAAGCTCCAACGCCTGAGAAACTGAACAACATACTGTTAAAGAATAATCGGATCAAAGAGGAAATCAAAGAATAAGAGGGAAGCCACTGCTGCACAGGCTTTATCAGGAAAGAAGAAAAAGCTCCAATCAATGACTTCACAGCTTAAAAAACAGGGAAAAGAACAAGTGACTCCAAAAGTAAATGGAAAATATAAAAATCAGAGCAGATTATCACTGATACGAACAGAAACCAAGAAAACAATACAAAGGATCAATGAAACCAAAAGCTTTTTTAAAAAAGAAAAAAGATTGTGCCAGAGCGATAGTACAGTGGGTAGGACATTTATTTGCTCTGCACACAGATGACTGAGATTTGTGCATATGGTCTGACCATGCCATATGGTCATATGGTCCCTCGAGCACCACCAGGTGCTCCTGAATGCAGAACCAGGAATAACTCCTGAGTTTCGTGTGTGGCCTCAAAAGCTTATCTAATGTCAGACTAGAACTCACCATTGAATATACAGAGAGACTTACATGATAAACCCTAAATGTCTGCAGGGCTAGCCACAATGTGTAAAAAGAAGGGAGGGGGGAGAGAGAGAGAGAGAGAGAGAGGTACAGAGAGATACAGAGAGAGAAAGAGAGGAAAAGGGGGTACCTGCTACTGAGGCAGCCTGGGGGTGGACAGGAGGGGTGTGGGTATACTGGTGGTGGTGATGGGGCACTGGTGGAGGGATGGGTGCTGGAATACAGTATTACCAAGAACCAATTATGAACACCTTTGTAACTGTACGTTTCACTGTGGTATAATAAAAAAAATTTTAAAAATTAAAAAAAGCTTATCTATCACTTGTCACTTGTCTTCCCATTGTTCATTGGTTTGCTTCGAGTGGGCACCAGTAACATCTTCATTCGTGGGAATGAGGTCCATTATTGTTACTGTCTGTGGCATATTGAGTACACCCCAGGTAGCTTGACAGGCTCTGCCATGGCTCTGGATTCATACCCGGGGGCCTAGAGGGCCCAGGATTTTTCTGTCAGACCATCAATCATCCAGGGTCCACGTGGCAGAGCCCTGGGTGTAGACAAGCCTGTCTCCTGTCTGCCACCTGCTGATGCAGCCGGGCACCCGCAGCCACACCTGCAACACCTAGAGGGGCAGGGAATATATATATATATATATATAAATATATGGACAACTCCTTATAACTCCAGACTAATGAGGAAAAGGAGACAACCGTAATAAATCAGATTAGAGGTAAAAAGAGAGAATATAACACCTGTGAAATATAAAAGATCATAGAGGATAACCTCTTATGTCACTAGCTAAGGAAAGCAACCTAAATTAAGAAATAAATTTTTACACTCATACAATTTCTCAAGAACCATAAGCAGAAAACATGAACAGGCCAATTGTGAGGAAAGAAAATAAAACAGTAACCCAAACCTCTCCAAGTGGGACTGGAGAGATAGCACAGCGGGCAGTGCAATCACCATGCATGCAAGCAACCAGGGTTCCATCCCGACATCCCATACGGTCCCGGAGCACTGCCAGGAGGGAGTGCAGAGCCAGGAGTAACCCCTGAGCATTGCCAGGTGTGACCTCCAAAACAAACAATCTCCCCAAGGTCCTGAAGGGTTCACCAGCAAGTTTTACCAAACTTTCAAAGAATTAATGTCTATACTACACAAATCAGAGAAATAAGAATCCTTCCTAAACAGCACCTATGAAGTCACACTACAAAAACCAAAGAAAAAGAAAATTACTGACCAGTATTCCTGACAAGCATTGACAAATAGATTCTCAATAAAATCTTGATGAATCAAATCCAACAATATAACAGGATCACAGATCATGATCAAGTGAGATTCATTCCAAAGACGGTTCAGTACACATTAATCACTTAATGGAATACACCATATTAACAAAAGGAAAGGTAAATATCCAACTGATGGTGAGAAAGCTTTTGAAAAGATTCAATATCCCTTTCACGAGAAAAAACCGTCAACAAAATAGGGATAAGAGTTCTCAAGACAGTAATGGCCATTTACAATAAACATACATTTAATTATATTAAATATTAAATTCAATGATAAAAAAACTGAAAGCCCTCCCTTTAAGATCAAGACAGGCATGGATGTCCACTTTCTCCACAGCAATTAGGCAAGAAAAAAAAAATCAAAGGGATCCAAATGGAAAAGACGTCAAATTACAGCTAATGCAGAAGACATAACATACACAGAAGATCCTAAAACCCTGACTGAAAAACTCATGGAAATAGCCAATACAACAATAACAGCAAGCTACAAATTAACACACAAAAATCTGTGCATTTCTGTATGCAAATAACTAGAAGAGAAAGAAAAAATGGCTACTCCATTAAAAATAGTGCATAGGGGCGGAGCGATAGCCCAGCAGGTAGGGCATTTGCCTTGCATGTGGCGGCCCATGCAGGCCAGGGTTCGATCCCGGCATCCCATATGGTCCCAGAGCACCACCAGGAGTAATTCCTGAGTGCAGAGCCAGGAGAAACCCCTGAGCATTGCGGGTGTGACCCCCAAAAAAAAAAAGCAAAAATAAATAAATAAATAAATAAATAAAAATAGTGCATAAAAATAAAATACCTAAGAATCCTGGCCCGCCACCCCAGCAGACCCTCACAACAAGCCAGACGACCCCCACTCCTTGAGGACCTCCATTTTCCACATCTGGACTTCCCCCTCGTCAGAACTCCACCCAGCAGACCAGCCTATCACAGCCCGGCTCATCCAGATCCACCCTGCTGCAGTCTTTTTTAATCCGGCCCAGGTATGCTGATCCAGAGACAGACATGGGGCAGAGCTGCTACTGGCTCTTACTGTGCCCAGATGCTCATAAGGCGCCCGGGAGGGATGGCAGGTTCTAGCCCTGGCCCGCCACCCCAGCAGACCCTCACAACAAGCCAGACAACCCCCACTCCATAAGGACCTCCATTTTCCACATCTGGACTTCCCCCTCGTCAGAACTCCACCCAGCAGACCAGCCTATCACAGCTTGGCTCGTGCGGCCGCTTGCGCCACATGGTTCATCAATAAATGCTGGATTTTGAGATGACTACAAGAGTATGCTACCCGCACGACAGAGCCTGGCAAGCTACCCGTGTCGTATTTGATATGCCAGATACCAGTAACAATTATAGACCTCATTCCCATGACCTGATGGAATGGTTTGAGGCTCTCTATGTTCCTGGAGCAAGCAGGTGCCCTTGGGCTCTACTAGCATGAGACAGGTCATATGGAGATGTTACTGGTGCCCGCTCGAGCAAATCGATGATGAATGGGAAGACAGTGATACAGTGATACCTAAGAATCAATGAACTAAATATGTGAAAGACTTCTACCTCAAAAGTGCTACTTTTAAAAATGAGTCACCAGCTAAAGGGGCGATGGAAACACATTGTATGTTCACAGACGGAAAGAACATAATCAAAATGACCATTACCCAGAGTATTATATAGATTCAAGGCAATTCCAAACAAAATTCCAATGACATTTTTTCGAGGATTTAGAATGAACTCTACTAAAATTTATGTGAAATCACAACCTACTCAAACAGCCAGGGCATTCTGAGAAAATGTTGGGAGTTTGTTTTGGGGATAGTCGGTGATGCTCAAGAGTTACTTCTGCTCTAAGGAATCACTCTTGGTGGTGCTAGAAAGCGAAAAAATCAAGTGGCAGTAGTGTAACTCTCAGATTCATGGAAAGTTAATCTACAATACAGGAGCCGGGTACATGAATCGGAGCAAGTAAAGCGACTTCGACATATGGTGTAGGACGTCTTGGAGGCCACATGCAAAAGAAATGAAAAGTGGGGCCATATCCTACACTACAAAGTGGGTCAGAGACGTTAAGCTAGAACCCGCAAAATACATCAGAGAAAATAGAGGGTGAACTGTCCAGACACAGCTGGTCCTGGTTAGAGCCTCTGCACCCCATATGATACTCAAGTGCTGCCAGGAATGACCCCTGGATGCAGAGCCAGGAATACGCTCTGAGCACCACTGAGTATGGCCCGAAATTTTTAAAAAAGCATAAACAAAAAAAAAGGTAACTATCCAAAATATATAAACTTTCACAAAGTTCAGCAACAACAACAAACACCCAATAATCCCAACAGAAAATGAGGAAAGGAAATGAAGAGACACTTCTACAAAGAGGACACACTGATGGGGTCAAAGCAATAGCACAGTGGGGAGGGCATTTGTCTTGCACAGGGCCGATACAGGTTTGATCCCCATCATCCCATATGGTCCCCTGAGCACCGCCAGGAGTAATCTTTGCACACACAGCACAGAGCCAGCATTACTCAGGATGTGACCCAAAAAGCCAAAAAAAAAAAAAAAAAAAAAGGAAAAGAGGGCACACAGAGATGGCCAATCAGCATATGTGCATATGTGTTCCATCATCACTTATTTGTAGAAAAATGATCAAAACAACAATGAGATTATTATACCAATGAGAATGCATATATCAGAAAAGACTGAAAAAAAATCAGTATTAGCAGAAATGTGGCAGAAAAGGAACCCCATCCGCTATTGGAGGGAGATGAAATTAATACAGTCCACTGCAACTTAGGTAGAACTTGTAAAATGGAGAGTAGTATGTTAAGCAAAGGAAGTCAGAGGGCGAAGAAAAACACTAGAATGAAATGTGGTATAGAGAGAAACAAGAGTCTACGGCCATACCACCCTGAACGCGCCCGATCTCGTCTGATCTCGGAAGCTAAGCAGGGTCGGGCCTGGTTAGTACTTGGATGGGAGAGAAACAAGAAAAGGAAACGGAAGACATCAAATGGTGGCAGACCCTTGGCTTTGGATGACAGGACTGAGAATCCCAGGTAAGAG
>JAJIBD010002608.1:0-20991 GCA_021461705.1 Cryptotis parvus
AAAAATACTGATACCTGGCTAGCACTACTCATTTCCTCATTTGTGTATAATAATATACACACATATATATTTGTGTTTGATAATGAGGAAGTAAAATTTACTAATGCAAGATCTCTGAATAAATCAGTCTGTAATAAGACCTGTTCACAGAAACCTATGAACATATCTGGTATTGCTATACAATATATCCTCGTCCTTTTTTGAGGGGCTCAAGGCTTGGGGGATCACTTCGCAGTGCTTGGGGCATCATATGTGGCACTGCGGTACTGAATCCAGATGACTATACAAGTAAGCACCTGACTCACTGTGATTTCCTCTCTAAAGCCATATTTCTTTTCTTCTTTTTCTAAATTACTTTTTAAAATTGATTTGGGTTTGGGGGGCCACTCCTGACAGTGTTCAGGCCATACTTCTGGCTCTGTGGTCAAGAGATCACTCCTAGCGGTTCTCAGGGGGACATATGTGGTGCTTATATCAAACTGGCTCATTGTGTACAAACTTAACCCCCTGTATTATCTTTGAGGCCTTTCCTTTTTGTTTGTTTTAAATATTTTATTATACCACCGTGAGATATACAAAGATGTTCATGTTTGGGTTTTAGTCATACAGTTTTCCAGCACCCATCCTCCACCAGTGCCCATTTCCCACCACCAATGTCCTGATTCCCCCCCTCCCCAAGTCTGCCTCTATGGTAGGTTCTTTATCTCTTTTCTCTCTTTTCTCTTTATCTCTCTCTTCCTTCTCTTACACATTGTGGATTGCAATACATACATTTAGACGTTATCATGTATATCATTTTTAACTGTATTTAATGCTCAGTTCTAGGTTGGTATTATCACTCTTTGACAAGACCTCCTGATACATGTTTTGCCTGATGTTGGGTATTAGTATCATATTATGTGTGCGTGTATATACATATATATGTATATACATACATATATATGTCATGCAAATAAATACAGTCATTCTATATCTCTATATCTGTCATTTTCCTTCTGGCTCATTTCACTCAACATGATCCTCTCCATGTCCATGCATTTATAGGCAAATTTCATAACATCATTTTTCCTAACACTGCATAGTATTCCATTGTGTAGAGGTACCAAAGTTTCTTTATCCAGTCATGAGTTCTCGGGCACTCTGGTTGTTTCCCAGATTCAAGCTACTGTGAATAGTGCTGCTATGAACATAAAAGTGCAGATGGTGTTTCCACTGTGTTGTTGTGGCTTCCCAGGGCATAGTCCCAGGAGTGGCATGGCTGGGTCAAATGGGAGCTCAATTTCTAGTCTTTGGAGGAATGTCCATATTGTTTTCCAAAAAAGACTGTACCTTTGTGGAACATTCCTACCAACAATGGATGAACGTCTCCTTTGCCCCGCATACATGCTAGCACTTGTTGTTCTTGGATCTTTTGGATATGCGCCAATCTCTGTGGTGTGAGATGGTATCTCATTGTTGTTTTGATTTGCATCTCTCTGATGATTAGTGACGATGAGCATTTTTTCATGTCTTTTGGCCATTCGAATTTCTTCCTTGTCAAAGTTTCTGTTCATTTCTTTTCCCCCATTTTTTTGATTTCTTTTTTTTTTTTTTTTTTTTGCTTTTTAGGTCACACCCGGCGATGCTCAGGGGTTACTCCCTGGCTCTGCACTCAGGAATTACTCCTGGCGATGCTCGGGGAACCATATGGGATGCCGGGGATCGAACCTGGGTCCGTACAGGCCGGCCGCGTGCAAGGCAAACGCCCTACCCGCTGGGCTATCGCCTCCGGCCCCATTTTTTGATTTCTTTGGCTGTTTTCTTCTTGTAAAGTTCTACCAGTGCCTGATATATCATGGATATTAACCCTTTATCAGAAGGGCATTGGGTGAATATTCTTTTCCACTCCAAGGGCTGTCTTTGTTATGTGGTCACCATTTCTTTTGAAGTGCAGAGCTTTTCAGTTTTATATAATCCCATTCGCTTATCTTTGCTTCCATTTGCTTTGTCAGTAGTATTCCGCCTTTAGCTTCGATACTATACACCACTACTTTTTAAAAATTTTAATATACCTCACCCTGTGGCCCATGAGATACACAATTGCAAAATTGTTAATGGTTGGTTTCATACAGTTTCAAGCACCCATCCCTCCACTAGTGCACCCTTCCCAACACCAATGTCCCAGATTCCCTCCCTCCCCTTCCCCAGGTCTGCCTGTATTATAGGCTCTTCTTCTCTGTATTCTTCTTCTTGGGTATTGCATTTTTGTATGTCTTTTTTTTTTCGGGGATCCCAAGCAGTGCTCTGCAGCGGAATCTTCTGAGAGGTCCAGTCTGTGCTGCTGTCAGTTAGAATTTTCTCTGGTCTTTCTTTCTACATCTCATTGAATCTCTGGCCCCTCATATTTCTGGACTCTTTTTAGGGTTAGTGATACAGCAGTAGCATGTTTCATTCACACCTTCATTTTGTTATTTCTGAAAAAACTCATTTCAGCCACCCTTCCCTCATCCTTCTATCAACTTTGCACCATGCACACATCCAGTGTAAGTGAAATCTTCCCTGGGAAAATCGGCAACTCTAGTCTAGTCACCTCTCTTCTGTAGCTGAACTACCTTTCTTGTCACGTCTGAGATCTCTGCTTCATTTTATTTGCTCTTACTTTCGCCATCTCTTCTTTCTATTCAGTAAGTTACCTGGTTATTTGTTTGTAGGATTTTTTACACGTGTTTTATATTTTAGCCTATTGATAATAAAAATTACAATTTACCTTTGCAGAGACAAAAGAAGTGCTAGGAACTTTGATCATTTGTAGAGGTATATGTCTACTCCCGTGAATTGGCGATATATGAACCACAACAATTATGGCACTGTTAATAGAGCCATAATTTTTTCAAGAGAAGAACATTTTCAGATGTTCCCAATACTTAATTACTGATAGTTAATTCTAATACATATCCTTCCACCTCCTCCCACTTTTTTCTGCAGAAAACAAAATAATATTTACTAGTCAAACAAGTCATCAGGTGGCTCAATCATTAATTTAAAAATCAACTCTCTATGTACTTTAATGTATTTTCCTTCATTTCCTCTATTTGGGGGTTGGGTTAATATCCCCCACCTTCCTCCCATTATGGCCTCCATGGTCTCATCTCTTTGCATTTGTTCTTAGCTTCAGAAAAGCTTTCTTTTACTCACAAGATTGAAACTTTGCCTTTTATTTTAGTCTTTTCCAAATTTTGTCTTTATAAAGCTTTCAGCTCTTTCCACCAGGTGTTCCATAAAATCTCTGACTCTCAATCAGGTTCTACTTGCTTTAAACTTGGAGTCCCCTCTTTCTGGCCCATTCCTTGCTGCTGTCTTTCACATTAACTGTAAATCTTAACATACTGCAACGCATTTTAAGATGCATGAAGTAAGACTATCTCTGGGAACTGTAGATTTTTTCAAATAGTACTTAAATATAGAGCAAACAAAATAAACCTCATTTTGAAGCTGCCAAAAGATAGAGGATGATTTTTCATACTTGACAGTTTTTGTTTCAAATGTGAAAATTGAAGTGAATCTGCTTCTTATCAAAAAGGAGATGGGACTATCTAGCCTTCCCATTTTCCACATACCATTTCTCAGTGTCTGTAAAATATCTGTTGCAGCACAGAGTGTGACCTGGAATTGACTGTCTTTGAACTGGAAAAGAATCTTTGTGAAGCAAAATAATCCACCATATGGAATTTATTTATTTATTTATTTATTTATTTATTTATTTATTTATGTATTTATTTATTTATTTATTTATTTTTTTCTGAGTCTGAGCAACTTTATTATTCAATATTTTTTAACATTTTATTATACCACCGTGAGCTATACAATTACAACGTTGTTCACGCTTAGGGGTTTTGGTCACACAGTGTTCCAGCACCCGCCCTCCATCAGTGCCCCTCAACCACCACCCATGTCCCCAATTCCCTCCCTCCCACGTCCTGCCTAAATGCCAGGTTCTTTTATCTCCCTCTCTCTCCCTCTCTCTCTCCTCCTTCTCCCACACATTGTGGGTTACGCTACGCACACTTAGAAGCCATCATTTGCATTTTTTGTCTGTATTTAATGCTCATTTCTATGTTGGTATCAGACCTTTTGACATCATATGGAATTTAAATCCTAATCCTCCAGTTGATGTTCCTGTCTGTACCTTCAGTTCCAATTGAAAAACAGATGAAGAAGAGTTAAAGCAAGAGCCTGGGGATGTTGCTCAGTGGAGCACAGTCTGCCTGGAGGCTCAGAGTTTGATCCTAGTTCCATTTCACATGTTGAGTGTGATTTTATGGCAGCAGTTCCAGCAGAATTCCTGGTGCTACAGTAAGTGTGAGATCTCGGATGCAGCACAACAAATAAAGTGTGAGATACCTGGTCATGTAAACAGCGGCCACAAAGGGAAGGGAAGAGGAGATAAAAGTCACAGTTTCACCATGCTTATTCGAATTGGAGACTTTTAATTCTTTTTCTAGATGCCTCATAGTATTACTTGATCTTCCGAATCTGTTACAAACCTGTACTTTCTATATTATTGCACGTTGAGTTAGAATCTGCATCAGCTTATTAGAACAGGCCAGCAAGAAAGCTGCCACAGAGCAAATAAATGACAATGTATGTTGGGAACTTAGTCACTCAGATGTAGAAATGCTAAGCCTGGGCATATTTATATTGCTTTCAGATACTCAGATTTTTTTATTGTAAGTTAAAAATAGTCCCTTCACATAGTTAAATACTCCACATTCAAATGTAGAAACACTTTTTATAGAAAAAAGATTATTTTTTAAATGCTGGTGATCATAATTGTATAAATCTTCTCCTGTTGACTAATCAATTTTAGGCCTTTATATGTATTTTGTGGAACTTTATTCAAGCCAGCACATGCCTTAATTATATTCTAATGTGAAGACTTGAAGTTCTATTTTAATCTAGCATAACTAACATCAGAGGCATTACTCAAAACATTCATTGTTGTAATAATCATTGAAAGATCTAAGAAAACCTAAAAAAAGATATCCAAGACAGAGAAAATTGCAATCAGTATCACAGGAATGCAAAACTTCTTAAGTAATCAAATTAACAACTTTATACTTCTAAGATGGAGAATGTAGTACAAATGGAAGAAAATTTTAGAATCATACAACCTTCCTATATTTGACTAGGATGAAAATATAAAACCTGAACAGATAAATTACAACAAAGAAATCAAAACAGTACTTAAAGTTCTTTCCTAAAACAAAATTCCATATTCACAGGGAGTTGTATTAGAGCAGTCTATCAAATCTTCAAAGAAAACCTATTATCTATCATTCAGAAGCATTCCAAAAGAGAAAAAGAAGGAAAGGTATTCCTGCCAAACATAGTTTTGGAGACCAATCTTATCTATACACCCAAAGCAGAGAGAGATATAACAACAAAATTTCAACCAATATCTCTGATGTACAAAGATCCTATAATCCTAAGCAAAATCTTAGTAAACCATATTCAACAACATATTAAAATGCTCAAGTATTATCACCAAATAGGATTTAGTCCAGGTCTGTAAGGATTGTTCAAAATATCTAATCCAATTAAAGCAACATACCACGAGAATGGAAAATAAAAAATAACCACATTATCATATTGATGGATGCTGAGGCTTCTTGAAAGATTCAATCACTGTATATAATTAAAAATCACAAAATGGTGATAGAGAGAGCATAGTCAACATATTTTGGCCATATATGATAAAACTACTTCTCATATACTCACATATTACATTGCCTCTTGCAACAATATAACTGGAGAAGCATGGCAATTGTAAAAGGTAGAAGGAGTAAAATATGATATGATTAAATTAATATGTGGAATATAAATGAAAAGGATTAGGGAACATGAAAAAGTCCAATGAAAATCTGCGCTTAGAATAACCACAGATCTGACATTACCAAATGGGGCCAAAAGTGTGCTCTAGCGATGGAGGACTTACACCAGATTTTGGGATATTGGCATGGTGATGTGGTGTAATGATATTTATGCCAAAATATAAACACCTTGGTCTTGTAAACCATTACTTTAATAAAATACCATAATTAGAAAAAATGATCATTTCCTAAATTCCTGATATGTAATCATTATTCTTGCTTCCTTGAAGTTGTTATCCATGCCTTTCTAAAAACTTTTATTGTATCACCATGAGATAGACAATTACATAGCTGTTCATGTTTGGGTTTCAGTTATACAGTGTTTCAGAATCCATCCCTCCACCAGTGCATATTTCCCACCACCAGTGTGCCGTGTTTCCCTTCTCCCACCTGCTGCCTGCCTCTATGACAGGCACTTTTCTTTCTCTCCCTCTCTGTCTCCCTCTCCCTCGCCTCTCTCTCTCTCTTTCTCTGTCTCTATCTCCCCTCTCCTGTATCATGGTTTGCAGTACATAGACTGAGGTTATGTATAACTTTACCTACTTTCAGTACTCAGTTCTAGTCTAGCTTTACCATTTCAAACTATTGCTGGCAAACTGCCCCTTCTCTAGCTTACTTAGTCTCTGCCCACAACACACTTGTGGTAGATTCCAACCATTGACAAGTCCTCCTTGTCGGGGTATGCTGCTGGGTACCCCAACAAAGTCCGAAAGCAGTGTGTAGGGTTCCCCTTCTGCCCCAGGGGATTGGGGGAGGGCGATGGAGAAAAATGCAAAGATTCAGCAGAGTTTCAAAGGCTTTACTTTAACAGGTTCTAATATACAAATGCGAGCAAGCTGACTTCTGAAAAGGATTCAGCACAATCGACCATATCCACATGGTAACCAAGCTCATTGAAGTTTGTAGGGAGTTCAGGATGTCGCTCTGTCTCACGTTCATTGATTTAAAGAAAGCCTTTGATTCTGTGGAGACTGAAGCAGTCATCGAAGCCCTAGCCAAACAGGGCGTTCAAACCCAATACATCAAGATCCTTCGTGAGCTGTATTACGGATTCACCACCAGGATCTCACCATTCTACAAGAAAGTGATCATTGATGTCAAAAGAGGGGTTTGGCAGGGTGATACCATTTCACCAAAACTCTTCAGTGCCACCCTTGAGAACATCAAGCGACAATTAGAATGGGAAGGAATGGGAGTGAAGATAGATGGTTGGCAACTACACCACCTCCGCTTCACTGATGACATTGTTCTAATAACATAAAACATTAGCCAAGTGGCACAAATGCTAGCTGACTTTGACCAAAACGTGAAAGATAGGTCTACAGCTGAATGTTACTTGCACTGCCCAGAAGGTCCTTAAGTTATTTTTGTACATTTACTGTGAGTTGTGGAGTAGTGAAGAAATGCTCTGTTGTGTAGTGAAGCAGAGCCCATGCTGTGAAGATCGGTTTCCTCCCCTGGGTCCCAAGCCCTCCTGGTCGAGATTCATTCACCCAGATGAATCTCAATTCTCTGTTCCAGTTGACTTACAGGAGTAAGTGGCAGATAATGGTCTGTGCTGTGAATTTGGTTTCCTCCCTGGGTCTCCAAGCTCTTCCATACCTTTACATGTAGGTTTAGGATGTATGTGAAGCAGCTAATTTTTCACTGAAACTTATTTAGAATGATCTGAAGGAAAAGAGAGTGAGATAAAGAGAGAGAAGCATGTGTTTAAGAGAGTAGTCTTCTCCAGAGTGAAATAATTAAGGAAACAAACATAGGGACAAGAACGCAAGATATGTGTTTAAGGGAGAATATAGACTTGAAGAGCGAAACTTTGTGGGACTTTTTTATGCTTTCATTTTTGGATCACACTGGAGTGCTCAGGTCAGGACTTGCTCCTCTTCTGTGCTCAGGGTTGACTCCTGGACGTGCTTATAGGACTGTACACATTGAACCAGGGTCAGGTACAGTCAAAGTAAGCAGATTGACACTTTTACTATCCTTCTAGATTTTTCAGCCCAGGTTTTACTGTTTTAATTTTTTAAATTTTGGAGCCACACACAGTGGTGTTGCTCAGAGATTTTATCTATTCCTGTGCCTGAGTATCATTCTTGGTGGTGCTCAGGAGCAATACCCCAAGCTGTGCATTGACCCAGTGTCAGCTGAATACAAAACAAGTGTCTTAACCCCTCTATACTACTACTACAACACATAATATATCATTATATTATTTATTAATATATTACTCTATTATTTATAATATAATATTATATATTACTATATTATTTTCTTTCCTAATGCAAAATTTGAGTTTTAAGTATGTGAATTAGAGAGATATATATAGAAGATGCAAATGTTGCAAGACAGATGCTTTGGCTTGCAAAAAAAATTTTACTTTTTAATGTATTTGGCTTTTATTTATGAAAAGTTCTAATGACTTAAAAGAATTGACAGTTTTCAGTCAGTGATATGTCACAATGAGGCCCAAAGTTTTCCTGAGGGACTGTCTGTCACTGTCACTGTCTTCCCGTTCATCATCGATTTGCTCGAGCGGGCCCCAGTAACATCTCCATATGTCCTGTCTCATGCTAGTAGAGCCCAAGGGCATCTGCTTGATCTAGAAACATAAAGAGCCTCAAACCATTCCATCAGGTCATGGGAATGAGGTCTATAATTGTTACTGGTATTACCTGAGGAACTACTGGGAATATTTTAAAGCAGGGCCCTTCAGACTTGTTAGCTTTAAATATATATCAGACCAAATTGCAGTTTTATGTATTTGATTCAGTAGTTTGTGGATTCTATTTTAATTAGAATATTAATCTTCACAAAATGGATAAGTGGTTTAAACAGACTCAAGGAAAGAAGCAGAGGGTTGAAGACAATTGCAGTAGAGCAAACAACAAACATAAAACCTTAAAAACTTCATTGCTTTCAAGTGGTGTTGGGAAAACTGGGCAGCGACATGTAAAAGAATGAACTTGGACCTGTGTCTAACACCATGCACAAAAATCAGATCAAAATGGATCAAAGATCTCAATATCAGACTTGAATCCATAAAGTACATTGAAGAAAATATAGGAAAAACCCTCCACGACATTGAAGCTAAAGGCATCTTCAAAGATGAAACATCACTAACAAAGCAACTAGAAGAAAAGATAAACATATGGGACTACATGAAACTAAAAAGCTTCTGCACCTCAAAAGAAACAGTGACTAAGATACAAAAGCAGTCCACAGAATGGGAAAGAATATTCACCCAATACACATCCGATAAGGGGTTAATATCCAGGATATATCAGGCACTGGTAGAACTTTACAAGAAGAAAACAAACAACCCCATCAAAAAATGGGGAGAAGAAATGAACAGAAACTTCAGCAAGGAAGAAATTCGAATGGCCAAAAAACATATGAAAAAATGCTCATCATCACTAATCATCAGAGAGATGCAAATCAAAACAACAATGAGATACCACTTTACACCACAGAGACTGGCACACATTCAAAAGAACAAGAACAACAAGTGCTGGCGTGGGTGTGGGGAAAAGGGGACACTCATCCATTGTTGGTGGGAATGCCGGCTGGTACAGCCTTTCTGGAAAACAATATGGACTTTCCTCCAAAGACTAGAAATTGAACTCCCATTTGACCCAGCCATACCACTCCTGGGAATCTACTCTGGGAAGCCAAAAATACGCAGCGGAAACACCATCCCTACTTTTATGTTCATAGCAGCATTATTCACAATAGCCAGAATATGGAAGCAACCAGAGTGCCCGAAAATCGATGACTGGATAAAAAAGCTTTGGTACATCTACACAATGGAATACTATGCAGCTGTTAGGAAAAAATGAAGTTATAAAATTTGCCTATAAATGGATGGACATGGAGAAGATTATGTTGAGCGAAATTAGCCAGAAGGAGAGAGACAGATACAGAATGACTGCATTTATCTGCATAACATAAATATATAGGGTACATATTATGATACCAATATCCAAGATCAAGTGAAACATATATCAGGAGGTCCTGTCAAGGGTGGAAATTATCACAAACGTGTGGGATTCAGAGGCTAGGTAAGACAGAAATGGAACAGTGTGCTGACAATTGTTGAGGGTACTGATGCCAACCTAGAACTGAGCATTAAATGGAGGCAAAAGATACACATGACAACCCTTTAATGTATGTTCTGTAATTCATAGTCTGGAGGGGAAGGAAAGGAGAAAGAGAGAGAAGTGGAAAGAAATCAAGAGCCTGCCATGGAGCAGGGCTGGGGGAGGGGGGGGAACCGGGATGTTGGTGGTGGGAGATGGGCACTGGTGGCGGGATGGGTGCTGCAACACTGTTTGACCAAAACCCAAATATGAACTTTTTTAATTGTATATCTTTGTAATTTTAAAAATAAAAAAAATAATAAAAAAAAAGAAAAACCAAAAAAATAAAACTTCATTGCATTTTTAGTGAATAATAAATGCATATCATTGTTTACTTTCAAACTAAGGTGTGATTGTTTTGAAGTAGAATAGTTTTATTTTAGACACGATTCACAACCAACCATAAGCCAGGACTGATCAGTAACTGTGGGGAGAATGGCCATAGGCATAACTGCTACCGCTCCTTCCTGCAGGGCACAGCCACATGCCATGTTAACATAACCCAGTTTAGGGTCAGGTCTTTGCCATATATATATGTTGACCTTTTCCCATATATATGTTGCAAAGATCAATGTAGTTGTAGCTGGCTAGGGTAACTGGAGCGGGATAAGGAGAGGGTGGATGCCCGTGGCCTTTGGTTGCAGTAGGGGCACACTGGACTGCTGTTGAACAATGAATGTTTGCAACTAATTTACTGTGAAGAAATTTGTAAATCATGGTGTTTAGATAAAGAAAAAATTTTAAAAAATGAATAATTTTTTTTCTTAAAATAAAAAATGTTGGAAAGAAAAAGAGGAGAGAATGAGTGTGGGTATTCTTTGCATTTTGCGATGTAAGCAGCAGCAAATGCATGTTCCACATAGATGCTGAAGTAGCCAACACTTGATCACTTGATCACTTGACATCCCATTATTCATCAATTTGCTCAAGCTGGCTTCAGTAATATTTCCATTTGACCCTATCACGTACCACTATAGCCCAATGGCATCTGCTTGCTTCAGGGAATACAAAGAGTCTCAAACCATTCATTCAGGGTCTTGACAAGGAAGTCTGACCATCTTGTAGGTGGGCGGCCACATGATCTTTTGACGTCCTGTGGAATCTAGTCAGTAATGGCTCCAGTCCCACGGTTGTCTCTAAATCGCATTACATGTCCAGCCCATCTGATTTTCGATGCCTTGGCAAACGAGACAACGTCCCTGACACTGGAACAGCGACAGAGGTCTGGAACACTTATGTGGTCTAATTATTATAAAAGAATGCAGCAGTCAATTAACCTGTAAATTTTTTATTCATAGTAATTCCTCTCTTCTTTTTTTTTTTATTGTGGCCATACTACAGGCCAAGGGCTAAGTCCTGCCATGTCCAGGGCATGCAGGCCCTCACTATAGGCCATGCCTAGTGATGTTCAGGGGCCATGCAGTGTTCAGGGTTAAAGTTTGGTCATCAAACATGAGCTCAAATGCCTGAACCATAGCCCCACACCAATTTTACCTTAATTTTAAATGCTACCATTGCTCCTTGAACATCAGTGTGCTTACAGTCAAAATAAGATGCAAGCATTCAATCCCCATAAATGTGCTGGAGGTGAGCCATCAATCTCAGAGTTTGAAATTGATATTGTTTAGGTGATGTGATCCCTTCTCTTGCCTTGTTACTTCTCCTATACCTAGACCTAATCAGGATGCAACAGAGCAAAGATGAGAGAGAAACCATGAATTAACTAAAAGAAAACTAAAATCACTCTGTGAAATTGAGACATTCAAAAGATTAGCTATAGTCAGGTTAAGTGGCTTAGTGACAAAGTGCGGTCTTACATGTTTGACACCTGGATTTGATCCCTGGCATGGAAAAATAATGTTCTAACATAAAGTAGTCATTTGTAGAATAAAATTTATTCTAAAAATATGAATAAGAACTTTTAAAATATGATGTTATAGTCTAATATTTATTTTGCAGAGAGCAATTTTCCCCCCCCTTTGTTTATCTCTCTGATTCTAGCTGTAGGGTTCCCAATTTTTCTACACATTATCATCTAGGGAGCTAAAGATAGCCTGTGTCCAATTCACAGATTGCTGTTTTAACAAATCTGGAGTGAGGCCTAGAATTTGTAATTTTGTTTTTCCAAAAAAATTTTTATTGACTCACATTGAGATACACAGTTACAATGTTGTTCATGATTCAGTTTCAGTCATATAATTTTCCAACATCCAACCCTTCACCAATGTCCATTTCCTACCACCAATGTAATTTTGAAAAGCTTCCAGTAAGTACAATGTTGTCTCTGTCTTTCTCATGTATGGATTTTAATATATTTAAATGTTATCCATCTATATCAATTTTATTATTATAATGATAAAAGGATAATGAATCTTCTCCATTTTTCTGTTCTATTGAGAGTATCTTGATTTCCTCTTCCGTGCTTTGCTGTACAACATCATGTTTATTGATATGCTTTCTGTTTTTAATTGAAGCACAATGAGATGCACAGTTACATAGTTTTCTATGCTTGGGTTTCAGTTATATGATGTTCCCACACCCATCCCTTTACCAGTACACATTTCCCACAACCAATATCCCCAGTTTTCTTCCTATCACCACTCCCACCCCAACTTGTCTCTATGCATGTGTTGACTCATTTCATTCATCTGTCAATTAAATTCCATGAGATTTTGAAAAAATATTTTTAATTTATTGCTCAATTCAGTTGCTACTATGGTTTTGAGAATCATTGCATCTGTGTTCACCAGAGTTTTCTTTTTGTGTATGTGATATAATCCTAATTTTTGAATTAGAATCACTTGATCACTTGAACTCCGTTATTCATCGATTTGTTCGAGAGGGCGCCAGTAACATTTCCATTGGACCTATCACGTGCCAATGTAGCCCAATGGCATCTGGTTGATTCAGGAATATGAAGAGCCTCAAACCGTTCCTTCAGGGTCTTTACAAGGAAGTCTGACCATCTTGTAGGTGGGCGGCCACGTGATCTTTTGACATCCTGTGGGAACCAGTCGGTAATGGTCTAGTCCAGTGGTTGTCTCCAAATCGCATTACATGTCCAGCCCATCTGATTTTTGATGCCTTGGCAAACGAGACAGCGTTTCGTTTGCTGAATTAGGATAGTTTTGACCTTTTAGAATACGTTCAGAAGCTTTCCATTCATTTTAATCATATGGATGAGATTAAGAATGATAGCTATAAATTTTCTGAAAGTTTGGCAGAATTCACTCATTAATTTGTCTGGTATTGGACTTATGCTTTTTGGAGGCTTTGATTTCTATTTCAGTTTTGTTACTTGTGATGATTCTGTTTGGGCTGTTTCTTCCCGACTCAGTCTTAGAGTATTTTAGGTTTCTAAGAATTTGTCTACTTCTTCTATGTAATTCAGATTATCATATAATTTTATATAATGCTCTCTTTTGATTCTTTGTATTTCTGTAGTGTCTAACTTTTCTTTTGTTTCTGATTGAATTTATGTTGTCTCTCATTGTAAACCTGATTAGTTACTACTTCATTAATCTTTTTGAAGAACCATTTTTTGAATTGTTGCTCTTTTGCATTATCTTTTTGATCTCCATTTTGTTAATTTCTATTTAAAATTTTACTTCCATCTGAAGTTTAATTTTTCTTGTTCTTTATGCAAAAACTCAGTTTCATAATTTACCTTTTTATATTTCACCATTGATTTAGCCATTGTGTTATTGTTATTCAGTAACAAGTAGTTTATTGTACACAAAATCAATATCTTTTGGCTGATATTTGTTTTTATAAAGTTATGTGAAGATGATTGGCACCATTTAAACCTTTGCAAATTTATTAAGACTGTGTCGGATCAGATGATCCATCCTTTCAAGTGTTTTGTGAGTATTTAAAAATTATGTGTACTCTAGAATTTTGGAAAATATGCTCTGTAAATATCTATTAAGTTCATCTTTTCTAATTTATCATTTTATCATGTCATCATTTTATTATTTTTATCATTATTTTCTTGGTATTTTTCTATCTAGATGATCTATTGTAGTAATGAGGTGTTAGAGTAACTTCTATAATTGTGTTGCTATCAATTTCTCTATATCCATTAATATTTGCTTTATATTTCATACTGGTGTGTTGAATATAATGATTATTGTTAGGTCTTCCTTTTGTACTCATTCCTTCCTCTTTGTTGCTCAGTTTCATTACTTGCTATTTTCTCTTTTCTCTTGAAATCTATTTTGTCTTGTGCAAGTGTAGCATTTTCTGCCTTTTACAAAATTTCCATTGACTTAGAGTACTAGGTTTCTTCTCTAAAGTAAGGAATAAGACAAAACATCACTACTACTAAAAAAAAACAAAAAAAACAATGCTTTCTTAGACAAAAACAACACTACTAGTGTCGTGCCGGGAAGTCCTAGCAAAATCAGCCAGAGAATAAAAGGAAATCTAAAGCATCCAAATTATGGGTCAGAGAGATGAATAGAGAATAAGGTCCTTGACTGCAGCAGGCCTGGTTATATCCCTGTAGCCACATTTGGTTCCAGAGCACTGCCAGAAATGAGAAATGATACCTGAGAAAAAAAATTAGGAGTAAACCCTGAGCACTACTGAGTGTGATGATTCCGCCCGCCCCAGCAAAAAACAAAACATCAAGCATCCAAATTAGACAAGATAAAAAAAAACAAAAGTATACAAATTAGAAGTCAAGCTATTAACCATTGCAACCTCAGTCCAGCCATGGACTGGACACACACCTAGGAATTTCCAAAGGGATCAATCTTCAAATCTCCAAAGGGGACCAATAAACTGCAGACATGATTCCAGTCGTTGGCCGTTCTGCAGCAGCGTAAATTCTCAAAAAAAAAAAAAAAGGAAAAGAAAAAGAAATAGTGTGTAGATACAAATTGTAAGAACATAGCAGAAATTTCAATATATTTTCAAATGTTTTTAGCAAACTATGTCTAGCAAGCAAAATAAATCATATTACTCAGGATAAATCCAAATAGTAGTTGCTAAAACCTGGAATAATGATTCAAATTTCTACACAACAAACCAGGAAAAGCTTATGACTTTATTATTTATATGTTGCAATAATCAATAAATTAGTGCCTGCTAAGGGAGCAGGCATGGGAATGGGGGGAGAGGGTAGAAAGGGAAGGTCTTTGGTGTGTTTTGGGGGCACACAGGTGATGCGATTGGTGTTGAATGATAAATGTTTGTAGCAACTGAACTATGAAAAACTTTGTAGGTCATGGTGTTTAAATAAAGGGGAAAACTTAAAACATTGAAAAAAAGAATCACTAAGAAGCAAAAAGAGAAACAACATAAATTGCTGTAGTCATTGTCATCGAGATTCATATGTTAAGTTCCCATATTTTCACTGTATTGGTTTGAATGTGTTAAAAGCAAATTAAATAGGCATAGTTATTGTCCTATATGAAATTATGATTTAAGACAGACATTAAAAAAGACAAAAGAAAAGCATATACAAGTAAATACATGTTAAAGACATAAATGAAGAATAAACTAAAAAGTCAAACTATCATTGTTTTCAAATGACATGATAATATACATATAGAATCTCAATATATACATAGATTTATAATCTGCCTAGATGATGGTCTCAAAGGCTATTTGAAATAATAAATTTAGTAATGTGCCCATCTATAATTTTAATTTTAAAATGGGTTACATTCTTAAATTTAAAAATGAATTACTGTAAGGAGAAATCAGGGTAGCAATTCCATTCATAATTGCATCAAAGTGAATTAAAAGCTTTGGAATAAAATAGAATCATGAGAGAAATATAGCTCAGTGGGCATGTGACCCTGAGTTCCAGCCACCACAGCCAACTGCCACAAGACGGAGACTCCAGATCCATGACTGCGCAGGCGCGGCCACAAAGTTAAGCTTAGACAGAGTTAATCTTAGACTCAATGTATTTTAGCACCAGGTCCTTTCAGGATCTTTCTCAACTGTACACTTCCAACGATCAATCTATTTGCATCAAACTGGAGAGGTTATGGGGAATGAAGAATTAGGATGTCACACTAGAATTCACCATTCAATAATTGGAGAGAGACATCATGCAGTACTAGTATCCATAGGACAAGTCACAAAGTGTAATAGAAGAGAGACTGAGAAATACTGGGACATAAACAAAGAGATAGAGAAGTTATGTGCACCTGCAATAGGGGCAGACAGGGTTTGGGTGGGCAAATTTGGGAATTGGGTGGGTGGAATTTGCACTGGTCGAGGGATGGGTTCTGGAACACTGTGTTGTAGAGACCCAATTATGAACATCCTTATAACTATATCTCACATGGTAAAATAAAAATTAAAAAAATATGAAAGAGAGACAGAGAGAGAGGCCGAGAGAGAGAAAGAGAGACAGAGAGAGAGAGAGAGAAAGGGAAGGAAGATAAAAATGCCTGCTATAGATCTGGGACAGAGGGAATGTGGGGACATTGGTGGTGGGACTGGGGCACTGGTGAAGGGAAGGATGCTGGAACAATGTTTGACTGAGATCCAATTCTGAACATCTTTGTAATTGTATATCTCACGATGGTATAATAAAAAAATTAAAAAAGAGAGAGAAATATATTTCTCCAAGCCTTAATGAGGTCTTTTTTCTTTACTTCATAGTTGTTTTGGATATTAGCCTTTAGACTTATTAGAGAGCCATGCTTGCTTGTTTGGGGGGCAAACAACATTTCTCTCTGATCTAATTATAACTATATTAAACTATAGAGATCCAACATAACCAGATAAAATACTGGTAAGATCTGTCTAGTCCCACAATAATTGTGGTAGCATGAGAGAAAATATTTACACCAGCTGACATAGAATACATGGTAATATATACTGCCACATAGAATTCGCAGATCCAAACTGTTTTCCTGATGCTATCCACAAAGTGACCTCCAGGAGATAACTCCAGGCAAAATGCAGAGGCTCTAGGCAGCAGTATACTGCAACACACTGGTGGACGGATGGGTGTTGTGACATTGTATGACTGAAACCTAATCATGAGCAATATTATAACTATATCTCATGGTAATTCAATAAAAATCACTGGATCACTGTATAACTGTCTTCCCGTTCATCATTCATTTGCTTGAGTGGGCACCAGTTACATCTCCATATGTCCTGTCTCATGCTAGTAGAGCCAAAGGGCATCTGCTTCCTCCAGGAACATAAAGAACCTCAAACCTTTCCATAAGGTCATGGGAATGAGATCTATAATTGTTACTGGTATTTGGCGAGAGAATTCTACCACTGAACCACCCATGCTGTTACTGGTATTTGGCATATCAAATACAACATGGGTAGCTTGCCAGACTCTGCCATGCGAGTGGCATACTCTTTTTAGTTATCTCTGATCACCAGCAATATCCACTAAAAAATAATAAACAGCTTTGTATCGGGATAAAAAAGCGATATATAGGCCAATTGACATAATAGGAAGTAAAACTGAACCTGCCCCTCGAGGTGTGCGGTGTAGGTGGCTATGGTGCCCAGCTGCATTGGCAGATGGCAGACAGGAGATAGGCTTGTATACACCCAGGGCTCACCCCCATGCGCCCTGGATGGTTGATGCTCTGACAAAGAAAAAAGACTGGGTCTCTAGGATGAACCCAGAGCCACGGAAAAGCCTAGCAAGCTACCCATGGTGTATTTATGCCAAAAGCAGTAACAATAATGGACCTCATTCCCAATGAATGGAAATGTTACTGGCACCTGCCCAAGCAAATCGATGAACAATGGGAGGACAAGTGACAAGTGAAATGACAAAACTGAAACCACATTTATAAGACAAATACTTTATGATAATAGTCAAGAACTTACATTAGAGTAAAGAAAATATTTCCAATGAACGTTAGGAAATCTGGCATTCACTTGTCACTTGTCTTGTCTTCCGTTGATCATCGATTTGCTTCAGCTGGCACCAGTAACGTCTCAATTCGTTGGGAATGAGGACCATTATGTTACTGTTTTTTGGCATATTGAACTACCACAGGTAGCTGCCAGGCTCTGCTGTGGCTCTGGGGCTCATTCCAGGGGCCCAGTATTTTTATGTCCGAACCATCAACCAACCAGGCCCCAGGGCAGAGCCCTGGTGTAGACAGCTGTCTCCTCTGCCCACCAGTCCGCTGACAGATGGGTACTGAAGCCACACCTGCAACACCTACGAAGGGCAGGATCTAGCATTCACATGCAAAAAATGAAATCAGGCTACTATCACACATAAAATTAATAAAAAATTGAATTAAAAAATTCAAGTCATCCAACAACGGAGAGACTCAATATTGGAATATGCATAGAAGAAAATAGATGATTTCACCTTGGGAATGTTTTGATAAACTTGACTGGAAACAAAAAAAAGTGGAACAGGCAAAAGAGAAAACTAAACACAAATAAATAGAATTACATCAAATTAAACTTCTTAAGCACACCTAAAGATATTTGAATGAAAATGGGACTAATCTACTGAATTGAGTTGGTTGCACATCATATGTCTGACAAATGGTTAGTATTAAAAAAGATAAAAGAAATCAAACCTAACAATGTGAAAAAAACTGCCAAATTAAAATATAGATATAGAATCTGAAGATCACTGTATCACTGTATCACTGTCTTCCCGTTGTTCATCGATTTGCTCTAGCAGGCACCAGTTACCATCTTCATACATCCTGTCACTAGCAAGTGTAGCCCAAGAGCATCTGCTTGCTTCAGGGACAGGAAGAGCCTCAAACCATTCTTCAGGTCATGGAATTGAGGTCCATAATTACTAGTTTTGGCATAACAAATAAAACACGGGGAAAGCTTTTCAGGTTCTTCCATGTAATCTGAAGATAAAATCCAAAAAATATATAAATATGACCAATAGGCATATGACAAGATGTTATTATTTTACTAAGGAAATGCAAGTAAAACAATAATGAAAAATGTAGGACAATTCTAATTCTATATGTTTCCATCAAAATATTGAAGAGCACAACTCAAAGAAATATATGTACATGTATGTTGGAGGGGACAGATTTAGCTAATCTGGGAGCTTTGTTGTTTTGCCCCCACCCAGCTTAATCTTATTTAAGTCAAGGTTCATTCTAATGAGACCTCTCTTCTATGTAAACACTGCTAGAGAGTGTGGCAGTTACAGAAGTCACCTTGATTGAATAGCTTCTGACGTATACATCTACTAATACTTCTATGTTTTCTAGATTGGGCACAGATCCTCTTTTATACCCACTGCACCCAGCGTGGGACAGTTAGAATTTACCAGGAGATTACCACCCTCGCTATGCTGTGAGACCATAGGAAGACTATAGGAAGGATCATACTAGTTTGCTCTAAGCAGGCAAGAGTGACCCTTTCAGTACACGAGAACAAGATACTCAGAATCACCCTGGTGCAGATAATAATAAGAAGGACCTTGTGGGTACCATCTAGATTACATGAAGCATGAAGTTAAGATGTATTACTTCATCAGCCCTCTCTCTCTCCAGTGTTTACATAAGAGATAATCTCCTTAGTCCTTGGCATAACCTTTGTTTATAACTGCAATAGGGTGTGGCACTACACTCTGTTTAGGTTCTTTGTTGACATGACAACCTCCCCGTTGGATTACTTGGGTGTATATAAGGGGACTGACTTGAGGCCCCATTCACCTTTTACCTTTTTGGTTCCTCAGCCTTCAGCTTTTGACTCCTGAGGCTTTTGGCTTTGGCTTTTTGGCCTTTGCTCTTTGGCCTTTTTGCTCCCTTCTGGGTAGGACTCAGCTCGGGTGAGATCCTCTTCTTTTGTGTGGGACCTTAGGCTCTTTTGTATGGTCTAAGTTTAGACCAGAGCTAGAGTTTGTTCATTATATTGGAGTGCTGTGGAAGAGCTTTGTACTATTAAAAGCCATTTTGGAACTGCCGGACTCGTAAGTCTTCATCTGTTCTCCGGCGTCCTCGGAGGTAGAAGACAACCTCTGTCCTGACACTGTCGGGGACCCGGCGGCGTTCCCCGACACATGTATATTGCAAAATTACTTATATTAATAGATACTTATATGTTGCAGGACTCCTAAGGGCCGCTGCATCTGCTCTGGATTGCCCTCCCGCAAATCACTCCGTAGATAAGGGGGTAGTCTAAATGTGGCAGTTTATCCGACCATGTATGCTGTACTAGCTGGTATAAATATTCTCCCATGCTATCACAACTCATCGTGGGACTAGCTAGATCTTACCAGCATATTAGCCTGGCCACGTAGGACACCTAAGTAATTAGACCAGAGGAGAAATGCTGTTTGCTTCCAAACAAACAAGCATGGCTCCCTGATAAAATATAAAACTACAATGAAGTAGAGGAGACTTGTGAAGGCTTGGAGAAATATTTAACTGGCATTGGTGTTGATCTTTGGTACAGTGACATGCCATCTCAGGAACCCCCTTCTCTACATTTCAAAAGGCATTCCCGGCTCAAAACATTAGCACAGTAAAGGCCCTAGGTGAGATGCAGGGAGGGTTACCTGGAGGCATTGGACCCTCCCTGCTTTCCATAACAATGGGAGGAAGGTCTAGAGTTGCGGGGGGGGTGTATAAACTAGCCGGTTCCCGCTCTCCCGGGCTTCTTCCGGTGGGATCTGCGCCTTGTGGCGTTATTCCCCTTGGAAGTTTTACACGTGGTGGTACGCCATCTTGGCCTAACGTGGCTGGGGTTCTAGCCTGGAATCCTAAGCATCGGGTTTTTCCTTTTTGCTGATTTGTATGCCTGAACCTGTGATAAGTAAAGCCTTTTAAAACTGCATCGGATTCCTGAGGTGTTCATCCATTCCTCGCCGGCCGGAGGTAGAAGGGAACTTCGCTTCCCGGCACTGTCGGGGACCGGGCGCTTGACACTTATATATACTTAATTACTTATAACAGCATGCTATTTAAGTTCATCAACTAATGAATAAAGGCGTATATACATATAATGGA
>JAJIBD010002609.1:0-295884 GCA_021461705.1 Cryptotis parvus
TTGTACATTAAAATGGCTTCACTTATACTAGATGAATGAAATTGTAATTATATACATGGGTTTTGAGTTAATTAAAAGCTAATTGCAGGAGCTTGAAAATTTATTTGAAAAAATGGCAATTTATTGCAAATATGAGATATGTTGAAACATGAATTTTTTCAGGGTGTTGCTAAGATGGTTTAGATATAATAATGCTGCACTTAGATGAAAAATAACTTGTTCTTGCTGTGGGAGTGTGTTTACTGGAAAAAAAATAATTAGAACTGGTTTCCAGAAGAAAAGGTGTCTTCTGGGGCCGGAGCGATAGCCCAGCAGGTAGGGCGTTTGCCTTGCACGTGTGGCCAGCCTGTGCCAGCCTGGGTTTGATCCCTGGCATCCCATATGGTCCCCCGAGCACCACCAGTAGTAATTCCTGAGTGCAGAGCCAGGAGAAACCCCTGAGCATCGCCGGGTGTGAACCTCCCCCAAAAAAGGGTGTCTTCTACATTTTTAACTAATAAATATTAAATTGTAAGACATGGATTCCAAGTTAATTTTTTTGGGGAAATTTTAAACTCCAGCTTTAAAATTATACAGAGGAGGTGGAATTTAATTTTGGAAATAGAGGATATGTATTTTTGAAGGCAGTAGAGGAAAACTTCTCAACATTAGTATTTACATTAGCAACATTAATGCTTAATCTCCCATTAAATATTGATTTATCAAATTAACATTTAGGAATTTATGGATCTTAATTTTTATGTATTACAGTTCTCTTTTACTCTGTTATCAAAATAAAAGATGAAACCTTAAACAAGATTAATAGCAATATTTACTTGTCCTAGACTATTTGTATTGACATCATTATAAATTTAGCATCCACTTTTGAGCACAATTAATTAATTATGTCTTAGAATGTCACTTGTTCTTTGGTACTTGTCATGGGCTGAATTCTTCCGCTCACATATATATGTGTGTTGAAGATCAGAGACTTAGAATCTGGAGGTCCTTTGGAGATGATGAAATGAAGTAGGGTTGTTAGATGAGTACTAATCTACTAGGGTAAGAGGAAATTAGGACCTTCACACATAAAGCCAAGTGGGTTCACAGGAAGGAGGCAAAAAACCTGCAAGTCAAGGAGGGCACTTTGGAGAAATCAACTCTGTTGATACCTTGATCTTGGATGTGTAGCCTCCAGAACTGTGGAAAATTGATTTATCCTTTTTAAGGCACCCAGTCTATAGTACTTTGCTATAGTAGCTCTAGGAAACAAATACAGTGTATTTATAGCATTAGAAATTCCAAGATTCATTTTCACTCTTCTGAAAGGATTCTGACTCCAGATGTTATACTTTTTTTTTAATCAGTTTTCCTATATCCTCTAACTGCATGTCAGATAAATGATGTGTTTTAATGGATGCTGGAGAGTTTAATAAGTTCCAGAAAATCTAAGCATGCAATCTCTTCTGCCTATACCTTCATGGGTTTAATGTTTAAACTATCCATGTGTATGTGAGGGGAGCATGTGTGTGTGGTAGGGGGTGGCTTATGTATTGAAGAGGCATTATTGTATATTAGTTAAGAGCACAGGGTTTGTATTAGATAAAGCCCTAACTTTCTTCTCTATATTTGTTAATTATCATCTTGATCAAGTTATTAAACCTTTCACCACTTCAGAGTCTTGTAAAATGGATTTGGTGATAGAGCTATCTAATAGACCTGTTGTCAAGATTTTCCAAAGGGTATTTAGAATGATTACTGACACTGACAGACTGTCCCTTATAACAGTGATTGACCAATGAATTTTTAACTTTATGGTGGTTAAAAATATGCACATATAGTAGTAACAAAACTTTTTTTTAGTTTTTATATAGGCACTGTGATTTGCAATGCTATTAACAATACAATTTCAGGGGCCAGAGAGGTAGTACAGGTGTTTAGGGTGACTGCCTTACATACTGCAGACCCCATTCCACTCTTGGACCACATATGTTCTCTTGGGCACTGCCAGGAATGGTCCCTGAGCACAGATTCAGGAGTAAGCCCTGAGCATGCTGGGAGTGGCATGCTTTCTCCTCACCCTCTCAAATAATAGAAATTAAGATATTTTATGTTCCAATACCACATCCACCATGAGTACCGCATCCCTCCAAAATGTCTCATGGTCTCTTTCTACCATGCCCTCCATCCTATGGCAGACTGTTCCACTGTCTGGATCATAGGGTCTATTATCATTATTCAACTGTTATTCCCTTTTGATATTTCTTTACACTCCATATATGGGAGAGATAATTCTGCATTTTTTCCTTCTGCTATTCAGCATAATATCCTCCAGTTCTTTCCATGTAGCAAAAAATTACATAATTTCACCATTTATATAGTGGAATAGTAGTCCATTGTGTATCTATTCCAGTTTCTTTATTCAGTCATCTGTTCTGCGCACTTCAGTTGTTTCTAGATCTTGGCTATTGTGAATAATGCTGCAATAAAAATAGAAATGCAAACAACATTTAAAGGAAACCATACTTTGATTTCTAAAATTTTTTTATCTTATCTGGGATGTTAATATATAATAAGATACTATGATGCATTTGGGCAGTGACTGTATTCTATAATTTCTAGTCAGTTATGTGATTGGGAGGATTAGCAGTAGGTACTCCACAGACTGTTTAAATTTAGTATGGTGTTCAGGAAATTGCATAAGATAGTCCACACTTTGGTATAAAATGAGTTTTATGTTGGATGATTTTTTCCAATTATTTTACAACTAAGTTCTCTAAACATGTTTAACGTAGACTAAACTAAGTTACACTGTTTGATGTTTAAAGTACTGAAGCATTTTGATGTGACTCCATCATTAGTTGAGGAAGATCTGTAGTGAGTAGTGGATCAGTGTTAAATATTATTATATTTTTTCTTTGCAATTAGCCAAGAAATGACTGAAAGATTAACAGTATTTTTGACCCAGTAATTGGTGAGAAAATGTGCAACAAGTCAGAATGCCTATTTTGATTAAAAACAAGGTGGAAGTCATTTCTTCCTATCATATTTTCATTCATTCACACGGTCAAATGAATATTTATTTGAATATAAATTTGGGGATTTGGGGAAGTGTACCTGATGTTTGAGTTTATAAACTTTGACTCTCTACACAGTACAGTTAGAGTGGCAAACTCTATTTAATAGGACTTGTGAAGATTAACAGAATGAAGCAATGACTATTGTGAAGATAAACAAGATGAAGCAATGATTTTGCTTGGTTACCTGATGCTGAAAGTAATAGGCTAAAATAAGTACTGACTTCTCTTTCTTATATACCAAATCTCATCTAACGTGTTAGATGCTCAGAGAGTGGAATTAAGGTGAATTTTGGGAAAACACATAGAGCAATGTATTGAATTGCTCATGAACCTGCCATGAGGATAGCTGGAGGAGATAACAGCACACTTTCATTGTGTACACTTCCCACACTGACACAACATTTTCCTATTACCTTCTTCTATGTCTTTTCCCTTCTCCCCTACCATAAGCAATAATCACACTTAATACAATCAGTACTTTGTGACATGTGGCACCCAGACATAGCTTAGGAACCTAGACAAAGGTAAGTGCTTGGCAGGTCTTTTTTTTTCCCCACAAAACAAAAGTGAATGTGTTTATTTTTCAGAGAATAAGAGCCTCAACTTTTTAAGAGCTAGTTGACACAAATGCTGAATCTCTTCTGATTCCCTCTCTGCCTTTTGACCACTTCCTTACAGCCTCATTGCTTTTTCCTTATATTTGTCTACCTTCCCTTACTAATTGATTCAGAAATTCTGTCAACCCCAGGAAAAGTACACTTATCTCTTGCTGTGCAATCCACACCTAGAACTGACATATACTCTCAGCAGCATCTTGGCACAGTGACTGTTGTACTTGAGTATTTTTTCCAGGATAAATTCATGAGTTCATTAATTTCCATTTTATCTATCTACGACAGAAACACACTGCTAATGAGCAAACAAGAGTGTATTTAGAAGATGAAATGATTTTAACTGAAAGCAAATTCAGTTTCTGGAAATTGCAGCCAGGAATGCAAAACTCTAATGTTGCAAAGAGCAAGAAAAACTTGAAATTTTGTGAGAGGCCAGATGATGGCAGCAGAGAATGTGTGAGAAAAACTCAGCAATGACAGTTATAAAAACATTTGAATATGTTGCAAACAATTGCAAGAAAAGTAATTACTGATGACAATTATATAAGAAAATTACTCTTTTTATGAAAATTATTCACTAGAACACAAGATATGGGATTTTGATTCATTGGTAGTGTGAACTCAGGCAAACCAATGAATTTTGCTGTCTTGTTTCCTAATTGCAAAGCAGGAATACTAACAGTTACAGTGCTGTTGTTCTGGTAGTGAGGGAAAATGTAGGATAAAATATTTATTTAGTATTTGTGTAGTAAATTGTGATTTTCATACACACACAGAGGGAGAAGAGAAGGGAGGAAACAGAGGAAAGGAAGGGAGAGAGAGAATCAGGCTGAGTTATTAGCATCTTATTTTATAAGAAACTTTCTGTAACTTACTCTAAAGCATCAGGTAACAGGAAAGTATGGGGAAATCCACTGCTGGGTTTCGTAGACAAAAAGGAGATGCATTATTGTAGGGAGTTAAAGATGACACAATGCTGACGAAAATCAATCTGTCATTATATTTCACCAGGAATTCTAAACCATGCTGATGTAGGCAGGAAGACAGGGGCCCCAACATTGCAGTGAATTCTTGCCCTAAGGCTGTCCAGAGACACATTTTGCAACCAGGAACCAAGACTTGATGAGACCCATTAACCCTCAGTAGACCTTGATGAAGCTGGAACAACCTGTCTCTGCCCAGCTTTTAATCTGGTTGAACTTCAAGAGAGAAGATCCAGCAAGAAAAGAGGTTTTTCAAAGACCACTCCCAAAGTCTACTCCCTTAGCAACGGCCCTAGCAACTTACCTTAACCTAGGTTGAAACCCCATATGGGAGCAGCTTGAGAAGAAATCCATAAATGCCGTTCTGACCAGAGGGACGGTGGGCTTATGTTACCTGAGCCCATGTGCTGCTTGAGCCCACGTGGTCGAGCACATGTGGTGTCTGAGCACATGTGTCACCCGCATCTCCCCTCTGAGATATGCACTCTCTCTCTCGCTTTCCCTCCTCCTTCCCCTTCCTAAAATCTCCATAATGAAATGAATTTAACTTCACTGCTTGTCTACTCCTGAAAATTCTTTTTCTGCGAGGAAGACAAGAACCCCGAGGAAACCCTGGGTAAGGCCTAGGACTGACTTGCCTTTTATCAGTCCCTAGCCTGCCCAGTGGGTCCTGGGCTGCAGAGGTGTCTGGGGAGAGAAAGTGACCAACTCTCTCTCCTTCCCGCCTCACATAAGCCACTTGTGAGGCCCACCTACATCAATGCCACTGGTAAAATATTGGTAAAATATTATCCTTCACGGAGACTCCTTTATCCCTGAAAATTGAAATTTTGTATACTTCACTGTATCACTGTCTTCCTGTTCATCATCGATTTGCTCGAGTGGGCACCAGTAACATCTCCATATGTCCTGTCTCATGCTAGTAGAGCCCAAGGGCATCTGCTCGCTCCAGGAACATAAAAGAGCCTCAAACCATTCCATCAGGTCATGGGAATCAGGTCTATAATTTTTACTGGTATTTGGCATATCAATATGACATGGGTAGCTTGCCAGGCTCTGCCGTGTGGGTGGCACACTCTTGCAGTCACCTCTGATTTCCAGCATTCATTGATGAACCCCGGCCGGCTGCAAGCAGCCGTGAGACCTGGGCTATGATCAGCTCTTCTGCTGGGTGGAGTTCTGAGGAGAGGGGAGTCCAGATGTGGAAAATAGCAGCCCTCATGGAGTGGGGGTCATCTGGCTTCTTGCTAGGCTCTGCTGGGGTGGTGGGCCAGGGCTAGAACCCGCCATCCCTTCTGGGCACCTCGTGAGCAGCTGGGCACAGGGAGAGTTGGTAGCAGCTCTGCCCCATGTCTATGAGTCTCTGGCCTGGCATACCTGGGCCGAACTTGAAAAAGACTGCTGCAGGGTGGGTCTCGATGGGCCGGCCTGTAATCAGCTCTTCTGCTGGGTGGAGTTCTGACAAGAGTTTGTATACTTATCACTGAAAAAAGCTCATTCTTTACATTGGGGGAAGGATAATGTACTTCAATGCATGACAGAAGATGCTAATGCTGAAAACCGCTTTATTCTCTAGGTCTGCAGATTGTCTTCTAAACCTACTTTACGTTCATTCCTCTTCTCAGTCTAATTGGTCACTGGAAATAATCTACTGACTCCTGTCTCTGCATATGTTTTTGTTTATATAGTTTCTACCACTTGAATTACTTTGGTATCTTCTTTCATTAATGTGACATTTTTCTTTCAGACTTAGGATAATTAACTTTTTCTGGGTAGATTCCACATCTTCTGGATCCCACAAAAATCGAAAGAAATTTCCCTTCTTGCATATGCAGCGATTTCAGCATTAGCATCTTCTGTCATGCATTGAAGTACATTGCCTTTCCTCCCAATGTAAAGAATGAGCTTTTTCATAGAGTTGGTACTTACCTAGACCAGCTTAAGGATTTAGCATCACATTGTCCCTTGATACTCATGCTATGCTGGGAGTTTAAGATATTCTCTGTCACAAAGTAAATGTAGATGAGTTTATCTTTCATTTTGAACTTCCTTTTAGTCATACATATATGAATGAATGGTAAATGATGTGTATTGTGTAATAGCAATCAATAGTACACATTTAGGAAAGAAGAAATATTACGCTGTGGTTTATTGCACATATGATTAAACCCTAGGTTTCAGAATAGGGGCATGAAAGCCCCTTGTATGAGCTCTAAATTCCTGTTTATTTTGATACTCTTTTCTCAATCATTTTTGCAGATGATCTAGAATTCAATTATCTCTTCTTTGATGGATGCAAAATCAAATGTAATTTTTAACATGTGCCATACACTCCCATTGTGGGTGTGTG
Source organism: Cryptotis parvus (assembly GCA_021461705.1). NCBI lineage: Eukaryota > Metazoa > Chordata > Mammalia > Eulipotyphla > Soricidae > Cryptotis > Cryptotis parvus. Next base: position 7,007 of record JAJIBD010002609.1, read on the forward strand.
AAAAGGACTCATGTTTGAATTAGAGCTTATCACTGTATCACTGTATCATTGTCTTCCCGTTCATCATCGATTTGCTGGAGCTGGCACCATTAACATCTCCATATGTCCTGTCTCATGCAAGTAGAGCCCAAGGGCACCTGCTTGCTCCAGGAACATAAAGGGCCTCAAACCATTCCATCAGGTCATGGGAATGAGGTCTATAATTGTTACTGGTATCTGGCATATCAAATACGACATGGGTAGCTTGCCAGGCTCTGCTGTGCAGGTAGCATACTCTTGTAGTCATCTCAAAATCCAGCATTTATTGATGAACGGCGTGGCCACTTGCGGCGCGCAAGCCGGGCTGTGATAGGCTGGTCTGCTGGGTGGAGTTCTGACGAGGGGGAAGTCCGGATGTGGAAAATGGAGGCCCTTAGGGAGTAAGGGGTTGTCTGGCTTGTTGTGAAGCTCTGCTGAGGTGGCAGGCCAGGGCTAGATCCCGCCATCCCTCCCTGGCACCTTGTGAGTGGCTGAGCACAGGAAGAGCCAGTAGCAGCTCTGCCCCATGTCTGTGAGTCTCTGGATCAGCATACCTGGGCCAGATTTAAAAAAAGACTGCTGCAGGGTAGATCTTGATGAGCCGGGCTGTGATAGGCTGGTCTGCTGGGTGGAGTTCTGACTCAAAGACATGGGGCAGAGCTGCTACTGGCTCTCCCTGTGTTCAGTCACTCACAAGGCGCCCGGAAGGGATGGAGGTTCTAGCCCTGGCCTGACACCCCAGCAGAGCCTCGTAACAAACCAGATGACCTCCCCACCACACTCCATAAGGGCCTCCATTTTCCACATATGGACTTCCCCCTCATCAGAATTAGAGCCTAACCTGGCTTATATATTCTAGGCAGCATTTGTGAACAGTATAGTATCAATATTTAACTTTTTATCACCAGTGGAGAATTTTTTTTTAAAACCAGGACTATATCAAGCAGTAGATGCCTTAAAATGAACTGTGGTCATTTATGAAAGATCAGAATAAAATACGATTTTTTTTGTATTCTATATTCAACGAGTTGTATACTTTTAGGTCATTTATGAAAAACCACCAGTTTATTCTGTCCCAGACTACTCAAGTATATAGATCTCAAAGTTTCTTAAACCATAGTGTTTTAGGATGAAGCAAACATTTCTTGAGGTGTTGCAGGTGTGGCTGTGTTTCCCGGCTGCGTTGGCAGGTGGCAGACAGCCTCACATTTCTATGGTTTGTAAAAATTCAAGGAAAAGGGGAATATAACTATAAATGGTTTTCCTTCCTACAATGCAGTCTAACATTTTGGGGTAAATTTATGTGTGCTTTCCTTTTTGTGAGTCTATGTGGATATATCCTGCCTCTAGAGGTGTTGCAGGTGGGGCTGCAGTGCCCAACTGTGTTGGCAGGTGGCAGACAGGAGATACGCTTATTTATACCCAGTGCTCTGCCCTATGGGCCCTGAATGGTTGATGGTCTGACATAGAAAAGGACTGGGTCCCCTGGGATGAACCCAGAGCCATAGCAGAGTCTGGCAAGCTACCTGTGGTATATTCGATATGCCAAAAACAGTAACAGTAATGGACCTTATTCCCAACGAACGGAGATGTTACTGGCACCTGCTCGAGCAAATCGATGAACAATGGGAAGACAAGTGATACAAACGACAAGCTATTTTTTGAGTCACAATGAAATACACAGTTATAAAGCTTTTATGATCAGGTTTAGCTTTTATGATCATACAAAATTTCTTTGTGCATTATGGTTTTCTGATTTTTTTGATGCCTTGGCAAATGAGACAGCGTCCCTGACTCTGGAACAGCGATGGAGGTCAGAACTCCGGATTCCTTCTCTCACTTGAGTGAGGCGTGATATTCCAAGCAAAGCTCTTTCGATTCCTTTTTGGGAGACCCGAATAGCGTTCTCATTCTGCTTTCATAGGGCCCAGGACTCTGAGGCATATGTCAATGCAGGGAGAACAGTGGAGTCAAAGAGATGTGCCCAGAGCTGGAGGTTCTTTGTCTTTTTCGCTATTTTTTCGATGCTTTTGAAGGCATTCCATGCTGCTCTCTTCCTCCTGAGCACGATCTTCCCGTTAATCATCTATTTGCTAGAGTGGGCACCAGTAATATCTCCATATGCCCTATCTCATGCTAGTAGAACCCAAAGGCATCCACTTGCTCCAGGAACATAAAGAGTCTCAAACCATTATATTAGGTCACGGGAATGACCTAACATAAATGTTACTGGTATTTGGCATATCAAATACAACATGAGCAGCTTGCCAGGCTTGCCGTGCGGGTGGCATACTGTTGTAGTCACCTCTAAATAAAGCATTTATTGATGACCCGTGCGGCCACTAGCAGCTGTGCGAGCGGGCTGGGATAGTCTGGTCAGCTGTGTGGAGTTGTGACGAGAGGGAAGTCCAGATGTGGAAAATGGCAGCCCCTATGGAGTAGGGGGTCGTCTGGCTTGTTGTGAGGCTCTGCTGGGGTAGTAGGCCAGGGCTAGAACCTGCCAGTCAACAAGCCAGACGACTCCCTTACTCCTCCTGAGCAGCTCTTTAAAGATCAGATGGGCTGGACATGTAATGCAATTTGGAGACGACCGCTGGACTAGAGCTATTACCGACTGGGATGTCAAAAGATCACACGGCCACCCACCTACAAGATGGTCAGACTTCTTCGTCAAGACCATGAACAAATGCTTTGAGTCTCTTCGTATTCCTGAAACAACCAGATTCCATTGGGCTACACTGGCAAGTGATAGGGTCAAATGCAAATGTTACTGGCGCCCACTGAGGAAATCGATGAACAACGGGATGTCTAGTGATCTAGTGATGATCCGCTTCGTGTCCATTCATTTATAGGCAAATTTCATAACTTCAGTTTTCCTAACAGCTTCATAGTATTCCATTGGGCAGATGTACCAAAATTTCTTTATCCAGTTATCAATTCTCAGACACTCTGATTGTTTCTGGATTTTGGCTATTGTGAATAGTGCTGCTATGAATGAGCATAAAAGTAGGGATGGTGTTTCCGCTGTCTGTTTTTGGTTTCCCAGGGTGTATTCCCAGGAGTGGTATGACTGGCTCAAATGGGAGTTCAATTTCTAGTCTTTGGAGGGATGTTCATATTGTTTTCCAAAAAGGCTGCACCAGTCGTGCGGTTATTTTTAGGGGCCAACCAAAACCTTGGTTTGTGACCCTCATGTTCCATCTTCAAAGCTAGTGGTCAATTGAGCACCTTGTGCTTCAAATTTTCTTCTTTCTTGCCCCAGCTGGAGGAGGTCTTCTATTTTTGAGAATTAGTGATTGAACTCACTTGAATAGTCTAGGATAATATCCCCATGTTAATCCTATAACTTAATCATATCCATAAATTCTCTTCTGCCAGGTAAGGTGAAATATTTACAGGTTTAGAGATTGGGACCTGGACATCTTTGGTGGGTGATTTTCATTCCTACCACACTACCTTCCAGAGGTGTTGCAGGTGTGGCTCTGGTGCATGGCTGCGTCGGCAGGTGGCAGACAGGAGATAGGCTTGTCTACACCCAGGCTCTGCCCCGTGGGCCCTGAATGGTTGATGGTCTAACATAGAAAAAGACTGGGCTCCCTGGGATGAACCCAGAACCACGTCAGAGCTTGGCAAGCTACCCGTGGTATACTCTATATGCCAAAAACAGTCACAATGGACCGCATTCCCAATGAATTGAGATGTTACTGTTGCCTGCTCGAGCAAATTGATGACAATGGGAAGACAAGTAACATTATGGTTTTCAATACAGATGCTGAAAGGCCATCATGTTTGGTCCTTTGCCCACTTGCAGCACACATCTCTCATCCAGAGTGATTCCTTCCAACCTTCATTGTGTTAGTGGTCTCTTCTCTAGCCCAACTGCCCTCTTGTCTAGCACTTGAGTCAGGGAAGGAAGCATTTCTGGGTCACGGTAGCTTCTGCTTACCTCAGCATGGACTTGTGGTTTGTATTGACTCAAAGAAGTTGACCTTGTTATTTAGCCTCATGATTTGTGGGAAAAGTTGTGGGAAAACTCCTTCCTCTCTTCTCCTTAATAAATGTGATTATTTTTAATTATTTCTGGAACTTTGTTCTAGTAACAGACCAAAATTTATATTAACAAAAATACAAAGAAAGTATGATAGAAGAAAATGGCAAAACTCTTTAACTATTTGAAATGAAAAAGAAATTAAGAACTAGTCCATAAATCCAGGGAAGAAACAAAGAACAAAAGTAGGTAAAAATAAGTGAAAATAAGTGAACTCCACTTCAAAATAGTGAACTCTAAACATCAGTTGCACATGTAAGGAATGGATGGTTGTATTGAGATGGCATTTGCTGCAATGTTCTCCAAAGTGGGAATTCTGTAGCATGCCCAAATACGAAAGAATAATATGAATAAATTAATTCTAAACCTCCTTATTAGTGTTAGTCTGCAGTTTTGTGACTCTGCCTTTTCTTTCTCTAAATTTGTTGATTAGCCAGGGTGTTTTGATATGTCAAACTGAAATGAATAAACATTTGAAAGTCAAATTATTTTGTCCTGTTTTTTCCTGTAGGGGCAAAGAATGATTATGCCTCAAGTAAAAATATATATGGTACAAAATTTAGTCACATAAAAGAATCACATGGAATTTTGGAGGGCTGTGTGTAGAATCTTTCTTGCTTGCTTGCTTTCTCTTTCTTTCTTTCTTTCTTTCTTTCTTTCTTTCTTTCTTTCTTTCTTTCTTTCTTTCTTTCTTTCTTTCTTTCTTTCTTTCTTTCTTTCTTTCTTTCTTTCTTTCTTTCTTTCTTTCTTTCTTTCTTTCTTTCTTTCTTTCTCTCTCTCTCTCTCTCTCTCTCTTTCTTTCTTTCTTTCTTTCTTTCTTTCTTTCTTTCTTTCTTTCTTTCCTTCCTTCCTTTTTCTTCCTTCTTCCTTCCTTCCTTCCTTCCTTCCTTCCTTCCTTCCTTCCTTCCTTCCTTCCTTCCTTCCTTCCTTCCTTCCTTCCTTTCTTTCTTCCCTCCCTCCCTCCTTCCCTCCCTCCTCCCTCCCTCCCTCCCTTCCTCCTTCCCTTCCTTCCTTCTTCCTTCCTTCCTTCCTTCCTTCCTTCCTTCCTTCCTTCCTTCCTTCCTTCCTTCCTTCCTTCCTTCCTTCCCTTCCTCCCTCCTTCCCTCCTTCCTCCTCCCTCCTCCCTCCCTCCCTCCCTCCCTCCCTTCCTTCCTTCCTTCCTTCCTTCCTTCCTTCCTTCTTCCTTCCCTCCCTCCCTCCTTTCCTCCCTCCCTCCCTCCCTCCCTCCCTCCTCCCCTCCCTCCTCCCTCCCTTCCTTCCTTCCTTCCTTCCTTCCTTCCTTCCTTCCTTCCTTCCTTCCTTCCTCCTTTCTCTCTCTCTCTTTCTTTCTTTCCTTGGACAGAAGTACAGTCTTGTAATGAAGATTTGGATGGTATGTGAGATGAGAAAGGAATTTGCCTTTCCTACTGTGCTTTCTTGTCAATAAAAGCTTTGTTCATCTATTAACCATTCTTTCCCCCAGCCTGGGTGGCCTTAAGGGAGGATTTTAATGAAGAATTGGTGGGAGGCACAAGTGTTCAGTCTATTTTGTCTTTTATTCAAGGGACAAAAAAACTATTCCAAAATTCTTTGATGTCTGACTCATACACAAGTTCCATGCTGGCAGTTTCCTGCATGAAGAGGAAAATAAAACAGACCCCCTTACCCCCTCCTCCATGCTTTTATAGAGTGCAGTGGTTTAGTGAAGGTTCTGTAAGGAAGTGGTTTGAAGATTTTCAGAGGGAGGAGAAAACAAGCCTTTGGATGATATTCAAACCACAAGGTCTGAGGCAGAATGATGTATAATTGTGCCAATCTGTGTTCCATCAGGAGACAGAAACCACATAATAATTACCAATGTGTTTGGGTAAAGTTAAATTTAAAGAATCATTGACTATAACAGGGCATGGACTAATGAGAGATTTGTTAATATAAAGTAATGAGGCCACTAAGCATTGCAGATACAAGAAGCCGAGACTGGTCTAGGGATAAAATTGAACAGTCCAAGAAGAACCCTTTCTCTTTTCTCCAGGGCTGAGATGCATACTCTGTTGGAGAAGACTGTTATAGATGACAAAGAACCTACTGGGCTGCTGCTATATGGGTAGAATTTACAGATAATCTTAATTGAGTTCCCAGGGAAGCTATTCATTATGTGATGAATCACTTGCTATAAAATTGCCCAGGAAAGGTAATAATGCAAGTGTCTGGCTGGATATTGAAACCAGCTCATCACTTCTGCAATTCATATATTCCTTTTGTTGGCATTGCTGTTTTCAATTCCTTTGATTTGTGTTTTCCTTATTTTATTTTTTTAGGCATCATTTGTAATGATTTTATTCTTTTTCCTAGTTTCTTAATGGGAAGTTTGGATCACTAATCTGAATATTTCCTTCTTTCTAGTGCGACTTGTATTTTATAGATTGCTTTTTCGAGATGGGGTTTTAATAGTACTTCTCCATGTGAATTGCATATTTTGCATCTATGGCATTAATTATTTTAGGAATATAGAGAATGATGTAAATGGAATCTGAGAGCAGGAATTGGAAAATTGTTCCACCTTTTTGCCTTATGAAGTCTTTCGAATTGGAATTGAATTAGCCTAGACCTAATTGATCTGGGTTTTGCTTTTTGGAATTGAATTAGCCTAGGCCTAATTGATCTGGGTTTTGCTTTTAACCATAATTGTTATTATGGTTGCATACATTTATATTTCTTACTGTATTTGCATATTTTATTATAGCATCTTCTTTCAACCTGCCAGTTGAACTTATCATTCTCCAAAGTTCAATAGCATTTAGTAATAGATTATATTTAATTTTAATAGACCTCATTCCCATGACCTAATGGAATGGTTTGAGGCTTTTATGTTCCTGGAGCAAGCAGATGCCCTTGGGCTCTACTAGCATGAGACAGGACATCTGGAGATGTTACTGGTGCCCGCTTGAGCAAATTGATGATGAATGGGAATACAAGTGATACAAGTGATTTTATTAGCCTGTGGTAGTCATCTGCTCTCAATATGTATTTGTGTACTTCTAATGGTAGCAAGATATATTTATTATTGGTTACACCTGAAAGGCAAAAAGCATTTATCTATATATCCTCAAATTTTCTGTTACACACAGGCATGGCTACTAAAATCCTTTGATAGATACACAGTCCCAATTTTTTTTCTTTTTTAATTAAAAAAAAATTTTTTATTTTTGCAATTACAAAGCTATACAATTAAAAGTTCATATTTGGGTTTTGGCCATACAGTGTTCCAGCACCCATCCCTCCTCCAGTGCCCATCTCCCACCACCAACGTCCCGGTTCCCTGCCCCCTCCACTAGCCCTCCTCCATGGCAGGTTCTTTATTTCTTTCCCTTTCTCTCTCTTTCTCTTTTCCTTCCCTCCAGACTATGGATTACAGAACATACATTAAAGGGTTGTCATGTGTATCTTTTTTCCTCTATTTAATGCTCAGTTCTAGGTTGGCATTAGTACCCTCGACAATTGTTAGCACCCTGTTCCATTTCCTGTCTTACCTAGCCTCTGACTCCCACACGTTTGTGATAATTTCCACCTTTGACAAGACCTCCTGATATATGTTTCACTTGACCTTGGATATTGGTATCATAATATGCACATATATATTTATGTTATGCAAATAAATGCAGTCATTCTGTATCTGTCTCTCTCCTTCTGGCTAATTTCACTCAACATAAACTTCTCCATGTCCATCCATTTATAGGCAAATTTTATAACTTCATTTTTCCTAACAGCTGCATAGTATTCCATTGTGTAGATGTACCAAAGCTTTTTTATCCAGTCATCGATTTTCGGGCACTCTGGTTGCTTCCAGATTCTGGCTATTGTGAATAATGCTGCTATGAACATAAAGGTAGGGATGGTATTTCTGTTGTGTATTTTTGGTTTCCCAGAGTAGATTCCCAGGAGTGGTATGGCTGGGTCAAATGGGAGTTCAATTTCTAGTCTTTGGAGGAATGTCCATATTGTTTTCCAGAAAGGCTGTACCAGCCGGCATTCCCACCAACAATGGATGAGTGACCCCTTTTCCCCACATCCACGCCAGCACTTGTTGTTCTTGCTCTTTTGGATATGTGCCAGTCTCTGTGTTGTAAATTGATATCTCATTGTTGTTTTGATTTGCATCTCTCTGATGATTAGTGATGATGAGCATTTTTTTCATATGTTTTTTGGCCATTCAAATTTCCTTGCTGAAGTTTCTGTTCATTTCTTCTCCCCGTTTTTGATGGGGTTGTTTGTTTTCTTCTTGTAAAGTTCTACTAGTGCCTGATATATCCTAGATATTAACTCCTTATCAGATGGGTATTGGGTGAATATTCTTGCCCATTCTGTGGACTGCCTTTGTATCTTAGTCACTGTTTCTTTTGAGGTGCAGAAGCTTTTTAGTCTCAGGTAGTCCCATATGTTTATCTTTTCTTCTAGTTGCTTTGTTAGTGATGTTTCACCTTTGAAGATGCCTTTAGCTTCTATGTTGTGGAGGGTTTTTCCTATATTTTCTTCAATGTACTTTATGGATTCAGTCTGTATCGAGATCTTTAATCATTTTGATCTGATTTTTGTGCATGGTGTTAGACACAGGTCCAATATTTTTTCACATGTCGCTCCCCCAGTTTTCCCAACACCACTTGTTGAAGAGGCTTTCTTTACCACAGTCCCAATTTTTTTTCTTGGCTGTTTTATTTCAACACAGGTACTAGAATATTTTCTTTCCTTTTCCTTTTTATTTTTTTGTTCTTTGTTTTTTCCTTTGGGTTTTGGGTTACAGCCAGCAGTAATCAGGTGTAGGTCAGTGTTCAAGACCTTCACCTGATTTTTCACTCAGGGATCACTCTTGGAGGGTTGAAGGGATTGCATGGGGTGTCAGGATCCAATTTGGATTGCTGTGCGCTAGGCAAGCATCCTATCTATACTGTCTCTCTTGCTCTCCTTTTGGTTTAGTAACAGGACAGCTCCACCCTGTGAAAAATTTAAAATTTCTATTTTGCTTCCTGTTATCTACAAAGATCAAATTTGGTCCCAATATCCCAAGAATATATTTCAACTATGTTCAGATTGGAAATATGGTATTTTAGTTTCTTAAGTATTATGTGTGTTTGGTGATAGAGTTAGTGAGGTTGGTAGAGATACAAATGCCTCCTTCCAACCTATGAGCTAAGACTGTGAAGGCTAGAAACTCTGAAACAGATCCTTTGCCATTTTCAATGTTAATGCTTGAGTGGAGTCAAATGAGAAATTATATTATTTCCTGGGTATTTTCAGACTCCCATAGAGATACCAGAATTTAAACACTTTCACCCACAGTGATAAATAAAAAAAAATCTTTACTTTTGAATTAAATACAATAAGATTAGGAAGAGTAAAGTATTCGCATGAAAGTTATAAAGAATTTTAAATTGTGTCCATTTTTAAATTTATGTATTTCAAAATACATTGTGTGACAGAGATTTTCTTGTCTGAAACTCAACAATAATTTTCTTCTTTGATCATATTGTCTATTTTATGTTTCTTTCATCAAAGGCATTTCTATTAGTAAGAGCTATTATCTTCTTTTTTTCTCTTTTAAGTAGACCGATAGAATTCTCTAATATACTCTGAACAAATGTCTTTTAAGACAGTTATTAGTATAAGCAACTATTCTTATGTCCAACAGAAATAGATGGCTTTACTTTTTGCTTGGCCACCAAAACCACCAGGAGGAACAATGTCATATATTGTATTTGGGTACAGGACATTAATAAAGCTTTTGTTCTTAGATGGAGTTAGCTAGTCAGAAATGGGTTCTTAAATAAGACATAAGCCTTTCTAATCATTCCTATAAGAAGCAAATATTTTAGAAAAATGGAGATGAAGATTTTTTTTTGCAACCAGCTAATTATATTATACATGGATTTGCACACATATTATTTCTTTGTCTAAAACACATTTCAGACATTATTCCTGGGAGTTCTGCTCTCTATTTTAACCTCATTTTATTAAAAATAAAACATCACGGACTTTGACTATTTTTCCATTTTCCCATGTAACAAACAAGGTCAAGAGGAAACCATCAGCTAACAGTGATTTAGACAATGCCAACTTTTTGTGAAGTTTTTAATATGTTTCATTGAATTAGCAGCAGTTTTTAGCACATATGTTTATTCTGTTAGATAAACAGAGATGCATTAATCTCTTAATTCCCAGTTTATGTTCTGTTATATTTTATATTCTCCCATATTAAATGTTAAGAGAAATCAAATAATGAATTAGGGATAGTTAAAGCATCAATAAGGCTTTATTTGAAAGGAATATTTAAGTAAGGAATATATTCAGTTAGAATTATATTAACACTATGCTGCACCCTCAAATCGAACTACTTACAACTAGCAAAGCTGGACAAGAGACAGACCAGACCCATGGCTGTGCTGGCACGCAGCCGTGAGCAGCCACATGACAGGCTTAGATAATAATTGTTAGGACCGGGTCCTTCCTAGGATATTTCACATTTGTACACTGTAATGATCGTTGTAGTTGCAACAAACTGGGGAGGCTGATAGGGATTAGGGAATTTTAATGTCACACTAGAACTCACCATTGAATATACACATACTTAAATCATAAACCGTAAATATCTGTAGGGCAAGCCAAATGGTGTAAGAGAAGAGAGAGAGAAATACAGAGACATAGAGAAAGAAAAGGTGCCTGCTATAGGGGCAGGCTGGGCTTGGATGGAAGGGAGTGTGGGGACATTGGTGGTGGAAATGGGGCACTGGTGCAGTGATGGGTGCTGGAACACTGTATGACAGAGACCCAATTATGAGCATCTTTGTAATTGTTATCTCACGGTAGTATAATAAAAATTAAAAAAAATTGAACTACTTGCTTTCATAAGTTAATTATCTTATTAGCAAAATCTGTGAAAATTTTAAAAATACTTATTCAAAAATCAGAGGTTAGAGGTTAGGTAAGACCGAGAAGGGAACATGTGTGAATAAATGTCGAAAGGGCCAATACCAACCTAGAACTGAGCATTAAATACAGGCAAAAAATGCACATGACGACCTCTAAGTGTATGTAGTGCAACCCACAATGTGTAAGAGAAGGAAAAGAGAGAGAGGGAGAGAGAAAAGAGATAAAGAACCTGCCATTTAGGCAGGCTATGGGAGGGGGCAGGGAATTGGGGACATTGGTGGTGGGAAATGGGCACTGGTGGAGGGCGGGGTGCTGGAACACTATGTGATTGAAACCTCTAAACATGAGAAATGTTGTAATTGTATATCTCACGGTGGTATAATAAAATGTTTAATAAGAAAAAGTCAATGATAAAATTTGGATGGAATAAAAAATACTTATTCAAAAAATCAGATAAAATTATCAAAAAACATAAAATTTCTTAAAAAAAATTTTTTTGCTATTTTTTTTTGGGGTCACACCCGGCAATGCTCAGGGGTTTCTCCTGGCTCTGCACTCAGGAATTACTCCTGGCAGTGCTCGGGGGACGGTATGCGATGCCAGGGATCGAACCGGGCAAACGCCCTACCCGCTGGACCCAAAATTTCTTCAAATTTTATGGAAAATATTTACCTATTTTAAATTTATTTTAGAGTACAGATATGTTATCCAGACCTTCTTTACTTTCAAAGTACTGCCTCGTTCTTTGGTTTTTATTTTAGTGAATAACTACTTGAAGTAGTGATTTCAATTTTCTTCTTCATTTATTCTCCTTAATCTCCTTTGAATCCATGCGACTAGTTTTTGCTTCCATCATACTCAACTTCTCTTGATGATAAATTTTTAAATCCAGTGGTTGCTTTCCAGAACTCATTATATTAATATGTCTCCAGTATCTGTACACTAATAAATCCCTCCTTCTCGAAATTGCATTTTCTCTTTGAGTCCAGATACAGAATTCTCTTGATTTCTCTTTGACGTTTCAATCCTGCATTGCCAGTTTCTTTCAATGAATCTTCCTTCTATTACATACTGTTAACATTGAAGTGCCCTAGAATTTTCACCGAACTTTTATTTCTACACTCATGCTTTGTTGGATGACAGCTTTATCTAGTTTGGGAACTTTGCTGTTTTGCCCACTCACAGCTTAATCTACTTAAACCAAGGTTAGTTCTAATGAGATCTCTCTTCTATGTAAACACTGTTAGAGGGTGTGGCAGTTACAGAAGTCACCTTGACTCTGAATAACTTCTGACTTATTATACATCTGCTAAGACTTCTATGTTTTCTAGATTGGGCACAGCTCCTCTTTATACCCACTGCACCCAGCGTGGGAGAATTAGAATTTACCAGACTACCACCCTGGCTATGTTGAGACTATAGGAAGGATCATACTAGTTTGCTCTCAAGCAGGCGAGTGTGACCCTTTCAGTATACAGAGAACAAGATACTCAGAATCACCCTGGTGCAGATAATAAATAAGAAGGACTTTGTGGATACCATCTAGATTACCACGAAGCTTATGAAATTAAGATGTATTACTTTATATCAGGCCCCCCTCTCTCTCCAGTGTTTTACATAAGAGATAATCTCAGAGATTAATTCTCCCTGGATTACTTTGGCATATATAAGGGGACTGACTTGAGGCCCCTTCGCTTTTGGCCTTTTGCTCCTTCTTTTGTGTTGGACTCCTCTCGGGTGAGACCCCTCTCTCTTTGGTGGGAGACTTAGGCTCTTTTGTGTGGTCTAAATTTGGACCAGAGATAGAGTTCTTTCATTATATTGGATTGCTGTGGAAGAGCTTTTTGTACTATGAAAAGCCTTTTTAGGAACTGTGCAGGACTGTGAGTTTTCATCTGTTCCCCCGGTGTCCTCAGAGGTAGAAGAGAACTGTCCTGATGCTGTCGGGGATGCCAGCGACATCCCTGACAATGCTTGACACATGAAATAATTAAAAATAAACTGCACATGGATGGCTTAATAATTTATTGCCCATACCTGGGTTCTCCTCATCTACATTCATATTTCTAATTTCTGATGCACTTTTGATAAGGATTAAACCTGCATGGGGGAGGAGCGTGTTCCCAAGGGGTGCTTGGGAGATCCTGGTTTTCTCAGGCAAGTGGGAGTGGATCTGTGTGAGGGCTCAAGAACAGGAGCTGCTGGGGCCCCACAATGTCAGAGACCACCTGACTGCCTTCATGGGGGCCTCCAGGGTCACACCCACTGTTTCTCAGCACACCATATGTCATAAGGTTGAACCAGGGCAATCCAAATGCAAGGCATGTGCCTTAACCCCTACATTATCTCTCTGGCCCCTTAAAATCTAATATTTATTTTAACTGCACCTTGTTCAAAATTGAATGCCTGATCTATGCCCCAAGAAGTCTTTAAAATTTTTTTTTTATTATATCACTGTGAGATATATGGTTACAAAGATGCCCATGTTTATGTTTCAGCCATACAGTGTTCCAACACCCATCCCTCCACCAGTGCCCATTTCCCACAACCAATGTCCCCTGATTGCCTCCCCTCTCTCCAAGCCTGCTTTTATGGCAGGACCTTTTGCCTCCCCCCCCCCTCTCTCTCTCTCTCTCTTCTTTCTCTTACACATTGTGGACTGCAATACATACATTTAGAAGTTATCATGTATATCCCTTTACCTACATTTAATGCTCAGTTCTAGGATGGTATTATCATTTCCAACAATTATTAGTACACTTTTTCTTTCTCTGTCTTACCTAACCTCTGACTCCCACACACTTTCGGAAGATTCCACCCACTGGCAAGATGTCCTGATGCATGTTTGGCTTGGTCTTGAATATTGGTATCATACTATTTTTTATATACCACAAATAAATGCAGTCATTCTATATCTGTCCTTTTCCTTCAGGCTAATTTCACTCCAGCATGATCCTATCCATTTATAGGCAAATTTCATAACTTCGCTTTTCCTAATAGCTGCATAGTATTCCATTGTGTAGATGTACCAGTGTTTCTTTATTCAGTCATCTGTTATTGGGCACTCTGGTTGTTTCCAGATTCTGGCTATTGTGTATACTCCTGCTATGAGCATAAATGTGTAGATGGTGTTTCTGCCGTGTGTTTTGGGCCTCCCAGGGTATATTCCATGGAGTAGTATTGCTGAGTCAAATAGGAGTTCAATTTCTAGTATTTGGAGGAATATCCATATTGTTTTCCAAAAAGACTGTACCACTTGGCATCCCACCAACAATGAGTGAGAGTCCCTTTAACCAGTCAACCTGGTTTTGATCCTTAGAATTCTCTAAGGTCCCCCATGCACTGCATCCACGCCAGCACTTATTTTTCTTACTCTTTTGGATATGTGCCAGTCTCTGTGCTGTGAGATGATATCTCATTGCTGTTTTTATTTGCATCTCGCTGACGATTAGTGATTATGAGCATTTTTTCACATTCCTTTTGGCCATTCGAATTTCTTCCCTGTCGACTTTTCTGTTCATCTCTTCTCCCCATTTTTGATGAAACTGGCTATTTTCTTCTTGTAAATTTCTACCAGTACCTAATATATTCTGGACATTAACCCCTTTAGTAGGCATGCTTGCTTCTGTACCCAGGAATGGCCATGTTTGTTGGACATATGTGGGGCCAGGAATGGAACAGGGGTTGGCCACATAGAAGACTGTCGGTGATGCCGCTGGGGTCCCCGACAGTGTCGGGACAGAAGTTCTCTCCTACCTGCGAGGAGGCCAGGGGAACAGATGAAAACGCACGAGTCCTGTGCAGTTCCAAAAAAACTTTTAATAGTACAAAAGCTCTTCCACTGCACTCCAATATAATGAATAAACTCTAGCTCTGGTCTGAACTTAGACCATACAAAAGAGCCTAAGTCTCCCACCAAAGAGAGAGGATCTCACCCGAGATAAGTCCTACCCAGAAGGAGCAAAAGGCCAAAGAGCAAAAAGCCAAAAGCAAAAGGCCAAGGAGCCAAAAGCCACAGGAGCCAAAAGACGAAAGCTGAGGAGCCAAAAGCTGAAGGGGCCTCAAGCCAGTCCCCTTATATACACCAAAGTAATCCAGGGAGGGTCGTGTCAACAAAGAGCTCTAAACAGAGTGTAGTGCCACACCTTATTGCAGGTATAAACAAAGATTGTGCCAAGGACTAATCCCAAGATTATCTCTTATGTAAAACACTGGAGAGAGAGAAAGAGAGAGAGAGAGAGACAGGGCTGATATAAAGTAATACATCTTAATTTCATGAGCTTTATGTAATCTAGATGGTACCCACAAGGTCCTTCTTATTATTATATGCACCAGGGTGATTCTGAGTATCTTGTTCTCGTGTGCTGAAAGGGTCACACTCGCCTGCTTAGAGCAAACAAATATGATCCTTCCCATAGTCTTCCTATAGTCTCAACATAGCCAGGATGGTAGTCTCCTGATAAATTCTAACTGTCCCACACTGGGTGCAGTGGGTATAAAGAGGAGCTGTGCCCAATCTAGAAAACATAGAAGTCTTAGTAAATGTATAAGTCAGAAGTTATTCAATCAAGGTGACTTCTGTAATTGCCACACCCTTAGCAGTGTTTACATAGAAGAGAGGTCTCATTAGAATGAACCTTGGCTTAAATAGATTAAGCTGGGAGTGGGCAAAACAACAAAGCTCCCAGATTAGCTAGATCTGTCATCCAACAGAAGGCAATTTTTTTTTTTTTTGCTTTGCTCAGGTCTTACTCCTGGCTCTGCACTAAGGAAAAAGAAGGCAGATGCTTAACTGTGTGTACTATCTATCCTTCCCTTATAACCATATGGTTAATTCCCTTGTTTTACTCAGGCCCTGCAGCTCAAATGTCACCTGACAATGAGATGGTCTTTTCTTTCTTATTTAGAAACCACACGCTGTCTCTCCACTGTCCTCTTTTACTGACTCTATTCTCTGTTCTCCCATCTTGTTTTCTATTTTTCTCTTAATACTTACGATAATTTATCATATGACACATTTAATTTACTTTGTTGATATTTTACTTTTCAAAGCTAGAATGGAAGCTTCAAAATACAGTAGGATTTTTACTTTTTTTTCCACTTTAGTTTTCCTTGTATATATAATAGTATTTAGCATATAATCCTATGTGTTATAATAAAATATTTGTTGAATGGATAAGTGTAAATTTTCCATAGAATTTGTCAGTTGGGGGCCAAAGTAATAGTACAGAAGAAAGGGCATTTGCGTTGCCTTGTCAACCTGTTTTTGATCCTTGGAATTCTCTATGGTCCCCCACGCACTGACAGTAGTAATTCCTGAGTGAAGAGCCAGGAGTAACCCTTGAACATCACCAGGAGTGATCAAAAAGCAAAAGAAAAAAAAGAATTTCTTAGCTGATTTTACTCAAACTGAAAACCAAAATTTTGTTCTAATTTTAATGATCACTTGATCACTTGGCATCCCATTATTCTTCGATTTGCTAGACCTGGTGCCAGTAACATTTCCATTTGACCCTATCATGTGCCAGTGTAGCGCAGTGGCGTCTGGTTGCTTCAGGAATACGAAGAGCCTCAAACCGTTCGTTCAGGGTCTTGATGAAGAAGTCTGACCATCTGGTAAGGGGGCGGCCAAGTGATCTTTGACATCCCGTGGGATCCAGTCGGCTGTCTCCAAATCGCATTACATATTCAGCCCATCTGATTTTCGTAGCCTTGACAAATGAGACAGCGTCCCTGACTCTGGAACAGCGACAGAGGTCGGAGCTCCGGATTCCCTCTCTCACTTGAGTGAAGCGTGATATTCCAAGCATAGCTCTTTCGATGCCTCTTTGGGAGATCCGAATAGCGTTCTCATCCAGCTTTCGTAGGGCCCAGGTCTCTGAGGCGTAAGTTAATGCAGGGAGAATGGTGGAGTCGAAGAGATGTGCCCAGAGCCAGAGATTCTTTGTCCTTTTTAGCTATTTCTTTGATGCTCTTTAAGGTGTTCCATGCCACTCTCTTCCTGTGCAGCTCAGGTTTTAGGTTGTTCATGATGTTGACTTCTCGACCTAGGTACACATAACTGCTGCAGAGATGTTTGTTCCATTGAGAGTGAATGAGGCTTCTGGAACTAGTTCATTTTTCATGAACATTGTTTTGTTGAGATTCAGCTGTAGACCTATCTTTCGATATCCTCAGTCCAAGTCAGCCAGCATTTGTGCCGCTTGGCTAATGTTTGGTGTTATTAGAATGATGTCATCAGTGAAACGGAGGTGGGGTAGTTGCCTACCGTCTATCTTCACTCCCATTCCTTCCCATTCTAATTGTCGCAAGACATTCTTGTTGGTGGTGCTGAAGAATTTTCGTGAAATGGTATCACTCTGCAGAACTCCTCTTTTGACATCAACGATCACTGCCTTGCAGAATGGTGAGATCCTGGTGGTGAATCCGTAATAGAGCTCACGAAGGATCTTGATGTATTGGGTTTGCCGCCCTGTTTGTCTAGGGCTTCGATGACTGGTTCAGTCTCCACAGAATCAAAGGCTTTCTTTAAATCAATGAGCACAGAGTGGCATCTTGATCTCCCTACAAATCTCAATAAGCTTGGTTACCTTGTGGATATGGTCGATGGTGCTGAATCCTTTTCGGAAGCCAGCTTGCTCACATGGTTGTTCTTCATCTACTGTTCTGCCAATCCTGTTCCCAATTTTAAACAGGATTTTCCCAATCCTGTTTCCATTTTTAATGGAAAAAATCATTTTAACACAAATATGTTCACAAAATACGCATAAGTGCCGTCTGTACGGCCCTTGCCTCTTTGTGACTTCTAGGACACCTCTTAATTATTTTCTCCCTTCATTTAACCTTCTTTGGCATTTTTCTGTCTGCAATGTAGAGCCAGTGTTTCCCCCACATTTTCTACTTACCACTTCCTATGCATATTATTTTATACACCACAGTTTAGTGAGAACATCTGCTTTTTGTCTTTGTCCTTCTTTTCTTTCTTACTTTGCTTAACATAAGATCCTCAGTGCTCTAATTTTCAAGATTCTCATAATTTCTCCTCCCCAACAATGAAATGAGGTTTCATATATCATCCTTCTTTCACTGTTCCACTTGTTAATATTTGTGGTGGAGAGTCCAAGCCCTAGAATCAGATTATTTAAATTTGAATCAAGCTTTATCACACTCATTAGCCATAGGGCTTGATCAAGTTATTTAACCTGAATTTTAGTTTCCCTATTTTAAATTTCAAATACAAAAGATGCCCACCTTTCAAAGATATAATGATCAATTGAGTTAGCATATTTGATGTGTAGTAAATGCTTTGTAGATATTATTTTTGTATTATCATACACAGTTTATTGTGATTGTCTTTTTTAAAGATATGTCATAATAAGCATTTGACTGATACAAATGTACCAGATATTTCAATAGAAACATTTAAGTGAGCTCCTTCAAACTGCTTCTGTAGCCAATCACATCCTAGCAATATTTTTTGTCTTCAAAAAATTAGAACAATTTATTTCCTTACAAAGGAACAAAAACCCAAAGAACTATTTGAAGGATGTATATGGAAAATTTTCCATTCCTTTGATATAGGTTGATAGACTTTTAAAAATCACCCTATTATATTTTAATAGGTCAAAGGAAATTTATCTATTTTTTAACTTTGAAAGTTGCAGTTTTCTTCACTCTCTTTTCTCCTTTTACATCACCAATAAATTTCTGCTAAAATGAGAAATTGGTCAAATCCCCCCATTTCCTCGCTGGGTATTGGCTCATACCCTACCTAACCCTGGATTTTTGCATTGCTAATGAGGGATTGATTTTCATCTTCCTATAGCCTTGTTCCTATAATTCTTACATATGTTTAGGCCTAAGGGATTTGTTTCTTCTATAAACACAAAAAGTTGGTAGGGAATCTCAATGGTGAGTTATTTTAACTCTCAATTATTTACTCCTAGTCTTCTGCCATACTTCCCAACTATAAACCTCAGGACCTTTTAGATTGATCTCAACCCTAAGGGATGTGCTCTACAAAGGACTGGATGGTACAAGCAAGTGTCCACCCTGACTACAAAATGAAACAACTTTTAGAGGAAGTCCTACTCTGACCCAAAGATTAGAACAATGCCAGAATCAGCTTTGTTCTGATAAGCCCTGAATGGTCTTGCAGTGGAGCAGAACACTTAAAACTTGACTTGGAGTAAAACAAGGTTGTTGCCGGAGATGGGACCCAGAGAGGGATGAAATGATAAATCTGGTTGGGGAGCATAGTTTGGATCAGATTACGTGATCTCCCCATGAAAGATCACCCTATATATTCAATCTCGGGTATAGTTATATATGCCTGCCTCTCTTACCGTGTTTATACAAGACAACTAGATATGTTATAGAAATGGTTGTTTATTATCCTGGGAGGAGAAAAGCAGTACTCTAAATTGGCATCTCTTAACCTTAGGAAGCAGAGGTGTAGTCCCACTGAAGATTTTGTACCAAAGCCTGTTTCTACCTCCAGTCTGGCAGGTATAAAGTTTGGGGGTAGGCATGTGAGGGTGTGAGTCTGTCCATGCCATGGTGTGGCATATTATACATAGTAGTTGGTGTGGTGTGAAGTCGAAAAAAGTAAAGCCTTTGGATTTTTTAAATTGGGCTCATGGTTCTTTGTTCATTGGTCAGAGAGAACAATTATCAGCCCTGAGTTTGACCTGAGATTCTGACCAACCCTGATATGCTTGGGGACCCCAAATAGCCCTGACAACTTCAATTTATTTGTGATTTTCATTTCTTTTCACATGCACTCACAATAACTTGAGATGCTACTTAATGTCCTAGTCTTAACTCATTAACTGACTTTTCAGCCATACATTTTTCTGTGGTGAGGCAAAAATTGTCTTTGTGAATAAAATCTAGACATTTCA
Source organism: Cryptotis parvus (assembly GCA_021461705.1). Taxonomy (NCBI): domain Eukaryota; kingdom Metazoa; phylum Chordata; class Mammalia; order Eulipotyphla; family Soricidae; genus Cryptotis; species Cryptotis parvus. The sequence goes on from JAJIBD010002609.1 coordinate 26,876, forward strand.
TTGTATTAAGCCACTTAAGTTTCTGGCATTGAGTTATTGATCTCTTAAGATTCTTTGAATTTTTAATTCTGACAGGAAACCCTTACAATGCTTTAAAAGTCAAACTTCTAATGGGAAGACTTTATTTCAGAGTCATAGAATAAAAACAAATGGTCCTTTGATAGGCTGTCAGCCAGACCATGTTCTTTAGTTAGACTGCTAACCAGGAGTAGCTGGAGTTTTATTTATTGTTATAATGTTTTTTACACATTTAAGAGGACCTGTGGTTGCATGTCTGGAAACAGAGCTTGTGTCAAAATAAGAAGAACTTGCCTCAGAAAATGCCTGAAATGGACAAATTGTAATCTTACCTCTTATTGTGCCCTCTTTTTCTATTAAACATTTTATTGTAACACCCTGTGAGATATACAATTACAACGTTGCTCATGTTTAGAGGTCACATAGTGTTCCAGCACCCGCCCTCCACCAGTGCCCATTTTCCACCACCAATTGTCCCCAATTCCCTCCCCCTCCCATAGTCTGACTAAATGGCAGGTTCTTTATCTTTTCTCTCTCCCTCTCTCTCTTTTACTTCTCTTATACATTGTGAGTTGCACTACATACACTTAGAGGCCATCATGTGCATTTTTAACCTGTATTTATTGCTCAGTTCTAGGTTGGTATTAGCCCTTTCGACCTTTATTCGTACATGTTCCCTTCCCTGTCTTACCTAACCTCTGACTCCCACGTTTGCGGTAATTTCTACTTTTGGTAAGACCACCTGATATATTTATGTCATGCAGATAAATGCAGTCATTCTATATCTCTCTCTTTCCTTCTGACTAATTTCACTCAACATGATCCTTTCCATGTCCATCCATTTATAGGCAAATTTCATAACTTCATTTTTCCTAACATGTGCCCTCTTTTTTTCGTTTAATTATTTGGCTTTTTTATCACACCTGGAAATGCTCAGGGGTTACTCCTGGCTCTTTGTTCAGGAATTACTCCTGGCGGTGCTCAGGGGTATTGTGTCCTCTCTTTTGAGTAAACACATACATGTCCTGTAGTTAGTTCTAGAATACAGAAATTGAATTCAGGGTCAAAAACTTATTTTTTAAATACTTGTATCACTTGTATCACTTTTCTTTCCATTGATCATCGATTTGCTTGAGCTGGCACCAGTAAAATCTCCATACGTACTGTCACATGTTAGTAGAGCCCAAGGTCATCTGCTTGCTCCAGGAACATAAAGAGCCTCAAACCGTTCCATCTGGTCATAGGAATGAGGTCTACAATTATTACTGGTATTTGGCATATCAAATTCGACATGGGTAGCTTACCAGGCTCTGCCGTGCGGGTGGGATACTCTTGTAGACATCTCTAATCTCTAGCATTATTGATGAACCACGTGGCTGCTTTCCGGCCGTGCAAGCTGGGCTGTGATCAGCTCTTCTGCTGATGACGAGAGGGGAGTCCAAATGTGGAAAATGGCAGCCCTCATGGTGTGAGGGTTCCTCTGGCTTCTTTTGAGGCTCTTCTGGGGTGGCGCCAGGGCTAGAACCCACCATCCCTCCCGGGTGCCTCGTGACCAGCCGGGCACAGGGAGAGCCAGTAGCAGCTCCCCCCCCCATGTATGTGAGTCTCTGGATCAGCATTTTTATATGCTATAGAATGAAAATTGCAGTGAGCTATGTCAGAGAACATATTTATGGAGACTAGAATAGTCAGTGACTCAAGGAAAAAATACAATGGATAAAAGATATTAACTTTGCTCTATAAAGTGATTTATAAGCATTATCTCACTTCACTTCATGAGCCCCATGACATAAGTACTAATCTATACTCATTTTAATAGTGAGAACATTGGGATCAGACAGATCCCAAGCAACTTGTCCAAATATACATGTCTAAAACCAGTAAAAGCAAAACCAGAACTAAACTCCAAACTATATCCTCTGTTGCTATAGACCACACAGTGAAAAAGGTCAAAGTTCCTTGTAAAGACTTAATGTTGTGGAAATCTTATTTATTTATTTATTTATTTATTTATCTATTTATTTATTTACTTATTACTTTTGGGGTCACACCCAGAGATGCTCAAGGGTTACTCCTGGCTCTGCACTCAGGAATTACTCCTAGCCGTGCTCATGGGACCATATGGGATGCCGTGGATCAAACCTAGGCTGGCAGAGGCCGGCTGCATGCAAGGCAAACGCCCTACCCGCTGGGTTATAGCTCGGCCCCAGAAATCTTGTTTTTTTTGACTATTTATAGTAAATTTTTAGATAACATTAAATTGCAACACTATTTTATAAATATTTTCATTCTCTAGCTTTAAATTAATAATTTTATTATTAATAGTTAAATGTAATGGAAATATTAAGAACATATTTTCAGATAGACAGGTCCTGGAGAATATCTTCCATAGAAATAGAGATTTAGGTGTACTTAATAAATGACATCATACTAACTTGAGGTATAAAACATAATGATTCTACATTTGTGTATATATGAAGTAAATCACATATTATTTCTTGGAGACATATAAAAGATATATCATGTGCCAAAGCGTGGGTAGATGTTGACTGTAGAATGAAACGGGGAAAATAACAGCAACCTGTAGGTCACATATTATTTAAAAATAAATACTGAAAACACACTAGCAGCAATATAAAATTCATTTTTATAAAAGGAGCCTAGAGATTGGGTCTCTTTTTTTTCCACTGTCTCAATGTTTTATTCAAAGAAGGATTAGGCTCCTGGAGGAAGGAGGGGGTTGAGACTGAGAGAGGGCGGGCGGGAGAGGCATTTTGAGCTGGCATGTGCTGCTACTGAACAGACTTAAAGGTATTTTAATCATAGGTCTTGAATGCTATTTTAGAAAATGTGTGTGGCTCCCCAGCTTATCTCCTTCTGTGTCCTCCAGCTGCTGAGAAACCTGAAAATCACACCCAGGAAGACAAAGACAGTGTATTCAAGGACCCTGTATTTTAGATCCCAAATGCTGTGAACAAGCAGGTTCACTAAAGCATGTGCCTAGGGAAGGACCCCTTGGGATTAGCATGTGTTAGGTGTGAGCGTGGGGGGGGGGGAGGTGGGGGGGAGGTGTTACTCTTTGTTGATATTAACTTAGCTTCCAGAAGCTGTGACGTGCAGCTACCTGGGAGGTACAGCTCTGGTTTGGCAGAGCTTTATTCTCCTGAAATATGACTTTCTATTCATGTCATCCTGGTTTCTATCCTACTCTGTAATTTGTGCAAAGGAAAAGTATCAGAAGTGCCTGCTTAACAGTCTCTATTGACATTTTGCAGAACAGAGCAGATTGGACCTATTTTCTTTCCGCAATCAATTTAAAGTGTTTGAAACTTCTTAACAGTTTGAGACAATATTTATTCTTAATCAGCAACTGATTTCATGAGTCTAATACCCGCAATGTATGTGACTATATACTAAATTATATATATATTTGTATCTAAATATATATATATATATATATATATATATATATATATATAAACATGCAGAGCTGACTGAGTGATGAGGTAGAATATAATATGGGGAGATCAAGTGTGCCCAAAAGGGTTGCTTTGGTGTCTTAGAATGGGACAGATTCTGTTCTCAAAATAGAGCTAGAAGATTCTCACGGAAGTTCAGAGAGAGGCCCAGGGTTTCCATGTCACGAATGCCAGTCAAAGTCAAGAGCTGCAGGAAAATATGTAGAATTTGACCTGCTGATAGAAGTTATGGGGACGACATCTTTGGTTCTATGTGGCAGAGAAGAATGGCTAGGAAGTTGTCATTCTATCTGAATTTCACAGAATAGGATATATATTTTCACTATGCTCATTTATGTGATTAGTAAGGAGCTATAGGGAAAGGTTTGGGTTATGCAACATTTGAGTATGTGAACAGAATCACTTTAGGAGTGTATTATAAATACAAAGAATGTTTGTATCCTTGAGACTTTTCTGGTTCAGAAGGTCAAGGGTGGCGGTAAGGAATTTACATTTTGAATAATTTCCAAAGATAATTCTGATGCACAGCATTAAGAAATACTGTTTAAGATGTCAAAAGGATAATTAGGAATCTAGTTTTTCACCCGGCATTTAAAACCCCTCATGAATTAACAAATATTCAGAAATTAATCAGGAAGCAAAATAAACTCTAAAATATTATGTTGTTACTGAATTGTATGGAGAAGATATTGAATTGTTAATGGGTAAGCTAAGATTCATTATTTATTTCTTATATGTGTCAGATGATCTAAACAATAAAAATTTTATTTTATTTTTATTTTGGGTCAGTGTGTTGCTGTTCCATCGTTTTTACAGGCGGTAAACAGCCTCTGAGCAATTGGGTAAGTTGATCCAAATGACACAGTAATTATCACGGACCTTTAGATTTCCTATTCTTCCATATGGCTAGCCTGGGCATATCTATATAATGGTCTCAGGATTTCAGATTTAGGGAGAGAGAACACATCCTGGTGTAAGATTCCTTTAAGCCTTGTGTTTGCATTATGTTTGTCAATGTCATTCAGTGTCATGAGTAGCAATGCACTACTGAAGGGGGTGAGCAAACTTAGGGACCATATTTATAGCCACCTTTGCAACCTCTTAGATTGAGACTGTTTCTTCTGATCTATGTTTTAAGCTATAATCTGTTGTTTATAAAGCCTATCCCATTTAAAACTTGAAGGAAGTTGGTAGAAAGCTACTCATTCTTTATCCTTCTATGCCTCTGTGACTGGAAAATAACTAAACAAACACTAAAGAAAAGTCATATTTTTAGTTATATGCACTTGGGTCCACTTATAGAATAATATAGCCTAACAGTAAATTCTGGGGTCATAGCCGCAGTTCTCATGGCATACTGCTGGCTCAGTGCTCAGGAATCATGTCTGGGTGGTAACAAGATACTGTATTTTCTGCCTGGGATTGAACTCAGGTCAGCTACATGAAAGTCTATACTCTCTCTTTTTGAGTCTTAATTCCCATGTTAAGGGTGAGAACTTGTTGGACAGAACAAAAACAAAGAAAATTTCAAAGCAAGCAATATTTTTCTTGAATCATTTGTTTCTTGATTTCTTCCAGTACAAAATAATCAGCATACCAGATCCTGGGGCACCTGTTTTTGGCCCCTAACCTAATATAACACTGTTTTCAATTTTATAATGTCCTCCTTACTATGACTCATGGCACTCCAGGATTTTGCTCTGACTAGCTCCTCAGACTTCAACGCTCTTCCTCCTTATTCTTATTCTTGCTTATTCAAATAGCCAGATTTAGTCTCCCTAAGGGAGAGCAAACGTGCAACACTAAACTCCCATTAGTCTCCTCATCTCTCTCATTTTTTCTCATTTCTCCATCTCTCTTCTCCTCCTTTGTCTCACTCCTTAAATATGAGCTGAATGTTCCTTCCTCAAGCATCTTGCATTGGGCTCTTTTCTCTGCGCATGCATTCTGGGCAGTCATAAGATACATAGATCCCTATAATTGCCTGAAAAAAGCTCACACTTTAGTAAGGATATTTTAATAGTGTTCAGTCCAATACTGTCTTGATAATCTCAATAGTAAGTTATTGTCTCAAGGCTGCTTCTCTGAAATGGTTCCTGGAATAGGAACAGTCATCAGAATGTGCACATGTGTGCATGTATGTGTAAGTTTGCCTGACTTCTTTATCAGGGCTCAAGTTAAATGGGATTTGAGCTCAATGTTTATTTTTTTGCTTCTCTACCTCTTTAAAAGAAAAATAAGTGAGTGAACTAAGGTGATAAGGATTGGACTATTCCAAACAAACTTTGTCAGTGCTCTGAGAACAGTCATATCCTCATTATATTGGCTATGACTGTCTCTTTTTGGAGATAGGTATCATAGAGGTTATCTGAGGATGCTATTTAGTTCTGAAAGTCATTCTAAAAGAAATCAAGATCTTATTCAAGAAGTGCTGTTTCAAGTCATGTTTTTCTTGACTACTAGGATTTCTGATGTGCAGTCTGAATTTTGTACCTCTTTTGTAGGTGAAGCTGCTACAGTAAAATGCATAATTTCTCTGCAAGAGATGATTTTAGAATTTTTTGTTGGACACTGAAAACTAGTTCCCAAATAAGAGGCTGGGGAAATAGTACAGGAGACAGGTATTTGTCTTATACTGTGACCCTAACCCTGTACTGCATATGGTCCTCCAAGTATAACTGGGAGTTATTCCAGAGCACTCCTGAGCATAATCCCATGGCCCACTGTCTCAAAAATACAAATAAAACAATTCCCTTAAATTAAAATTACTCTTTTGCGTGTTCATTTGTGGATTTTGAGACTGTAATTGGATGACAGTGCTGGGAAGCGAGTTCGCTTCTACCTCCGGCCGGCGAGGAATGGATGAAAACTCAGGAATCCGATGCAGTTTTAAAAGGCTTTACTATCACAGGTTCAGGCATACAAATCAGCAAAAAGGAAAAGCCCGGTGCTTAGGATTCCAGGCTAGAACCCCAGCCACGTGTAGGCCAAGATGGCGGCCACCACGTGTAAAGGCTTTGTAAAAGGGGAAGAAGACAAGACTTCCAAGAAGGGTGAGCGCTCACAAAGAGAGAGAGCCCACAAAGAAGTGTGGGAGAAAGGAAACAGGCTAGTTTTATACCCCTGCCACTCAGACCTTCCTCCCACTATTATGGAAAGCAGGGAGGGTCAAATGCCCTTAGGTGATCCCTCCCTGCACCTCACCTAGGCCCTTTAGTATGCTAATGTTTTGAGCCAAGATCTGCCTGGAAATGCCTTTATAGGGTAGAGAAGGGGGTTTCTGAGATGGCATGTCTCTGTACCAAAGACTAATACTAATGCCAGTTAAATATTTCTCCAAGCCTTCACAAGTCTCTTCTACTTCATTGTAGTTTTGTATTTTAGTTGCCTTTGAGTATATCAGGGAGCCATGCTTGTTTGCTTGGAAGCAAACAGCATTTCTCTCTGGTCTAATTACCCAGGGTTCCTGCGTGGCCAGGCTAATATGCTGGTAAGATCTAGCTAGTCCCACGATGATTGTGGTAGCATGGGAGAATATTTATACCAGCTAGTACAGCATACATGGTCAGATAAACTGCCACATTTAGACTACCCCCTTATCTACAAAGTGATTTGCAGGCGGAAATTCAGAGCATATGCAGCGGCCCTTAAAGGAGTCCTGCAACACCTTAAATTAAAATTACTCTTTTGCGTGTTCATTTGTGGATTTTGAGACTGTAATTGTTTGTTCTCAGGACACACTTCTGGCTCAGGGACCACTCCTGGTAGTGATTGTTGGAATTTTTTGTCATGCTGCACTGTAAAGCAGTCCTCCCATGCAAGACAAATACCTAAGGTCCTTTTCTATCACTCCAGCGCTGAAAGTATCCTTGTGACATGAAAAGTTAACATAATTTTATTATAAATTACTATGCAATGAGTGTACAGATATGGTTAGTTAGAGACCTATAGAAAGGTCTCTATAGCCTTTTCATATAGCCTTAACCTTCCATAATTTTTCAGTTTTCCCATGCATTAAATAGATATACTTATATATATATATTTATTGTTATTATTTTTATAAAACTGCTGTAAGGCTGAAATTGTGATTGAAATAACGGCCTACTTTATAATGCTATCCATCGCTTCTTTTTCTGAATACATATTCCAGACCTATTTCTAGGCCCTGGGGAAGCATATTAGAGTGAATAAGAGGTAGTCCTTGATCTTATTGAGCTCACAACGGAAGGCGGTGACATTTGAGGGTAAAAGTGTGATACAGGAGGAAAAAACTGCAGTATCACAGATGGGATAGCAATTAGTTCTGTCTAGAGGATTCACAGACAGAAGATATTTGATGTCAGTTAGGAAAGTCAGGTAAGATTTTACCAGTGGGAGATGATAGGAGTGCACTCTAGTCAGATATTTACTTATTATCTGTAGCTGGAGAATCACTCTATTTTTGAGCAATGATAAGTGGTAGGAACACACTCAGAAGGGATATAACAATAGCAATAGCATAATTGTGAGTTTCATTTATTTTTGGATTAAGAAAAGACAAGTAGAAGTCATAAAGTAAAGTGGCACCCTGGACAAACTAAACCAGAAAAGTTCAGTGGGGAAAACAAGAACCCATTTCTTTTTAAATAACCCCAAATGTGTGTGAATCTTAAAGGTCACTTCCCCAACATTTGATGAATCAGAAGAGGATGTGCCATTTTTACTTAATGATGAGACAAGGTGAGATTAAAAAAATAGAACAAAAGTGACTGAAATATTTGGATGAGGATACACTCAAATGTTTTATTACAAAGTAGTGCTAGTAGTTCATGAATGAAGCAGGAAAATGGGAGAATAAGTGTTGGAGGACAGGTTTAGCTATTCTGGGAGTTTTGTTGTTTTGCCCACTCCCAGCTTAATCTATTTAAGTCAAGGTTCATTCTAATGAGACCTCTCTTCTATGTAAACACTGCTAGAGGGTGTGGCAGTTACAGAAATCACCTTGATTGAATAACTTCTGACTTATACACCTACTAAGACTTCTATGTTTTCTAAATTGGGCACAGCTCCTCTTTATACCCACTGCACCCAGCGTGGGACAGTTAGAATTTACCAGGAGACTACCACCCTGGCTACGCTGAGACTATAGGAAGACTATAGGAAAGCCTTTTTAAAACTGCATCGGATTCCTGAGTGTTCATCCATTCCTCGCCGGCTTCGGAGGTAGAAGGGAACTCGCTTCCCGGCACTGTCGGGGGACCCGGCGGAGCGCCCGACACCCCACCATGTGTGTATACAGATTATTTACAATTTTAGAATACTATAGACTATTTGCTGGGGGACTTCTGAGTTAGATTGACTTAAAGACAGAAATCTGTGCCAGACTAATTTAAGAAAAAACAGCAAAATATTTTAAAAGTCAAAATTTAAAAAATTTAAAAAATTTAAAAATTTTAGGGAAACGCCTTTACAGAGAGTATAACCTCCCACTTTAGATCTATTAGTTAAAGATCAGATACATAATTGAGGGATGCCAGCGAAATTGAGAGGAGGTGCTATTTGTAGCTGTCACCAAGGGCAGGCACAATGTAACTACCCAGCCAAACCTAGTGTAGGGTGACTTTCGCTTTAGAAACTTCAGTTAAATGGGACAAAACAAATGCTTTTTCTTCTCTTTCTTTGAAAAAAATTTTTGACTTGATTTAACACTGATGTTTACAAAGTTTTTAATGACTTACTTTATTAATGATTTACAGGCATTCAATAGTCCAACACCAATCTCACCACTGTCACCTCCCCCTCCCCCCCATCGTCTCCATTTTCCAAAATGCTCTTTAAACTGCCCCCACAACTGGCCCACAATAATTTATTTTATTTTGCTTATTACCACTAAATGCCTAATGAAATGATCAAGATATTTCAGGAAATATCCTGAAATATGGATGTGGCTGTATAATATTTAACAGGGCAGTCCAGCCAGAGGCATGACAATGGTTGTTGGGCTGTGAGTGTAGCTGCTGGAAACTTGGCTCGATTCCTTCCCGAAATCACTCTGTAGGTCTCAGCCAGGATCAGGTACCTAAGGAATTTTTGTGGCTAGTTGATCTCTTTTGAGATTTATTTGTGACTCTCTGGAAATAGGTTGGTTGATAAGTTTACATGGAAGCAGTGATGGGTGACTCTTAGGGGTTCCAGATGTATGGGAGGTGGAGTAGTAGAGATTTTGAAACTACCTTTTAAAATGGTATTATTTTGTAGATTGCACTTCTGGAAGATAGGGAAGTTGAAGATTTACTCATTCAAAAATTTTATTTATTTTTATGTTCTGACTAGAAACATGCTAGAAGCATTTTAGTACTTAAGAAGCATATAATCAACTGATTTTCATGTAGGCTTACTAATAGTTTCCTGAAAAATCTGCTTACATTTTTTTATTTTATTCTTCAAGGAGAAACTTTCAGAATCTATTTAGAGAAAGATAGTTTCCTTGTTCCACTTGCGTATATTTATCCTTGATATTTTGATTTTTGCCAGACCAATAGTAGTAGTAATCCTGACAAGATTTCAAATACCCTTTTAAGAATAATCTTGGACAAGAATAGAATAGATTTTTTTTGTTTTGGTGAAGGGAAAGTAGTTTTATTAAAATAAATTTACCTAGAAAAAATGTAAGGGGGAGAGAACCGGACTTCAAGAACTCAAGGTAGAACCGACTTCTCTGGAAGGATAGGAATGCTGTGAGATTTTAAATTCTGAAAATATGGCTGAACGACTGATGTGCAAAGCATTTTTAATACAGCACTTATATTTAGCATTGTAAAGCATTTTTGCAGTTAGAATTTTCTTTCAGGATTTCCTAATTACAATTACCTCAGGAAGATATTCTAGTTGCTCAAATTTTCTGAGTACGCACTAACTGAGGAAGAGAGAATGCAGTACAAGGCAGTGCTGTAAATGTCAGTGGGGGCAGTCTGGGGTTAATGATGCTCTCTAAATTTTCCACACAGTGAGAAATCCACATGAGAAAATCCTCTGGTGGATCATATGCTGTCGGGGAGCACCACCGGGGTCCCCAACAGTGCCGGGAAGTGAGTTCCCTTCTACCTCCGAAGCCGGCGAGGAATGGATGAAAACTCAGGAATCCAATGCAGTTTTAAAAGGGCTTTACTATTACAGTTTCCAATATACAATCCAAGAGCAGGGAAAGCCTCCGGACTCTGCATTCCCAGCTAGGCCCCAGCCAGGTGCAGGCTAAGATGGCTGCCACTACATGTTGAGGCCCAACAGAGAACAAAGGGAAACCGAAAAGGCAAAAAAAAAGGGGAAAAAAGAGAGCGAGCTTCTTTCTTGCAGCCTATTTTATAGCTCGAAATCCGCCCAACTCCCCCAGCCCAGCCCATTCTGGGCTGGGCTATCTAGGGATGAAAATTTAAAGCCTCCCAGCAGAGCTGGGAGGAGCTGCAAGCCAAATGTAAACTTCTCCTGGCAGGGTCAAATGCCTTCAGGTAACTTCTCCCAGCACCTCACCCAATGTCTTTTTATATGCTAATGTTTTTGAGCCAAGACCGGCCAGGAAATACCTCCACAGCGTAGAAAAAAGGGGCTCTTAGAGGAGTCCTGCAACAATATGCCTGTAGCAAAATGTGTGAAGTGCAGAGCAGATGCCAAGCAGAGAAAGAGGCAGCAGGAAAAGCATCAACAGCAGACAAGGGGAAGAAGGCACAGAGTAGCCATTAGAAGCAATTGATCAGGGAGATACAGACGTGATAGTAGTAAATTTTTTATTCTCCTCCATGGGCTATTTCGCCATGGTAGTTTGTACTCTAAGTGATTGGTTACAAAACAGACACCACATTTTAATGTTCTAGGTCAGTTATAGAGGATAATAACAGGAGAAATAGTATTCCCAAGGATATGAGGATGTCAATATGTGTTTATTTGCTATAATCAAAATTTAAAGATCCATATTCATGAAATGAATTATAGTTAAACTCTTCCCTAAATGCCAAAGCGAAGCAATGACTAATCCCCATTTCTCTCATCATGGCTCAGTTTCATAACTAAAATCTGAGCACTGCCATGATCTCATCAGTCTTGCTTCTGTAATCAAAAGATATTACCTTCAATGACCCGAGTACTCAGCACTCAGTCATTGAGCATTAATCAGGGCCCCACAGTAGTCTTTTGGGGGGATAGAAGCACTTACAAAAGCTACACAGGTCTGCCTATAACTAAAATTATGTTAAATGTTTGGAAGAAAATGATTGTTGTTTTTTAGAACATTCTGAAGGACCTAATCGGACAGAAGTGTGTGTGTGTGTGTGTGTGTGTGTGTGTGTTTGTGTGTGTGTGTGTGTGTCTGTGTCTGTGTCTGTGTGTGTGTGTGTGTGTGTGTTTTGGAAGAGGACTAATCCAAACCTAGTGTAGGGTGACTTTCTAGAAAGTTTCAAGAGAGTCTCTATGCCTCTTATTCAATACACTTGCAGAGATATAAAGAAAATAGGAATAAGCAGGGCAAACAAGACGATGGGAAAACTAAGGATATAAAGGACTGATTACATACTCCCTTTTTTTTTGGTCACACCCAGCAATACTCAGGGGGTTACTCCCTGTCTTTGTACTCAGAAATTTCTCCTGGTGGTGCTCAGGGGAACCATATGAGATGACAGGAATCGTACCACTCTTAGCTGCTTACAAGGCAAGAACCCTTCCTGCTGTACCATTGCTCATTGCACTATACTCATATTTTTATGATAAAGGTTCTTGCAAAATAAGCTTACCTGATATTTCTCCATTTCTCCTTCCTTCCTTCCTTCCTTCCTTCCTTCCTTCCTTCCTTCCTTCCTTCCTTCCTTCCTTCCTTCCTTCCTTCCTTCCTTCCTTCCTTCCTTCCTTCCTTCCTTCCTTCCTTCCTTCCTTCCTTCCTTCCTTCCCTTCCTTCCTTCCTTCCTTCCTTCCTTCCTTCCTTCCTTCCTTCCTTCCTTCCTTCCTTCCGTTTTTGGGTTGTGCTCAGTGGAGATCAGGAGCCCCTAGTAGCTCTGTGTTTGGTTGTTATTCCTGGTGATACTTGGGTGATCAGATGTGCCAGAACTCAAATCCAAGATTCCTACATGGGACTAATGTTCAAGCTTTAAGAATTATTTGCTCCTACCCCTTAATTAAACTTTTATTGATTTATTGTTTATAATACTCTGTAACATTTACACTTTTATAAATATTTAATTCACCTGTCACCAAAGTTCTATTGTCATTCCCCTCATCTTATTGATCCTGTGTCTCCATTCCACTGCAAAAAATCCCCATAGTTTTGAGCTGAAGCTGGGGCTTCCTCCCCCACTTTGGCTCCCTCCACAAAGGCCTGGCAGCCCGCACAGAACTGCTGCCAAGGCTCTCGGCCAGACACCAGCTACTCGGGTGCAGGGCGGTGTCTCTGCCTGCCCACCCTGTGTTTGGCTGATGGGGTTTCTTGGGGTGGGGGCAGGCTTTTTTAACATTTTTTATTTAAACACTGTGATTTACAAAGTAAAAACGTTTTCATAATACTATTGATAGAAAGTTTTATACTTCAACACCACTCCCACCACTAGTGTGTTCCTACCAACATAGACCCTCATTTCCCACCCACCCCATCTCCATGCCTGCTCCATTAGCTGGCACTAATTGTATTGACCGTTTAAGCACATACATGGTAATCTTATTGATGAATCCATTTTCTTCACAACAACCTATTGTTGGTTATAGGAGAATCTGGCCAAATTCTGTTCTTGAATTTACTTTCTGAGTTTGTAGAACGTGATTGGTTCCACTAGTTTGATGTACTATGTGGCTGCTTGCAGCCACGTGACTGGGGTAGAGCAGATGGAAGCTCTCCCTGTGTGTCTGAGTCTCTGCATGATGGTCAATAGCCTGGAGGCAGTTCGTGGGCAGGTCCACCAGGCCTCCTGGATGGGACAGAGAGAGGAAGGGGGACCCCAGCTCCATCTTCATGAATGTGGGGGCAGGTTTTGCTCTTTGCCTCCCCCAGATGCTCAGAAGCTAGAAAACCTCGTGCAACACAACCAGAGTCATCCTCAAGGTCTGGACTCCACAGCTAGACACAGCCTGATCTCCATGCCATGCCATATCTCAAAACCTGGTACACCACAAATGTGTGGGAGTCAGAGGTTAGGTGAGAGAGAAGGAAACAGTGTGCTAATAATAGTTGAAAATTATTCAACTTAGCATTGAATATAGGCAAAAAGATACACATGATAACCTCTATATGTATGCATTGCAATCCACAATGTGTAAGAAAATGAAGCGAGAGAAAGAGAGAGAGAAGAGAGAGAAGGAGAAAGAGAGAAAGGGATAAATAACCTGCCATAAAGGCAGTCTAGGGGAAGAGAGAGGAAAGTGGGGACATTGGTTGTGGGAAATGGGCACTGGTGGAGGGATGGGTGCTGGAACACTGTATGATGAAACTCAAACATGAACATCTTTGTAATTGTATATCTCACAGTGGTATAATAAAATATTAATTTAAAAAAATCCCCATAGTTTTTCCAGAGCCAAGAGCTATTTCTGTAGTGATGTTTAGTTTGCTTGGTGTGGTTATTTATATCCATCTAGAGACTTTCTGGCCCACTTAACTATTTCCAGGTTTGGCTGATTAAAGGAAATGTAATGAAATTAGAAGCATTAGAAAATAAGAATAGAGGACTGATAGTGGAATAGTGGAATTCTTCTAAATACTTCATGTACCATCAATGACCTCTGACTCTTGTCTTTGAAAAAGAGGGAAGAAAGGCAATGGAGTCAGAAGAGGGAGAAATAATTAGTGCTCTCAGAGCAAGAATTCAAAACCTATACAACCTATACAACCTATACAACCTTGGAACCAGCCTGGGTTGGATCCCCGGCATCCCATTAGGTCTCTGAAGTACTACCAGGATTAATTCCTGCATGAAAAGTCAGGAGCTACCTTGAGCAATGCCCCAAACTCACAACCAAACAAACAAACCCCCAAACTTTGTCATGATTAGTGGTGGATCCTGCAAATAGCCTCTAGAATGAGTATAATAGTAGAAGTAAGAAGGAATTAAAACCCCATATACCTGATGTGGGAGGATGCATGCAATGTGGGAGATTTTAGTGGACAGATACCAGGATGTTCACAACCAGCCCATGTGACCACATGGTGAAAACTTCCAGAGAGGGAATTCTTTGGCAGCGACAGTATAATCACATTTCCCTTAGAGCACAACATTTTATGATCAAATATAACTCATGTTAAGATGGAAAGAATTGTACCTAAATTATTAAAATGACTGAGCACTATCCTATAGTACCATTTCAGAGAACAGATTCCTTGAAGAATGACCTGCTACAGTAATAAGATTAATGGTAGAAAAAACACAGTCTCCTCGTGTTCTTGGAACAAGTGCGTATGATTCTGGTGTGAACCTCAGGTAGGAATATGCCCCTCACTTTCCATTCCCCATATAATCAGGTGGCTCACATGAAGCAATTCTACAAATGTGGCTCTTCTTGAAGGATTATGGCTATATTGACAATTCATTCTCAAGTACAGATTTCATTATTAGACTATAATAGTTCCTCTGCCAAATCTGAATAATTAGTATAACATTATATCTTAATCATATACTGACCAACTACATGGAATAAAAAATCACTTCATGAGACAGCCCAGGTTCTCTGAGTTCTATGGTCAAAAAAGGAGATAGGAAATTTGAGATATATAATCGTTAAAGATGACTAATATTTTTATTATTGTTTATGAGCCAGATAACATTCCAAATGCTTTCCATGTTTTACCTATCTTTTTATTTATTCCTCAAAAAGAAAGCATAACCATGGGAGAAATGCAGGTTATCCTTATATCCATTTTACTGACTAGGCAAATTATGAAAACTGACCAAGTCCTACAATTTCAGGATTTTGATCAGATGTATTTTTTGCTTTCTTTATTTGGTACTTTCAGTGTATAAGTAAATGATAAATTTCCCCCTTTCTTATTTATTAAAGAAAAAAAGTGAAATGCTGATCTTTTAAAAAATTTCTTTGTAGATATCAAGCATGCAAACCAAGAAACCCTCATTCATTCTTGTGAGGGTTGGGACATTCCATTTTGTTCAATCAATATTTCCCAATGTACATTTGGGGAAATGTGCTCTATAATTATTATATGTGTATTTTATTTCCTTTTTCATCTCACAACTGATTACAACTGATTACAAGCTGGATAGTGTTTACTTTTCCTTTTGATTTTGGGCCACAACAGACTCAGGTGGCCATATGGGGTTCAGGACAAAATTTTGCTTATTGTTGGTTTAAGAGAGTGGCACTGCTTGGTAACTTTTTAGGAACAGCTCTTTGACATTCTGCTCAGTGACTGAGTGATTCAAAAACTCAGAGTAGGTTTTCATATTTTCAGTACAGGGTTTTTCCTCCAACTTCCATATAGCGAGAGAGAGAGAGAGAGAGATATATTAGAATTTGAAAAGGGGCTTTAATGCCTCAGACTGAGCAGACCCATCTTTGTTGTTCACGTTTTGTTGACCATCTTCAATCATTGAATTCTGTCTAGTGAGCATGTACCTGGAAGGGCCCTCCTCCATAGGTGTAGGAAGAAAGGAGCTGCTGGTGAATAGTTGACCACAGGGACTACATCATAATCACCTTCGTATCCCCAGTACCTTGTATAGAGTTTCACAATAAACATCCAATAAATGTTTTACAAATGGAATCTAATCAAGTTTTCACTTGAGTCATTTTCAGAAAGAAAATCTGAGGCACCTAAAGGAAAGTGTCTCTCCAAATTGCTCAGAGTAATAACTAGAAATAAGAATCAAAACCTCATGCTCTTTTTACTACACTTGCAGCTCATGAAGAAACTTGGAAGAATCCTATGCTTGCACTAGGCTGACCATTATTCCCACTAAAATTGTGAGTTTTTGTCTTGTTCTAAGTTTTGGCTTATACAGTTACTAATAGTAAGATGTGTTATATCACAGGGAAGTGATTTAAACACAAAAAGTTAAGGGTAGCCCTCAATAATTGTTTATGGTTCCTAACAATCCACACAAAGATTTCTTATTTGCTACATGATTTTTAATTGCATAAAACCCAGTTTTAATAACTAAAGAAAAAGATTGAAAATGAACTGTAGCATTATAATCACCTAATTTTACCTCTTTACTTTTAATATAGTTTTGGAATTGTAATTCTGTGTATTTGCTTAACAGTTTGGGACTATTTCACATATTTTGTTAATTTTTAAATTAGCAGGTACAGATTCTCTTAGTGCAACAAAAAACAAATTCTATGGTAATTTTAATATCTTTCAAGTACAATGAAGTTAAGTATTTATTCCTTTGAATCTTTTGACTATACAATTTTCTACTCACTACAATCAATTTCTATTTTATTTTGTCTATTTATATGTTAGATAAGCCCTTTAAAGCTCAATGTACTCTAAAACTGAGTTTATAACCTCTCACTAAATCATTCACATGAACTTTTCCCCTTGAAACGTTCTCTGTTCTGATATTTAAAAATAAGTTAATCAATAAAATTAATCAAGATAACATGGTTTATTATAATGCTAATATTTATGCTTTTGGTATTCAAGTTACGAATTGCATATCTTAAGATCAGCTCCTTCATTTTATTCTTTTTTTTTTTTGGGTCACACCCAGCAATGCTCAGGGGTTACTCCTGGCTCTGCACTCAGGAATTACTCCTGACTGTACTTGGGGACTATATGGGATGCCGGGGACCGAACCCAGGCCGGCACAGGCCGGCCGAGTGCAAGCCAAATGCCCTACCTGCTGGGCTATCGCTCTGGCCCCCATTTTATTCTTAAAACCCAACCAACTTCTAAGTTTTGTTAGTCAACAAAAACATTCTATTTCCAAAATGAATTGAGCTCCGTAGGCTTTTTTTTTTCATTTATCATGTTGCTATCTATCATTTGTCATTATCCACGCCTCCTAAGCATTAAATGCTAAAGCTGCTTTATTTAGTCTTTTAGAAAATAGCATGCACCCCCCCATATTTTGTAGAACTTATCCATATCTCCCTTTTGTTTGGTAAAATTGTTCAGAAATCACTTACATTCTCTTTTCTCTTATGAATCCTGTGCAGTTGTCCCTAAGACAAACTTGACTGCTCATCTATCCTGCTTCATGTGCCTCCGTATGGCATGCATTCACATAAAAATGTTTACAGCTTACAGTCGCATGAACACTTATTGGTTTCTCCTAGATTCTCCTAGAGCTTTGACAAAGAGAAGTTTGTCTTTGCTTCAGTGAACTGAACACTTATAGTTTGAATATATATATATATTTTTTGGGTCACACCTGGCAATGCTCAGGAGTTTTCTCCTGGCTTTTCACTCAGGAATTACTCCTGGCGGTGCTTGGGGGACCATATGGGATGCCGGGATTGAACCCGGGCCCATAAGAGCCGGCCTAATGACAAAAAACAGATCAAAGTGGATTAAAGATCTGAATATCAGACTTGAATCCATAAAGTAAGAAGAAAATATAGGAAAACCCCATACATAAGCTAAAGGCAACTTAAGATGAAACATCACTAACAAGCAACTAGAGAAAAATAAACATATGGGACTACTGAACTAAAAGCTTCTGCACCTCAAAAGAAACATACTAAGATACAAAAGCAGTCCACAGAAGGAAGAATATTCACAATACGATCTGATAAGGGGTTAATACCAGGATACAACACTTAAACTTTACAAAAAAAACAACCCCACATAAAATGGGAAAAAAAACAAACCACGAAATTCAGGCAAAAAAGAAAAAAGCTCATCACACTAATCATAGAGCAAACAAAAAAAAGAGATACCACTTTACACCACAGAGACTGGCACTTTCAAAGAACAAGACAAAAGTGGGGGTGTGGGGAGGGGACACCACAGTTGTAAGGTGTAAGCCTTCTGGAAAAAATTGGACTTCCAAAGACTAAATGAACCCCATGACCCAGCCAACCACACCTGGAATCGGAAGCCAAAAATCGAAACACCACCCTACTTAGCACCACAACATGAGCATCCAAAATCGATACTAAAAAGCTTTTAACTACACAAATAGGTTGAAAGATAAATTTGAGGGTAGAGATATGTTCAAAAAGCAGAAACTGCATATCTGCATAAAGCATTGTCCAATCCGGCATGAACATTCGGAGGTCCCAAGGTGTAATATCAAACGTTGGATTCGGGCTAGGTAGCTATGGACTGGAACAATTTAGGGTACAAGCCAACCTAGAACTGGCAAAATAGGCAAAATACAGACACCCTTTTTTGTCTGTTGTTGGGGGCCTTAGGGCTGGGAGGGAGGCCGGCGTTGGTGGTGGGAGTGGCCTGTGCGTGGTGCTGCAACCTGTTACCAAAACCCAAATATGAACTTTTTTATTGTATATCTTTGTAATTTTAAAATAAAAATTTAAAAAAAGAGCCGGCCTAATGCAAGGCAAACGCCCTACCCATTGGGCTATCGCTCTGGCCCCAAGTTTGAATATTCTTTTGCTCAGGGATAGATTCAATAAATGGCCATTTACCAAAGGATCAGGTCCGTAAATTGATAATAATTATAAGTTTACTCCAGGTTTTTTAAATATATGTATTTATATATATTCACATATTACGAATTTATATATATTCACATATATATGAATTTACATATATTTATACATGAATTTATATATATTCACATATATATTCACTCTCAATGAATTCAGTCTTCTTTGTCAAGTCTGTATATTTAATATATATTTATATATAAAATATATTATATATTTTGTATATGTATAAAATTTCGTATATTTGCTTATTTGGTCATACCTAGTGATGATCAGGGGCTTAGTCCTGGCTCTCCACTAGGAATGCTCTTCCCTAGCAGTGCTTGGGAGACCATATGGGATGCCAGGCATCAAACCCAGGTTGACTGCATGCAAGAAATTCCCTTCCCACTGTAGTATCTCTTTGGCCCTACTTCAAATAGCTTATATAGTTAAAACAATAAGGATATTTTAGTATGTATCTCAGTGACAAAATGGTCTTCTAGATATTAACTAGAGTTAAAAAAAACTATGAATACTAAAGGCTAGTGGATCTCGATGGATCTCGAGATCCACCCTGCAGCAGTCTTTTTGAATCCAGCCCAGAACTTCACCCAGCAGACCAGCCTATCACAGCCAGGCCCCCGAGAACCACCCCCCCCCCGCCTTTTTTAATCCCGCCCAGACAACCCCCCACTCCATGATGGCCTCCATTTCCCACATCAGGACACCCCTCCCCCCCAGTCAGAACTCCACCCAGCAGAACAGCCTATCACAGCCCAGCTCATCGAGATCCACCCTGCAGCAGTCTTTTTTTAAATCAGGCCCAGGTATGCTGATCCAGAAAACTCACAGATATGGTGTAGAGCTGCTACTGGCTCTCCCTGTGCCCAGCTGCTCATGAGGAACCCGGGAGGGATGGCAGGTTCTAGCTCTGGCCTACCACCCCAGCAGAGCCTCACAACAAATCAGACAATCCCCACCCCAGAGGGCCTCCATTTTCCACATCCAGATTTCCCCCTCGTCAGAACTCCACCCAGCAGACCAGCCTATCACAGCCCAGATCATCAATAAATGCTGGATTTTGCGATAACTACAAGAGTATGCTACCTGCACAGCAGAGCCTGGCAAGCTACCCGTGTCGTATTTGATATGCCAGAGACCAGTAACAATTATAGACCTCATTCCCATGACCTGATGGAATGGTTTGAGGCTCTTTTATGTTCCTGGAGCAAGCAGGTGCCCTTGGGCTCTACTTGCATGAGGTAGGACATATGGAAATGATACTGGTGCCCGCTCGAGCAAATCGGTGATGAACGGGAAGACAGTGATACAATGATACAGTGATACTAAAGGCTAGTAAAATGAAACCAGTTTTGATCAATTCACTTGATCACTTGAATCCCATTATTCATCGATTTGCTCGAGGGTGCCAGTAACATCTCCATTGGACCCTATCAAGTGCCAATGTAGCCCAATGGCATCTGGCTGATTCAGGAATATGAAGACCCTCAAACCATTCCTTCAGGGTCTTGACAAGGAAGTCTGACCATCTTGTAGGTGGGGGGCCGGCCACATGATCTTTTGACATCCCGTGGGATCCAGTCGGTAATGGCTCTAGTCCAGCGGGTGTCTCCAAATTGCATTACATGTCCAGCCCATCTGATTTTCCATGCCTTGGCAAACGAGACAGCGTCCCTGATTCTGGAATAGTGACTGAGGTCAGAACTCCTGATTCCTTCTCTCACTTGAGTGAGGCATGATATTCCAAGCATAGCTCTTTCGATTCCTCACTGGGAGACCCGAATAGCATTCTCATCCTGCTTTCCTAGGGCCCAGGTCTTTGAGACATATGTTAATGCAGGGAGAATGGTGGAGTCAAAGAGATGTGTCTGGAGCCAGAGGTTTTTTGTCCTTTTAGCTATTTCTTCTATGCCTTTAAAGGCATTCCATGCTGCTCTCTTCCTCCTGTGCAGCTCGGGTTTTAGGTCGTTCATCATGTTGACTCCTCAACCTAGGTACACATAACTGCTGCATTCAGAGATGTCTGTTCCATTGAGAGTGAATGGGGCCTCTGGAACTAGTTCATTTTTCATAAACCTAGTTTTGTTTAGATTCAGCTGTAGACCTATCTTTCCACATTCTCGGTCAAGTCAGCCAACATTTGTGCCTCTTGGCCAATGTTTGGTGTTATTAGAACGATGTCATCAGCGAAACGGAGGTGGTGTAGTTGCCGACCATCTATCTTCACTCCCATTCCTTCCCATTCTAATTGCCACATTATGTTCTTGAGGGTGGTGCTGAAGAGTTTTGGTGAAATGGTATCACCCTGTTGAACCCCTCTTTTGACATCAATGATCACTTCCTTGTAGAATGGTGAGATCCTAGTGGTGAATCCGTAATACAGCTCACGAAGGATCTTGATGTATTGGGTTTGAACGCCCTGTTTGGCTAGGGCTTCGATGACCACTTCAGTCTCCACAGAATCAAAGGCTTTCTTTAAGTCAATGAACGTGAGACAGAGCAGCATCTTGTATTCCCTACAAACCTCAATGAGCTTGGTTACCGTGTGGATATGGTTGATTGTGCTGAATCCTTTCCGGAAGCCAGCTTGTTTGCATGGTTGTCCTTCATCTAATGTTTTGCCAATCCTGTTCAGGATGACTCGTGTAAACAGCTTGTAGATGATGGACAACAGGCAGATGGGGCGATAGTTGCCGATGTCGTGAATATTTCCCTTCTTGAACAGTAGAACTGTCCTGCTGGTTTTCGATTGGGAGGGTACCTTGCATTTGGACAGGTAGCGTGTGAAGAGCCGAGCTAGTGTATTGATGAGTACCGACGGCAGAATCTTCAGTTGTTCGGATCTGAACTTGTCTGGGCCTGGTGCTGTTCCCTTCTTTACCGACGAAATGGCATGTCGGATTTCAGAAGGGAGAACGTTGGGAATGACATATCCATCCTGTGGGATTTGGTATGTGGGCAGGTGGACGTGGCTATCAAAGAGATCTGGATAATCTTCTCCATTGCCTTTCTGGAAGATGTGATATATTCATCTTCCAGAAAGGAGGGCAGTCATCTTGGTCTTATAGTTGGGGGAAGGACAGGCGGCAGTGTGAATGTCTTTCCTGGCTTCTGCTGCATCTTCCAGTATTTCTGCTCTTCTATCTTTGAGGTCTTCTTTTATCGCTTCTCTGCACTACTTTGCCAGATTGGTCGTTAGCATTTGGTCACCTGAGGCTCGTGCCTTGCCACATTGGTGAATGAGTTAGAGAGTTTCTGAAGACAGGCGTCCTTTTGTGTCTTTCTCTCTCTCTCAGCATTTTTCACAGTCATGAAGGTGCTGAACCAGTCAGTTGTATTCTTCATCGTTGTCGCCAATGATGGTATCTTCCCATGTTGCTGCAATGGTGCCAAAGAGTTCCCAGTTGGTGGTTTTTTGGGAGTTCTCTTCTTAAACTTTGCAGCCTTTTCTCCCCATTGTGTAAAATAGAATTTTGCATGAAGGAGACGGTGGTCTGATCCTGTTTGGAATTTGGGGACGACAGTAGCATCAGTCAGACAAAACCATCGATTGAAGATGATGTGGTCAATTTCATTGTGGAACTGTCCACCAGGAGATTCCCATATCCAATGTTTTGATTTAGCCTTCTGGAACTGTGAGTTCCCATGAATGGTCTTGGTGGACATGATGAACTCAGATAGTCTGTCATCCTGTTCATTCCATTCTAGGCCATGAGTTCCGATGTGGAGTTCTTTAGCCGATCTTCTCGGTCCTATCTTGGCATTAAAATCACCGACTAGATCTTGTAGAAGGTGTGATCTTTTTATAGAACTCCTCCAGTTCCATGTAGAATTTCTCAATTTCATCTTCCTTGTGTGTGGATGTTGGAGCGTAGACAAACGAAGATAGAAATTGCTGGCAGTGGGCCACATCTCTTCAAGTGTAATCGTCCTATCTGGTTTGTTAGGCATTCAAATGAAGCACAATGTTGACGGCCATGTTTGTGTTGACAGAGGACACCAACACCACCGACGCCTCTTTTCGTCGCATGTTCCAAGGAACAATTCTTTTCCAGTGTCAAATACAGCATGATGCGACTGACGCCTCCTTGTCTCAGTAGACCAATGATGTTGTACTTGATTTTTTGCACTTGCACCATCAGATCCTCACTATATGATTCCGATGCCAGTGTAAGCATATGTGCATTGAAACTACAGGCATTCATTTTCGTCCTTCTTCATTTTGGCAGCCAAGGTTGGCCCTGAAAATTTATCAGGCACTGCTTGTTCGCCTTTATTACTGCTGCCTTTATTAAGGGCTCTTTTTTTAAAATTTTTTTTATTTTTACAATTACAAAGATATACAATTACACAGCTCATATTTGAGTTTTGGTCATACAGTGTTCCAGCACCCATCCCACCACCAGTACCCATCTCCCACCACCATGGTCCCCGGTTCCCTCCCCCTCCCCAGCCCTCCTCCATGGCAGGTTCTTTATTTCTTTCCATTTCTCTCTCTTTCTCTTTTCCTTTCCCCTCCAGACTATGGATTACAGAACATAAATTAAAGGGTTGTCATATGTATCTTTTTGCCTCTATTTAATGCTCAGTTCTAGGTTGGTATTAGTACCCTCGACAATTGTTAGCACACTGTTCCATTTTCTGTCTTACCTAGCCTCTGACTCCCCACGTTTGTGATAATTTCCACCTTTGACAAGACCTCCTGATATATGTTTCACTTGACCTTGGATATTGGTATCATAATATGTACCTATATATTTATGTTATGCAGATAAATGCAGTCATTCTGTATCTGTCTCTCTCCTTCTGGCTAATTTCGCTCAACATAATCTTCTCCATGTCCATCCGTTTATAGGCAAATTTTATAACTTCATTTTTCCTAACAGCTGCATAGTATTCCATTGTGTAGATGTACCAAAGCTTTTTTATCCAGTCATCGATTCTCGGGCACTCTGGTTGCTTCCAGATTCTGGCTACTGTGAATAATGCTGCTATGAACATAAAAGTAGGGATGGTGTTTCCGCTGCGTATTTTTGGCTTCCCAGAGTAGATTCCCAGGAGTGGTATGGCTGGGTCAAATGGGAGTTCAATTTCTAGTCTTTGGAGGAAAGTCCATATTGTTTTCCAGAAAGGCTGTACCAGCCGGCATTCCCACCAACAATGGATGAGTGTCCCCTTTTCCCCACATCCATGCCAGCACTTGTTGTTCTTGCTCTTTTGAATATGTGCCAGTCTCTGTGGTGTAAAGTGGTCGGTATCTCATTGTTGTTTTGATTTGCATCTCTCTGATGATTAGTGATGTTGAGCATTTTTTCATATGTTTTTTTGCCATTTGAATTTCTTCCTTGCTGAAGTTTCTGTTCATTTCTTCTCCCCATTTTTTGATGGGGTTGTTTGTTTTCTTCTTGTAAAGTTCTACCAGTGCCTGATATATCCTGGATATTAACCCCTTATCAGATGGGTATTGGGTGAATATTCTTTCCAATTCTGTGGACTGCTTTTGTATCTTAGTCACTGTTTCTTTTGAGGTGCAGAAGCTTTTTTAGTTTCATGTAGTTAAGGGCTCTTTTGGGTTCAGGAAAATAAACATTTTTGTTACTGGTTTTGGCATATTGAACACACATTCTGACAGCCCAGCTTGTCAGAAACCCAGCCTACAAGGACCCACCCTTCAGAGACCCGCCCTTCAGAGGAGAGTATTTCAAGCCCAGGAATGCTTGAACCACAGAAGCAGATACACCTGGTAGAGCAGATACCAGCTTTCCCCGTTGAACTCCCCTGCATTCCATGGACCATGAGAGTGATTTCTGTCCTGAGTCCACCATCCCGATGGAGCCTCAGAGGAACCCAGCAAAACCCCCCACACCTTGCTGGCAGGGATCTTCACCATCCACAGTCCGCAGCTCCTAAGATCTCCACCCTAGAGATTAAGCCAGTCCCCAGCCCCGCTTGTCAGAAACCCAGCTTACAAGGACCCACCCTTCAGAGACCCACCCTTCTTAGGAGAGTATTTCAAGCCCAGGAATGCTTGAGCCACAGACGCAGATACACCTGGCAGAGTAGATACCATCTTTTCCCCGTTAGCGTCCAGCTGCTGCGCGCCCTGTGATTTACCTCCAAATTACCATCAATATTCTACTCACCCCCTCTGAGAAAGCCCCCACAAGGCAATGAGAGTATAGCGCCCACATGGCAGAGCCTGGCAAGCTGTCCGAAATCAGTATTATGTGAAACAATTCTCAAAAGAATCACTTGACATCCAATTATTGATCGATTTGCTTGAGCGGGCGCCAGTAATATTTCCATTTGACCCTATCACGTGCCAGTGTAGTTCAATGGCATCTGGTTGCTTCAGGAATACAAAGAGCCTCAAACCATTCCTTCAGGGTCTTGACAAAGAAGTCTGACCATCTTGTAGGTGGACGGCCACCTGATCTTTTGATAATCCATGGGATCCAATCGGTAACAGCTCTAGTACAGCGGTCATCTCCAAATCACATTATATGTCCAGCCATCTGATTTTCGATGCCTTGGCAAACGAGACAGCATCCCTGACTCTGGAACGGCGGCAGAGGTCAGAGCTCCAGATTCCTTCTCTCATTTGAGTGAGGCATAATATTCCAAGCATAGCTCTTTCAATTCCTCTTTGAGAATTCTCATTCTCATCCTGCTTTCGTAGGACCCAGGTCTCTGAGGCATATGTTAATGCAGGGAAAACGGTGGAGTCGAAAGAGATGCTTCAACTCCATCGTTCTTTTGACATCTCTTCAACTCTTCTCATCTATTCTTTTGACATCTCTTCGACTCTCAAAAGAATAACTGTTTCTAATTTTAATTTTAAAAATTTTATGTGTAATAGGGCTGCTTGTATGCTGAAATATTTTTAGTTATCTTTGAATGTCATTTTCTCATTTGATAAACGCTAAGCATTTTCTTCATTTTTTTGCCACTTCCTCAAATGGCATACCAGTTTTCCTTTTATATACCTGGTATTTGAAGTTACGATTAAATTTAACTTTAATTAAGATTAAAATTTAATATTAAACTCACAACACTAAAAATAAACGAGAACTTTAAGTTGAAGTCATAAAAGTTAATGTTTAAGCTTAATTTAGAGCTAAATTTAAATTTATTCAAAAGAATCATAATTAGTTAAGACTGCCACATAGCACATGAAACTGAAAATGAGATTTCTACCAAAGAAATAGAATCTTAACTTGTTAGAATTTTTTTTTTGGAGATTATTTTCCTTGAAAGCACCAACAACAATGAAAAGATATGATCAGTGTGTATCAAACAAAAAGTGTTAAAGAACAAAAAATTAAGTTGATTAACAAATAATCAACAAGAACTAAAAATTGAAAAATAATTAAAAGTTGATTTAAGGGAGTCAGAGCAAAAGTATATGAGTAAGGCATTTTCCTTGCATGTAGTCAACCCATATGGTCCTTTGAGCACCACCAGGAGTAATTCCTGAGTACAGAGTCAGGAGCAATGCCTGAGCATCACTAGGCATGAGCGCCCCAATTTAACTCAATACAGTGATTTTCTATTATTTTTCACTGAGGTAAACGTATCATGATTTATAATAGTATTAATACTATATGTCTAGATATGAAATAGGGTGTAAATCACTATGAAGTAAAAATTCCATTGGGCAAATGAAAATTTTATTTATTTCATATTAACTACTCAATGTAATAAGATAGAAAAATATTTCTAAAACTTAATATTATGCTTTGTCAAATCAAAATATTTTATGGATTGAATGTCAGCTATTTGATGAATTGGTTTTTAGTGATTCATTTATTCTATGGACCAGCAAAGTTGCTTATACTTCAAACATTTGTTCAATTTTCACAATTCTCTTGTGTAAATTGAAGTCCCTCTTCATCTTAGACTCTTTGGTGTCATTTTTATGATTTGTTTGTTTGTTTGTATCACACCTGTGATTTGTAAGGCTGTAGCTGGATGATACTTCTGGTTCTGTGCTCAGGGATTATTCCTGAAGGTTCTCAAAAGACCCTATTTGGTGCTAGAGCTCAAACCCTGCTGCCCCCTGCAGTGTTAAGTGCCCATACTCCTTATTTTCTCTCTGGCCCTCTGGCATCCTTTGAATTTATGTGTATTTATTCTTTTGCAGAAAAATAGCTTAATTTTTTCTTCACTTCCCCTCTTTTGCAGTTTTAATTTGCTATCCCTTACCAATACAGTCTTTCTGAAGACTTAATTCTTATTTTTTACTATGCTATTTACTCTAGCAGTTTAATCTTTGTCAGGGATTTGGTCATTATTTCAAGATAAGATTGACTAATCTGTAGTGCCAGAATTGACCCCTTCTATCTTCTTTATACTTTACAACTGCAATCATGTAAAATTCAGTGTTTGTAACATCAATGAAATGTGCTTTCTTCTATCATACCCCCTTCACCTGACTTTCTGAATCTGACCCACTTTGGAGTGTCATGGTTTAGGACATGGTAGAAACTTTGTACAGCATCACTAATCTATTCATCTCTTTTCTCTCCATCCATCTCCACATTCAACTCAAAACTGGTTCTTCTGTATATTTTTCAAGGAAATATGAATCACCCCTTTATATTGGCACCATCTAGTTTGGGCTTCCATCATTTCTTTGTGAAACTATTATCGTTGTCTGCTACCCACTTATAGGATTGTGAAAATTAAAATTTACAAACTAAAATCAGACGGTGGTACCTAGTAGGCCCTTATTCAATATACAGCAGTTGAGGAAAAGTAGTACATAATTTTGCCTACTTCATCCCTTCTCTCTTAGGATTTATTTTTAAATGATTAAATATTCTTTTGATTCCATGTGTCCTATTATTTTATTATTTTAAAGTAGTTTATTAAAATTTTTGTTGATTTTTTTTCTAGTCTAATAGTTTTTTAATTTTTAAAATTGAATCACCAGGAGATACAGTTACAAAGTTGTTTATGATTGGGTTTCAATCATACAGTATTCCAACACCTGTCCCTCCACCAATGTACATTTCTATTCTTAAAATAAAAATCTATTCTGTCACACTCCTGACTAAAAGTTTTTTATTATCTTGCTTTATTTAGAGCCCAAATTCATAACATGGCCTCAAGATCATGCAAGGTTTGTCTCTTTACTCTTTCCCCAGATGTTTTTTTTTTATACCTTTCTTCACTGTGGTCCTCTATTGCTCAGGATGTTAATATTGTCAGACCCTGGAATATGACTCACTATTATTTATGTAATGTATGTCTGGTCCATTACCTTCATTCAAGTATCTCCCCATGTTAGTCTCATCCGAGCTACCCCAGTGCTCTATATCTATGAGATTATGCATTGCCTCTACCTCTTTTTCATTCACTAGATCACTAGACATCCCATTGTTCATCGACTTCCTTGAGTGGGCACCAGTAACATTTCCATTTGAGCCTACCACTTGCCAGTGTAACCCAATTTTAATTTTACATTAATTTTTTTTATATTTTGGTCTGGGGCAATAGTACAGTGGCAGGGCATTTGCCGTGCACACAGATGTGCTAGGTTTGATCCCCAGCATCCTATATGATTCCCTGAGCATAACAAGGGATAATTCCTTAGCTCAGAAGCAGGAGTAATCCCTGAGCATCACTGGGTGACCCAAAAAGACACTTCACTTGTATCACTTATCTTCCTGTTGTACATCGATTTGCTCAAGTGGGCACCAGTAACATCTCTATATGTCCTGTCACGTGCTAGTATAGCCCAAAGGCATCTGCTCAATCAAGGAACATGAAGAGCCTCAAACCACTGAGGCTGTATGGGAACCAGGTCTATAATTGTTACTGGCTTTTGGCATATCGAATACTACAAGGGTAGCTTGCCAGCCTCTGCCATGTGGGTGGTATACTCTTAGTAGTAGGCTTTCATCTCGTACATTTTCTGATGGACCACAATGGGGGAGAGATCAACTTTTCTCTTGGGTGGAGTTCTGATGAGCTGTGGAGTCCGGATGTTGAAAATGACTGCCCTCATGATGCAGGGGTTTGTCTGACTTCTTGTGAGGCTCTGGGCTTGAAATAGTCTTTGATACGAGCAGGGCTTGAGATTGGCTTTTCTGTTAGGTGGAGCTCTGACAAAAAAAATTTATGTTTTTTGTTTTAAGGAACACATCTAGAAGTGCTCAGGGCTTAATTCTGGTTCATTACTCAGGAGACATGCTTGAAACTACTCAGGGTATGATTGTGGAGTTCCAACAGAAGCAGCTGCATACAAGGCAAAAACCTTAACCCTAAGACTATCTTCCTAGTTCTACCAGTTTTTAAAAGACTATATTATTTTTTTCACTTGATCACTTGATCTCTTGACATCCCGTTATTTGTTGATTTGCTCCAGCAGGTGCCAGTAACATTTCCATTTGACCGTATCACGTGCCAGTGTAGCCCAATGGCATCTGCTTGCTTCAGGAATACGAAGAGCCACATACCAAATTCCGCAGGATGGATTATTTTTTTAAATTTGTTTTTTTGGGGCACACTTGGCCATGCTCAGGACTTACATCTGATACATATATTTTTTAAGAAACTATTTTTTGAGGGCCAGAGCTCTCCTAGAATGGTAGGGCATTTGTCTTGCATGTGGCTGACCAGAGTTCAATCCCTGGCATCCCATATAGTTCCTCAAGCAGTTCCAGGAATAATTCCTGAGTGCAAGCTTTGCCAGGTGAGACCCTAAAAGATAAAACCAGCTTAAAAATATTTTTGACAAGATTAGATATCATGCTTTATAATACTACCAATGACAGTGTATCATGCATACAATGTTCTAACACCACACCCCTCCCCAGACTGTCCCCTAACCTGCATGTTCTTCCCTTGCCCCTTCCCGATGGCAAGTAAGTTCAGTTCTATATATCTATTTCTTTATCTATTTCTTTGTTTACGGGCTCTCACAGAACCATATTTTCTTCATTAGGTGCCACTTTGAGATTTTCATTTTAGTGTGATTGTTTATTGATTTTCAAAATAAAACAATAATTCCTGAAATGAAAGACTTTTTGTATTACTTATATTCCAAAAGAGCATCATGGCATAAGCAAATCTTCAGTAAACATCTATCTTTATGGTTGCATAAAAGGTACCATATAATCTATAGATTGTGTACAATTTAGGACAATATAATTACTGTTACAAGGTTTTGAATCAATCCTAATTTTGCCGTTTCTTTGTCTCACACTAATTTAGCATTTTGCTTTTATAACCATTTTTGTTTATTAGCTCTTAAAATTAACCATAAATAGTGTCAACAGTTGATGGAAATATAATCTACATTAAATATAATCATCGTCTACATGTACTATTTTTATACATTAAATATAATTGCCTACATTTCCTATTTTTTTTCTGCTTCAAACCAGGAGTGTTTGTTTTTCTCCTATAATTTTTTTTGCCCAGAAAGGCAAATACTACCACAAGGTGGCAGGGATAGACAAATATTCACTTTTTTGGATGCTAAAGTTCAGTATCATAAGAATATTTTTTTTATAGAGTTAACCTTGGATCATTATTTTTTCCATTAATTTCTTTATAATTTAGCTTAAAATCTTCTAAGCTCTATTATTCTTGTCATTAAGTCTTTTTAGAAGATGAACAGATCTCCAAGGCACAAATTATAGGCATAAAATAACTAATCTTTTCCACACATTAAGTAATTTTATAGACATATAGGAATGGTGTCCCAGACATTGAAATCAATTGTTCATCTGTAATTTTATAACTCATTTCCATAATTTGGTTATATTTGAGGACACACATATACATGTTGCTGAGCAGAAAATGTGACTTTGTGATTTTATTTTTTAAATAATATATTAAAAGAATGTGTAGATGCTTGTGGTATTTAAAGGAAAACTAATTAGTTTTGGGTATAGGATTTCATAGCATAGTTTTCTCCCTGATCTTCATGTTTTGTGTGTACATGTTCATCTCCTTCACTATAAGAATAGCACACCCTGGACTTTAGCACATTTAACTTTGTTCTAAAAAACTGTGGATAGAGCTTACCATTAGTGATTTAATTATATAACTTGCTTTGTTCTATTATTTAGTGATTTGAAATTTAGTTCCCTGTAAACGAAAAGTCTATCATATTTAGGGTACAATTTTCAGACTGCTAAGTTGAATAATAAGATGATTTGTATGTGAACAGATGCCTTAGTTAAGATGCAGCTCAGAAGAGTAAGAAACTAAAAGCAAAACTGATGTTGGAAACTAATGAATATGGGAACCTCAAGTGAGGACTTGAGCAATTTAGAAAGGTAATCTGAACTTGATGCTTTTCCATATTGCTATGTCTTCCCTTGCTTGTCTTTTTTTTGAAGGGGGAGGGAGGGAATGGGCATATCTGGTGATGCTCAGGGATCCTGGCTTTACACCCTGGAATTATTCCTGGTGATGCACCAGGGCCCATATTGGATGCTGGGGATCAAATCCAGCTCAACAGTATGTAAGACAAGTGCTCTATGCACTATACTGTTACTCTGCTCCCATGACCTTGCTTGCCTTATGTTTCTGAAATAGCATCTCCTCTCCACCATGCGCATTCGTTCCAGATAATTGGACATACATGCCATGTTCTAAACTGGAGCCCAGAGAAGATATTGTTATTGGATCACCATAGTCACCTGCATCAGTTCTAACTCTGGTATTTTATGTAGAATTCATTTAATAGCTCCAAAATTGATCTCAAATAACATCAATTTATGAGATAAACTATTGACATTGCTCTCTTATCCCAAATGAGCAGCTGGTTAACTCAGATCAAGATTAGATGGCTTTGGAGAATGTAATTGTGAGTTGAATACAAGGCAGTAATGGTACAGAATGTCTGTACCATTGTACCATATGTCTCCAGTAGACATAGTGACACCATGAACCATTTAGTCTAAGGATGAGAAAAATTTGATCTATTAAACTTTGATATAATCTAATTAATCTAGGATAAATTAGAATGTTTATTGATAAGCACCATAAAATATCATGGTTTAATTTTTTTTATCACAGCATTTCTGGGATTTATCCAGGAATGACATATATCAGATTACTCCATTAATTCTGCTATAAAGTAAAGTTTTCTTTGAAAGGCAACATACAGTCTTTTGAAAGTTGTAATAGAAATATATCACTGATAAAATCTAGGTAACCTTTGTAAATTCATTGTAATCATCAATAATGAGATAACTTAAAACTTTTATAGTAAATATAGACTTGTTGTGAGTCATTGTAAATATTATGTATTAAGAATAAAACATAAAGTGGTGCTATCTGAGACCAAGTCCTGGGGACTATTTAATTTGATTCAGTTATTTAGCAAGTATTCAAGATCATTCAGGGTAGAAATTCAAGAATATTTCTAAAGGTCAGTTGAATCCCAGGTTTTTTCCACTTATGCACTGCAATAATAAATAAAGGAATCAAAGAAAGTGAAGATCTTATTCATGTGACCACAATAATTAAGAACTATTTCCAAGTTTAATATATTTTGTCATAGAAGACGTGGACTGTGTGGGCCATCTGTTATCTGTTGACACATTAAGGAAAAGGTTAGGGAAATGCTTTAGAGTTAATTAGTGCAATACATTAAAATGTTCCTAGCTCTTCTCTTGAAGAAAGAAAGAAATGGAGAGAGAGAAAGAAAGAAAGAGAGAGAAAGAAAAAGAAAGAAAGGAAAAAAGAGAGAAAGGGAAAGAGGAAAGAAGAAATAAAAGAGAGAAAAAGAAAGAAAGAAAGAGAGAAGTAAGAAAGAAAGAGAGTAAGAGAGAAACAGAAAGTGAAAGAAAAGAGAGAGAAGAAAAGAGAAAGAAAGAGAGAAAAAGAAAGAGGGAGAGAGAAAGAGAAAGAAAAAAGAGAGAAGAGAGAGAAAATGCAAGCAAGCAAGCAAACAAAGAAAGAAAGAAAGAAAGAAAGAAAGAAAGAAAGAAAAGAAAGAAAGAAAGAAAGAAAGAAAGAAGGAAAGAAAGAAAGAAAGAAAGAAAGAAAGAAAGAAAGACAAAGAAAGAAAGAAAGAAAGAA
This sequence comes from Cryptotis parvus, assembly GCA_021461705.1. Lineage (NCBI taxonomy): Eukaryota > Metazoa > Chordata > Mammalia > Eulipotyphla > Soricidae > Cryptotis > Cryptotis parvus. Next base: position 60,001 of record JAJIBD010002609.1, read on the forward strand.
AGAAAGAAAGAAAGAAAGAAAGAAAGAAAAGAAAGAAGAAGAAAGAAAGAGAAGAGCTGGGGCTGTCTATGCAAAGCTTCCCAATACTACTTTTTGCAAAATGGCATTTTTTTTGTATTTGTATTGGCTACTACAGTAGTCACAAGTGATGGATGGGTAGCAAACATTCAAAGTGTGACTATGTTGCAGTACATTGTTTCCCAGGGCCTCTGCACCTTGCCTGGAGTTGCCTCCTGCAGGCCACTTTGTAGATGGGGCAGAAGGACAGTTTGAATGTGGCAGTATATCTTACTATGTATTCTATGTTAGCTGGTATAAATATTTTATCTCATGCACCCACAATCATCATGGTACTAGCTAGGTATTACCAGAATATTTACCTGGCCACATTGGAATTTTAAGTAATTACCAGAGAGAAATACCGTTTGCCTCCAAGCAAGCACGTGTGGCTCTCTAATAAGTCTAAAGGCTAATGTACAAAACAACTATGAAGTAAAGATGAGAATCTTGTGAAGGCTTGGAGAAATATATACTTGGCTGTGGAATAGCCATTGGTAATATCCATTGGAATATCCATTGGTGCACTTCCCCTCACTCTACCCTGCTGGGGCACTTCCAAGGCATGCTGGGCAGCATTAACATTCCAATGGACCTAGGTGAAGTCTTGGGAGAAGTTGCCTGAGGGGAATTGACCCCAACTGCTTCTTGTTGGTGTGGGTAGTCTGATTTGAAAGCTATAAAAGCTGTTCAACTTTTTGTCTTTTTCCCTTTTGACTTTATGCCTTCCCCCTCTTTCCTCCTCTCCATTCTCTTCCCTGTTGGGCCTTAACACATGGTGGCGACCATCTTGGCCTAGGATTCTAAACCTACCCATTGCCAGGGCCCAGCCAGGAACCTAAAGAATGGTCTTTTCCTGTTACTAAATTGTATACCAGAACTGGTGTGAGTAAAGCCTTTTGAAACTTTGCTGGATTCTTGTGTCTTTCTCCCCCCCTCTCCGCCACCCACACCAGCTGCCAATTCCCTGAGGCAGAAAGGGATTCCCTGCTCTGCTCCCTGCTCCTGGATTTTGTTGGAGCACCCAGCATACCCTGACATGACTAATTCCACTGAAAAAGTTCAATTAAAAACAAAGAATTAAAATGGACATTTATATAGTTACCTGTGGCCACTGCTATTGTGTTGGACCCTGTGGGTTTAGATAAATAAATACCTAATGGAAATACTGAAATTTTCGAGATAAGATATTGAAATTTTCAACAAACAATACATTAGACTAAAACTCTAGAAGCAGTTACAAGAACGATAGCATAGGAATTTACAAAAATATGGAGTTACGTACCTGACTTGTACTGGACCCTTTGGTAAATTATTATTTACCTTCTCAATGACTGGTTATGAAAACTTCAAAACAAAGCCATAGAATGATTATACTACTCTGTGGAATATCTAAAAGCATAATATGAGATTCATACCCATATTCAGTGAAAACAAGGGCCATGAGGACTGGTCCACTGCTAAAAGCGTGAGTGGAGGGCAGCAGGACAGAGAAGGAACGAATATGACAATGATAGTTAGCAATGATCACTCTGAACAAGAACTGAGTGCTGAAAGTAGATATAGGGATATACCTGATAACGACTTAGTACCTGTGTTGGAGATCATAATGTCCCGAAGGAAAGAGGGTGAGAGAGAATAAAATAAGAAGTTCCCCTCCATTCCTCAAAAAACTAGAATTTGAGCTTCCATATGACCAAGAAAAAACACTTCTGGGAATGTACACTGTGGGTGAAAAAACACACAGCAGAAATGATATCTGCATGCCTGTTGGAGGACAGGTTTAGTTAGTTTGGGAGTTTTGTTGTTTTTGCCCACTCCCCAGTTTAATCTAATGAGACCTCTCTTCTATGTAAACACTGCTAGAGGGTGTGGCAGTTACAGAAGTCACCTTGATTGAATAACTTCTGTTCCTACTAAGACTTCTATGTTTTCTAGATTGGGCACAGCTCCTCTATATACCCACTGCACCCAGTGTGGGACAGTTAGAATTTACCAGGAGACTACCGTCCTGGCTACGTTGAGACTGTAGGAAGACTATAGGAAGGATCATACTAGTTTGCTCTAAGCAGGCGAGTGTGACCCTTACAGTACATGAGAACAAGATACTCAGAATCACCCTGGTGCAGATAATAATAAGAAGGACCTTGTGGGTACCATCTAGATTACATGAAGGTCATGAAATTAAGATGTATTACTTTATACCAGCCCCCTCTCTTTCTCCAGTGTTTTACATAAGAGATAATCTCGGGATTAGTCCTTGGTGTAACTTTTGTTTATATCTGCAATAGGGTGTGGCACTGCTCCACTACACTCTGTTTAGAGTTCTTTGTTGACATGACCCTCCCTGGATTACTTTGGTGTATATAAGGGGACTGACTTGAGGACCTTTTGGCTTTGGGCCTTTTAGCTCTCAGCTTTTGGCTCCTGTGGCTTTTAACTCTTCGGCCTTTTGCTTTAAGCTTTTTGGCTTTTGGCTCTATGGCCTTTTGCTCCTTCTTCTGGGTAAGACTCAGCTCAGGTGAGATCCTCTCTCTTTGGTGGGAGATTTAGGCTCTTTTGCATGGTCTAAGTCTGGACCAGAGCTAGAGTTTGTTCATTATATTGGAGTACCGTGGAAGAGCTTTTGTACTATTCACTATCACTATCACTATCTTTCCGTTGTTCATCTATTTGCTAGAGCGGGCACCAGTAATATCTCCATATGTCCTGTCTCATGCTAGTAGAACCCAAAGGCATCTGCTTGCTCCAGGAACATAAAGAGCCTCAAACCATTATATTAGGTCATGGGAATGATCTAATATAAATGTTACTGGTATTTGGCATATCACATACTACACGAGCAGCTTGCCAGGCTTGCCGTGAGGGTGGCATACTGTTGTAGTCACCTCTAAATAAAGCATATATTGATAAACAGTGCGGCCGCTAGCAGCCGTCCCTCATCTACAAGCTGTTCACTCGAGTCATCCTGAACAGGATTGACAGAACACTAGATGAAGTACAACCATGTGAGCAAGCTGGCTTCCGGAAAGGATTCAGCACAATCAACCATATCCACACGGTAACCAAGCTCATTGAGGTTTGTAGGGAGTACAAGATGCCGCTCTGTCTCACGTTCATTGATTTAAAGAAAGCCTTTGATTCTGTGGAGACTGAAGCAGTCATCGAAGCCCTAGCCAAACAGGGCGCCCAAACCCAATACATCAAGATCCTTCGTGAGCTGTATTACAGATTCACCACCAGGATCTCACCATTCTAAAAAGGAAGTGATCATTGATGCCAAAAGAGGGGTTTGACAGGGTGATACCATTTCACCAAAACTCTTCAGTGCCCCCCTCGAGAACATCATGCGACAATTAGAATGGGAAGGAATGGGAGTGAAGATAGATGGTTGGCAACTACATCACCTCCGCTTTGCCGATGATATAATTCTAATAACACCAAGCATTAGCCAAGTGGCACAAATGCTGGCTGACTTCGATCAAGAATGTGGAAAGATAGGTCTACAGCTGAATCTAAACAAAACCATGTTCATGAAAAATGAACTAGTTCCAGAGGCCCCATTCACTCTCAATGGAAAAAACATCTCTGAATGCAGCAGTTATGTGTACCTAGGTCGAGAAATCAACATGATGAATGACCTAAAACCTGATCTGCACAGGAGGAAGAGAGTGGCATGGAATGCCTTCAAAGGCAGAGTTCAATGAAGAAATAGCTAAAAGGATAAAGAACCTCCGGCTCCAGGCACATCTCTTCGACTCCACCGTTCTTCCTGCATTAACATACGCCTCAGAGACTGGGTCCTACGAAAGCAAGATGAGAATGCTATTAGGTCTCCCAGAGAGGAATCGAAAGAGCTCTGCTTGGAATATCACCCCTCACTCTAGTGAGAGAAGGAATCCAGAGCTCCGACCTCCATCACTATTCCAGAATCAGGGACGCTGTCTCATTTACCAAGGCATGGAAAATCAGATGGGCTGTACATGTAATGCGATTTGGAGACAACTGCTGGATTAGAGCCATTACCGATTGGATTCCACGGGATGTCAAAAGATCACGTGGCAGCCCACCTACAGGATGGTCAGACTTCCTTGTCAAGACTCTGAAGGAACGCCTTTGAGGGTCTTCACATTCCTGAATCAACCAGATGCCATTGGGCTACATTGGCACGTGATAGGGTCCAATGGAAATGTTACTGGCGCCCGCTCGAGCAAATCGATGAATAATGGGATTCAAGTGATCAAGTGATCATGACTGAAATCCACACATGCACAAGTTTGTATCTGTATCTCATGGTGATTCAATTAAAAAAATTTTAAAAATGGAATAAAAACCCTTCAAATTAATATTTTATCTTCGATTCATATTCAAGAAGTCAGAGATTAAAATTTCCACATTAGAAACTGGACTAGAATGTATACCTATAGGATATCATAAAATTCATGTGCTTATAAAATTTGAGGGCATATAAGAAAATCAGTCAGAAGCAACTGTGAATATGTTTTCTACAAAGTAAGGTCAATGTTGGAGTGAATGTTACATATAAAATCTGTTCAGAATTTCCTACATTTCTTATTCAAGGCTAAGACTGCTTTTAAATGATGTAATAGCACCAAAGCAATAAAGTGGGTCAAATGGATGGGGCTGTTTAGGGTTAGGAGGGCAAGTTTGGGGAACAGAAAAAAAGCAAACAGACAGCATTTCTGCTGAGCACAGTCTTGGAGAATATCAACTCTTGCATGTAAAAACAATGCCCAGACTTGTTATTTCTATTTGACTTATGCCAAAATGCTGGCTATAATTTCATGGCTGAATACTCGAATGTTGCTTTTCTTTCTAATAATCTTCTGTGCCCTGATTGTATCTTTGTTATATGATCAATGCAGTGTGGCATTCACTTGAAAAGTGTGAGTTGGAGTTTTATTTCTATCAAGAAATAATTATCTATCACCAGAAAAATTATTTTAGTGATTAGGTTTGTGAAATGCCTCAACTATTAACAACAGCATTAGATGTATACACTAATGTGTGAGAGTTTATCTTTTACAAATACATAAATTATCTGCTGGAATAGGTACCTTATACTAAGGCAGCCGTAGAATAGAAGGGTTACTTCTTGGTTGGCCTTCAGGTTGGGCAGAAATAAGATTCTGCACAGACTTGTCATATTAAATGTAATTTACTTAATAAAGTCTAAATATCTTTATTTAGGAATTTTGCTTTCCTAGTGATTAACTTAAAATATATAAGTATATATGAATAATGGCTAGGGAAACTTGGACTTGCTCTGTATCTTGTACTAAGATTTCGGTTGTTTTGTTTTTTGTTTTGGGGGTCACATCATGTGACACTCAGGGTTTACTCCTGGTTATGCACTCAGAGATCAGTTCTGGCAGGCTCAAGGGAGACAGGAATGGAACCTGAGTCTGCTACATGCAAGGCAAGCTCTTTACCCACTGTACTATCTCTTCAGCCCCTTGCCGAGCTTATTAAAATAGAAGTATGTCAGACTTCGCCATATTGGCAAAGAATAAGATTCTAAAATAGAGCAATCTGACCTATTCTATTTATGATTAGGGCTGGAGATTCTGAAATGGGACTATGAACAATCAAGGCAAACTTTGAGAGGTGAGGATGAGTGTGTTGCAATAATGAGTGGATTAACATTTTCTTTTCAAATATAGTTATTTAAAACTGCAAAGTAACTCATGATTAAACTTCAGGCATACAAAGTTTCAACACTGATCCCTTTATCAATGTCCATTTCAATCACTATTGCCCTTCCCCCAGACCCATTTGCCTCCTATCTACTAGTCTGCATCTTCTGCTTTAGAAGGATGATTGGTCCATGGACATCATGGGTGAGGAAGTACCCTACCAGTCAGGAATGGGATGTGGAAGGGAAAGCGTATTTTTGAAAGAGCAGATGAGATGGTACATCTATCTTCAGGGAAAAAAAGCAAGAAGGGGTGCTGGAGAAGAAACAAGAAATAGAAATGAGATTGCCCCAGGGTGGTTAGGGGAGCAAATTACTTGAATTACAGCCCACTTCTATTTGAGTGACTATGCTTCCCTGTCACTGGGGGCCTGTTCTTAAAAGAGTGATTCCTATAGGACAGGTGCTTTGCCAGAGTTCAGATAGGCTTCATAACTGGAGGAGAAAACACAGTTTGCAAACTCCAAATGTTTGTAGTTAAGGGCGATCTCAATTCCCAGGAAATGATTATTTTTTATTTGATTGTTTAAGCATCAACCATTTATTAGCCAATATGCAACCTTGGAGAGTTGAATGAAATTTCTGCAAGCACAGTGCAATTACTGGATATCTTCTAGAAAGTAAAAAGCAAGAAGATATCCAAGTGGAGAATTGTGTCAGAATCAATTAATCTCTTTCTGTTGTGTGACCTTTAAAAAAATAGGATGATAAATATTTTTTGAATTCTTATTTCTGGGAGAAAGAAGTAGAAATGTTTGTCCATTTGCAAGACTGGATACCTAAGTAGCATTAGGTGTGATTTGTGAACTCTTGCTTAATTTTAACTCGAAACTTAAATTCTTCTTCACACATGGAGAAAGACCTCCTAATCTATCTCTCCCAATCATTTACACGGCATGTCCACTATTGCCTCGGCCCCTTCTTTCTTTTTTATGAAGTCAGAGATCAAATTCGGGCTCTTACATACTCATAAAAGGCAAGTGCTCTGTTGCTGAGTTACAACACAGGTTTTTTATTTCTTTTTAGATGATGTTATAAATTTCAAATCACCAAGAGGGAAGAGTTAAACACTTTCTATGTGTTCATTCCAGCCAGCAGCATTTTGGCAGAATTTGGTTACAAGTCTGCTTGCAACAGTTGGGAAGCATTTGGTAGGAGGACATTTTGAGAGAGAAACAGGAAAAGACTGTGGTGATGCAAGTCTATTGTTCCCAGCAATATGGTCTTACTTGCCTGGCAACTCTTATATCTCTTTTACACCAGTGGATTAAAAATTGCCAAGCTGTGGGTAAATGGGGCCTGAGGCATAGTAAATGGAGACAGAGTGAATCTCTCAGATGGCAACTATACAATAGCTGGGAAGCAGAACGGGGAGGCTAATTGCTCCAAGAGAGTAATAGGAAAGTATGGGAAAACAGGTTGTTCATGTAGGGCCAAAGGTTAAGTTGTTTGGCAGGGCTGCACAGACAAAGTGCTGCTTCACGGTATATAAAAAATAAATATTGGCCAGTATCAGTTACGTCAGACTGGCTAATGAGGCCAGGAACAAAGTATGAGCAATAAGATCACTTACATCATGGCTGTGTGTCGGAAGATTGTTCACATTTATTATTCCCAGGCCCTTTGTAAGCACTTATAGACTTTATTTTCCTTTACTATCAGCTACTGGATACAGAAATGTTGACATTTCTGTATGTCATACTCAGAAGTTAAATTTTTGCAAGGATATGCACCATGTCAGTATTATATGTAAATCTGATTATGTGGTTTTTTTTTTCTAAGAGGCCATTTGTTAGATTATTGGGACACCCGGGATAAGTGAAGAAAGTATAATAATGACAAAATTTGCTATTTGGAACATAAAAATATAAAGCTATCTCTATGGTCACGAAAAAACTTTTTTTCATGCTTTCATGGCTCATTTTATACTTCATTATACTTGTGAATTTACTTGCATGATGTCATATACTAGATGCTATGTATTCTGGGTAAGAGGATCTTTTTTCTATCCCCAGTGCTATGGATTGTGTCTAGAATATACTAAGTGTTGATGTTTCTGTTGAATGAAGGAATTCATTTAGCTAAGTTAAAATTCTATGCTCTTATGCACAAACACAAGGCAATTAGTTTGAAAACACAAGGAGATCAGTGGTGTCAATAAGCATTGATAATTCTATAGAAAATGAACTTATGTCATAATTATATATTTGGATCAGTTGAACAGTTACATATATTAATTTAAGGGAAAATAAATTCAAATCTATTTTCTCCCTCAAATATCCTGAACAGTGCCTCCGTTAGAGGCATTTCGACCCATCCAGCAGTGCTCACTGTGTAAGCCTGTCTTTGTGTCCCCTACCAGTGCTCAGGGGGACCATATGTGGTGCTGAGGATGAAACCAGGGCTGGTCCAATGTAATTGCAAGCACGCCAATTCACCAATCCTTATGCTAACAGTTTGGTATTAATTACAGAACCTTTTTATACAGTAGAGGTTCAATATATTTCACTGAATTCTAAAATGTAGTTAACAGTTTAAATGATATGTGCTCTTTTTATATTTTGGTAGGAATTAACATATATCATGGTTAGAAATGATATATGTTAGTGCATATGTCATCACAAAATTGCATAGCGTCTTTTAATCTCAGTGCTGAAAATAGATATATTTGTAGCTCTGCAATTTAAAGTCACATTTAAACCATTTTAAGAATCAGGAAAGGGGGAAACTATGGGAGAAAATCCTGTGGCAAATGTTTGAATATTAGAGGATTGTTTTTTGCAATATCTAGAACCGTTGTTACCTTTTAATATTAATTTCCAAGTCAAACCCACATTGCTTATACCTTTATAAATGAGCAACACTAGTCATGTTGCTCTCTGCTGATAACCTCAATTAGTTTAAATATGAGATCATAAATTGAAACAAGAAAGAAAGCACTTTAAGTACTGGGAAATGGTACTGGCATCATTGTAACTCTGGGACCTGAGAGGGTCAAACAATTGGAAACTCCATGAGATAAAAACAACCAGGAGCAGGAAAGGGGGGAGGGCCAGGGGAGGCTGAGAGGTTAATATCAACTTCCATCTAATTGAGAATTTGGATTAACAAGCAAAGAAGCTAAAGCCTGCTCAAATCACACTGCCATCTGTGATTCTGAGGTGGCATTTGGAAGGATAAAAACACATGCTGGAAAATTACCAAAACAAAGAAAAATTCTGGAATCAGTGTGCAGGATTTTCTTTCACTGAAATGGCTGAACTACTTTGGAATCATTTGAATTCTTTTTCTGCTTCCTCTGAGCGAAAAGAATCAATTTTGAACATATGAATTCTCTATAAGGAGAAACCTCTACAGGTTAATCAGACATCGTTTTTCAAGATTGTCCAGGATTTACATCATTAAGAAATACGTGTTGCTGGTTATTGATTATCTAACAAAAAGGGAGAACAGGGGAAATTAAAGATCATGTTTAAGTAGCATAATGCTTAATGAGGGATAAGAAATTCTCTTTTAGTTTAGTTCCCATGGAAATTCTTTAATATGGAGAATGAACTCAAAGTCCTGAAGAAATCTGCATGTTTTCAGTCACCTAAGCAGAGAAGGCACAAGAGGGTCTCAGCGATTTTAAAAAACAAAGCCATGTTTTGTCTTATGTGCACATTTTAAGAACTCCAATGTTTTCATTTTTAGATTCTTGTTCTACAAGCTGTTTACACGAGTCATCCTGAACAGGATTGGCAAAACACTAGAGGAAGGACAACCATGCGAGCAAGCTGGCTTCCGGAAAGGATTCAGCATAATCGACCATATCCACACAGTAACCAAGCTCATTGAGGTTTGTAGGGAGTACAAGTTGCCACTCTGTCTCACGTTCATTGATTTACAGAAAGCCTTTGATTCTGTGGAGACTGAAGCAGTTATTGAAGCCCTAGTCAAACAGGGTGTTCAAACCCAATACATCAAGATCCTTCATGAGCTGTATTATGGATTCACCACCAGGATCTCACCATTCTACAAAGAAGTGATCATTGATGTCAAAGAGGGGTGTGACAGGGTGATACCATTTCACCAAAACTCTTCAGTGCCACCCTCAAGAACATCATGCAACAATTAGAATGGGAAGGAATGGGAGTGAAGATAGATGGTCGGCAACTACACCACCTCCGCTTCGCTGATGACATCGTTCTAATAACACCAAACATTAGCCAAGTGGCACAAATGCTGGCTGACTTCAACTGAGAATGTGGAAAGATAGGTCTACAGCTGATTCTAAAAAACTATGTTTATGAAAAATGAACTAGCTCCCGAGGCCCCATTCACTCTCAATGGAACAGACATCTCTGAATGCAGCAGTTATGTGTACCTAGGTCAAGAAGTCAGCATGATGACCTAAAACCTGAGCTGCACAGGAGGAAGAGAGCGGCATGGAATGCCTTCGAAGGCATGGAAGAAATAGCCAAAAGGACAAAGAACCTCTGGCTCCAGGCACATCTCTTTGACTCCACCATTCTCCCTGCATTAACATACGCCTCAGAGACCTGGGCCCTATGAAAGCAGGATAAGAATGCTATTTGGGTCTCCCAGAGAGGAATTGAAAGAGCTATGCTTGGAATATCATGCCTCACTCAAGTGAGAGAAGGAATCCGGAGCTCTGACCTCCGTCACTATTCCAGAATCAGGGAAGCTGTCTCGTTTGCCAAGGCATCGAAAATCAGATGGGCTGGACATGTAATGTGATTTGGAGACGACAGCTGGACTAGAGCCGCTACTGACTGGATTCCGCGGGATGTCAAAAGATCACGTGACCGCCCACCTACAAGATGGTCACACTTCCTTGTCAAGACCCTGAAGGAACGGTTTGAGGCTCTTCATATTCCTGAATCAACCAGATGCCATTGGGCTACATTGGCACGGGATAGGGTCCAATGGAAATGTTACTAGTGCCCGCTTGAGCAAATCGATGAATAACGGGATTCAAGTGATCAAGTGATCAAGTTCTCCTTTCTCTCCTTTATGCACATGATGCTAATGTGAGTAGATAAGATTGGAAGTGCTTTTACCTAGACATCAAAGGAACAACATAGGATACTAAGATATCATAATATAATACTACTTTATCTTTATGTCTTGATTATAAGTAGGATTTTTATACAAGTCAATGCAGGAAATATATATTTTCTGCTTTAGTGGGAGTGTGTTAGGAAAACCATCCTCCTGGACTGTCGACATCACGTGATATAAATCAGTAGCAGTCCAGCTGCCTCTTTCCCAGTTGGCTTTCCACCTGTCCCGTATGGCCTGGTTTTGCTGTTGACCTTATTCAATGTTAACCTTACTCAATTAAAAAAAATGGACCATCTGCAGTAGTGCTCAGGGTATATTCGTGGCTCTGTGTTCAGGGATCACTCCTGGTGGGTCAGGGCACCATATGTGGTGCTGGGGATCAACCCACATTGGCCACTTGCAAGGTACACATCCTATTCTCTGTACTATCTCTCTCGCCCTAGAAATGTTGAGTCTTTTTTTTTTTTTTTGCTTTTTTTGGGTCACACCAGGCGATGCTCAGGGGTTTTCTCCTGGCTCTGCACTCAGGAATCACTCCTGGTGGTGCTCGGGGGGACCATATGGGATGCCGGGGATGGAACCCGGGCCGGCATGGGCGGGCTGCATGCAAGGCAAACGCCCTACCTGCTGGACTATTGTCGCCCCAGTGAGTCTTACACTGGGAGAAAGTAAGAACTTTGAAGTTGGAGAGGTGAATCCATTGTTAGCTTTGTTTCTTATTAGTTATGATTGTTGTCAATTCACCAAACATTTCCAATCTGTTTTCTTATCTGCAAAACAAAGGATAGCAACAGCTAAGGCAGAGCTGTAAACATTAAGCAAAATGCTAGCAAATTAACTCCTGCCATCCTTTCCTACCAGTTAGCTGAATATACCACAAACAAAAAGCAAACAGAAACATTCATAATATTAAGGCTTCTTAAGATCCGGTACCTAAATGTAGTTGAATTTTATTTTCCTCCTCTCTCTGTCTCTTTTAAAACAGCACTCTGTTATTTCTTTGAGGAGGAGACGTTATTTCTATGTCATGCTCCAAAACTGCTATTACTACTCAAGATCAATGCAGGTATAGACATTCACATATGATTCTTCCAGCCACAATGTTTGCTTCAAGTAACTTGAATTGGTTGCTTAGCCAAAACTTCAAGCAGAGAAGACTGTGAAGTTCTCAGGTTGTTTCTGTTGTTTCTTTCCTCAGAATCAGACTCTGAAGTCTACAGAAGGAAGTAGAGCTAAGATTTGGGTCACTATTGTTCTATTTAAGCCTCTAAACCCAATGTGCACAAAACCAAATTCAGCTTGCCTTGAATTTTGCAACCAACAAGCCATTATTATTATTATTATTATTATTATTATTATTATTATTATTATTATTAATTTCAGCAATTTGAGTTGTTTCTGACACCTTCAACAGAAAAGGTTTGGAGTAGAACCTGCAAGGGGTCAATCAGCTGGGGGAAAGGAATCACTGTATCACTGTCTTCCCGGTTCATCATTGATTTGCTCAAGTGGGCACCAGTAACATCTCCATATGTCCTGTCTTATGCCCAAGGGCATCTGCTTGCTCCAGGAACATAAAGAGCCTCAAACCATTATATCTGGTCATGGGAATGAGGGTTATAATTGTTACTAGTATTTGGCATATCAAATACGACACAGGAGGCTTGCCAGGCTCTGCCATGCGGGTGACATACTCTTGTAGTCACCTCTGATCTCCAGCATTTATTGATGAACCAGCTGTGAGAGCTGGGCTGTGATAGGCTCTTCTGCTGGGTGGAGTTTTGGGCCGGATTTGAAAAAGACTGCCGCAGGGTGTGTCTCAATGAGTCTGTGGTATGATAGGCACTTCTGCTGGGTGGAGTTCTGATGAGAGTGAAGTCTGGATGTGGAAAATGGTGGCCCTCATGGAGTGGTAGTCATCTGGCTTTTTTGTGAAGGAGAGGGGGGAGAGGAATAAAATTTAATTTTAGGCATAAGTTCATATTTTACTTGCAAATCTTTTCCTTCACATCTTCCACAAATTGCATTAGTCCTTTAGTACATTTAGAGTGAAATGATGTTAGTTATCATTTTTAAGTGTAATAGAGTTATTGGAAGCACAAGTGTCTTTCCCCTGAGAGGAACAATAAAAAGAACATTATCTGAAGCATGTACAAACCAGTTGTGCCTCTCTACCAGAAGAGAGTTCCATGGCAAAGTAAGGCACATACGGTAAGAAGTATGTGTTTTGGAAACAGGATTAACACCTGCCTTAGGAAACAGAGATAAAGAAAAGATAAAGGCAGTATACAGGAGGATCTCTTTCATATATGCGATATAAAGAGGCATAGCAAGGAAATAAAAATGCCCAAAGAGAGCAAAACCTGAGAGAAGGTCTACAGAACTGAGTTTGTGGGGCAGCAGAGGACCATGGGGATAAATTAAGGAGAGACAGAAGGAGATAATATGCAGCAATGGTGGTGGAGGGAAGTGAACCTTAAAGTGGAGGACGTGGTGTTGGAACATTGCATCCTGAAACCCACCAGTAACAGTACTGTAAGTTACAGTACTTTGAAAAGAGATGGCAGAGAGAAAAATAATAAAAATAATGTGAAATAAAATCTAGCTACAAGAGTAGAAGGTTAATGGAGTTGATCATTATAGTAAATAAGAATATGCCAATCTGTATAATTCTAAAATGGAACTGAAAAATCTGCCAGTCTGTACTGTGTATTCACACTCAGAGCTGTGAAGAGGTAGGCAGAAGTAGAGAGTGCAGAGCAGAGAACAAAGCAGACAGCAATGAATGGTGTTTGTTATCCAAGGGTTCTTATAAAATTCAACAGTGGGAAAGCTCAGGTAAGTTTATTCTTCTAAGTAGTGAGTTTTGAAAGGCAGAGGGAAATACTTGGGAAATAACCTTCAAGTAAATAGTATTTATTTCTAATTCACTCTGTAGTAAACCAATTCATTTCTTGTTTGTGAGGGAAGTCATTTCTCCTTCTCCAACAGTACTTGTTTTGATTTTTATCAGATTTCATTATTTTCTTTTTCTCTAGTCTTTGTACATGAGGCCCATCCGAATGGAGAATACCAACAGTAAAGCTATTCCCATTTGTGCTTTAAAAATCAGCTCATTGTGTCAAAAATGTGTTAGAAGCAATAGTTTAAAATTTAAATGTAAGTGGAATGAAAGAAAGTTTGCTTTTAAATTCTCTTGGAGACTGCAGAAACTCTGGAAAATGTTTTTGTGGAAAACACAGACATTTAGAACTAGTCTCAGATGTATGTACCATTTATTCTTTTGAACACATTTTAAAATTAAAGGAAACTGTTATTAGTACCAAAAGCTGACTGAGAATGAAAATGAAAGATGCTTTGTGTCATCTAGCATTAAAACTGTTATTGAATGCACGAGTTCTCAGTTTCTGTTAGGTATTTTCATATAGTATCTGTTGTTGATTGTGTTCTGGCCTTCTAAAATTTAGATTTAGTTTCTGATTTCTCATTTTCATGACTGTGATATTAGTTGGCAATAGGGTTTTTGAGATGAAATCAGGTGGGAGGAAGTAATAGTATAACTCCTCATAGCAGTGACATATTCAAGAAAACGTTCGTCTCAACTGAGGCATTGTACAAAGTTCCATCTTGAAAGAATTTTTGTTCATTGAAGTAAAAGTGAAGCTCTGATCATCGACACCCACCCTGCAGCAGCTTTTTCCTCGATCCGGCCCAGGTATGCTGGTCCAGAGACTCTCAAACATGGGGCAGAGCTGTTCCTTGCTCTCCCTGTGCACAGCCATTCATGAGGCAGTCGGGAGGCATGGCGGGTTCTAGCCCGGGCCCACCACCTCGGCAGAGCCTCACAACAAGCCAGAACACCCCCTCACTCCAAGGGTGCCGCCATTTTCCACATTTGGACTTCCCTCTCATCAGAACTCCACCCAGCAGACCAGCCCATCACAGCCCGGCTCACGTGGCCGCTTGCGCCGCGCGGCTCAACAATAAATGCTTTTTTTGGAGGTGTTTAATAGAGTTTGCCTCCCGCTCGGCAAGCCTGGCAAGCTTCTCGTGTTGTATTTGATATGCCAAATTCCAGTAACAATTATATTGGGTCATTCCCATGACCTAATATAATTGTTTGAGGCTCTTATGTTCCTGTAGCAAGCCGATGCCCCTGGCTCCACTGGCATGAGACAGGACATATGGAGATATTACTGGTGCCCGCTCTAGCAAATAGATGATCAACGGGAAGATCGTGATCGTGATCGTGAAGTAAAAGTGAATTATAACATTAAATAGGCATCAAATGCATTATAATTTGACATCTGTAAAGTAGGATTCACCCAAAGGCACATGGTGCTTTGGGATTGTGGGTTCTGTCTTATATTTTTAAAAAATTTCTTAACTTCATTTAAGCACTGTGATTTACAAGTTGTTCATAGTACAGTTGTTTCAGGTATTCAGTATTCCAACACCAGTCCCACCATCAATGTGCCCTTATTGCCATCAAAGATCCTAGTTTCCCAATATCTCCCCATTACTGCTCTTATTGCCATCAAAGATCCTAGTTTCCCAATATCTCCCCATTACTGCTCCCTTAGAAGGCACTAATTATATTACTTATTACAACATATATCTCTTAAGGGTACTGTTAAAGTCATGACCTTTATACTGAGCCGTTACATGCGAGTGGACCATCTCTGTTACTGCTTTCACTTATTGAACTTATAAAACTTAGAGATTAAACTTAGTGGGTGTCTACTCAATTTTTAAACAAATTCATTCATATTAATTTCTTACACATATTCAATATTCAACTCAATCCCAACACCATTGCAACTTCCCACCATCATTATTTCCAATTTTCCCAACAATTGCTAAAGGCTTCCCCTAAGAAGAACCTCAGTAATTTATTTTATATTGCCTGTTATAACTAATTTTCTAAAAATGATCAAGAAACTTTTTTAGAAGAAAGTTAGTGAAGGTTGTTCAATCTCACCATGGAGCCATATAACAAATTAAGCCCTTATGTAAGAAATTACTGATATGTTGTTACAGGATGAGCATTGTGACAATACATTTTGTTATTGGCTGCCTTATATCTATTAAATGTGGTGTGCTATTTGGCATATCAGTATATTTGTGTTTGAGATGGCATTCACAGCTGTGTGCTCCAGGAATTCCAAAGATTTTAACTGGTGATAAAGTTGGAGTTAAATGTATAGCTGGGTGGTGCCTTTGGGGCATGGGTATGACCGCTGGGCCTTCCATAAGAACAGGGAGATGGGGGAGGTAGCACATTCCTGTGGGATTTTAACGACATAGGACCTCCCAAGGTCTGTTAAGACAGTTGAGGCCAGGGTTCTGAACCTGGATGAGACTATAAATAGGGGTCCCAGGAGAGCATCTGGGGAGGGCTTTCAGAGAGAGAGAAGCAGGCTATAGTGCCTGGCCAGCACATAGGTAATTGGGCCCCTGGTGCCTGAGCTGGATGGCCAGCACCAGGGAGGAGAAGCTGTTCTTGATGCCTAGGCCCAAGGGTCAGTACCAGAGACACAAGGCCTGGTGCCTGAGCCCAAGAGCTAAAATCAATGTTACAGGGCTACAGAGCTTCAGGGATTCTGAGTATTAGGGCCACTGGCAGTAGGGCAATACAGATAGGGATTCATAAACACATGACTGGTAGCAAAAGATGAAACAGGTAACTAGGTTAAATAGGGACATAACTGAGGAGTCCAGAAAAAGAAGCCCTGAAGAGAAAAACCCTGAGCTGAAAGGCCCTAAGAAAAAGGTCCTGAAAGGAGACGTCCTGGGAGAAGTCCAGGAGCATGAAGCTTTGAACATTAACATCCTGAAGTGAGAGGCCCTGATGAGAGGAGCCTGCACAGACCCCCCAAAGTGAGAGCAGCCTGTAGGAGAAACTGCAGGGAGTGAGACAGGTCCAGGAGAGGTTCCTGCAGAGATCAAGCAAGAGATGAATCAAAGTAACATTAAAGAATAACCTTCAGTAACCTCTAGCATTGCTCACTATTAACAGGTCATGGGGAACAGTATCAGCCTTGGATACGGTCTGGGGCCCTACCGGACAGTAAGTACTGCTGAGGACCCAGGTAGGTCCCAGCATTTGTTGACATGATTATCCCCTGACCTCCAAGTAATGTTAAGGCTATGGAATCCACAGGCAGTCCCTTGAGCCTGAGGCCTTGGGACCTCCCTGAGGGGAGGAGGGTGGGGGAGCCACAATCCCTTCCTCCAATAGTTTTTTTTTTTTAATTTTGAATATTTTATTATACCACAGTGAGATATACAATTACAAAGATGTTCTGTTTGGGATTTTTTGGTCATACAGTGTTCCACTACCCATCCCTCCACCAATGCCCATTTCCCACCACCAATGTCCCACTTCCCTCCCCCCTCCCCCTAGCATGCCTCTATGGCAGGTTATTTTCTCTTTTCTCTCTCTCTTTCTCTCTATCTCTTCCTTCTACTACAGATTGTGGATTGTAATACATACATTTAGAGGCTATCATGTGTATCTTTTTGTTTATATTCAATGCTCAGTTCTAGGCTGGTATTATCACTTTCGACAATTAGTAGCACACTGTTCCCTTCTCTGTCTTACCTAACCTCTGACTCCCACACATATTTTTAAGCCTTAACAATCCCTGACTCCTTGAAAGCCTGGAGATTTCAGTTGCAAAACCCGTGTACCCAAGTTTTTCAATGGACCCGCTCAGGGTGGAGCTCATCCAAGTAGTGGAGTCCAGCCTTTAACATGGCAAGGATTGTGGAGCATAGAGGTTTTTAATTGATAGGGCTCTGTTGGGACAGGACATCCCAAACCTGTGCCCTTCTGGAATGCCCCATGTGGTTAGCCTGGCACTGGAACTGGAAGCATCTCTCTGTTACTGCTTGTGCAGCCCGCTTGCAGTTCCCAGGAATATCTGGGTCCCTGTGAGGAGCAGGCAAAAGAGGAGCCAAGTCTTAGGGGAGTATAAGATTTGTGGGTTTTTTTTTTTTTTTTGGAGCCACTTTGCACATTACCACATTCCTGCTTGGTTTCCGGATCTCCTCACGGCAGGCCTCTTTCTGTGAGCTAGCTTGGCAGTATAATACTCGTGGTTGCAGTTCTGCTCCTAGACTCCTGAGGGATTCTGGGGGCTGTCTATGGTTCTCAGGGCTTCCCCACAGCTCTATGCTCTTTCACAGATCCTTCGTCAATAATAGCAGCCCCTGCTTTCCCCCGAGCTCTCGGTGCTCACCTGTGTGGTCAGTGGAAGCATCTGGAGCATCAACAGTGGCCTTTCGCTGATCCCCTTCCCCACCCAGGTTGGGGAATTTTTATTTGACAGAATAAAGCTGCTCTGTGCCAAACCTGGTCATTTACCAATTCTTCAAGGTCTCTGTATTGACTGGGTCCTATTCCCAAGGTCACTCTGTTTAGTTTAAGCATAGGTCTCTGTGTTTTTCTCAGGCCAACGATTCCTTCTGGTCCTGGGCTTCCAAAAATATGGAGCTCTGAGGCCCTTCATACTGTGCTAAGTATGAGAAAATCTAATCTACCTCTGTTAATTATATTATATTACTCAGTTTGCTGATTCAAATATTCAGCAAATTTTCTCAGTTTGCTGATTCAAATATTCCTCCCTTGCAGAGATTTTTTTTATAGACATCAACAGAAATATTTCATCCATCATATGGACCCTTATTGCAGAAAAGAGTCATCATAAAATTAGACATCAGGTAAGATATGGAGAACAGAAATAATATCTATTTTATGATCAATGTTCCATCTGCTGTTTTTTTTCCTTTTTAATTTTACTTAAACACTGTTATTTACAAAGTTGTTCATAGTTGTTTCAACCATCTACTGTTTCTTAACTTCCATCAACCCTCTGTCAAAAAGACCGAGAAGGCTAGAGGCGGGTGGAATAGGAGAATGTCTTAGGTAAGCAAGAGATGTTTACTTCTTGAATGCATATTAAATGCATACTGAAAGCATATTCACATCCTAATAAGTCTGGAACTATTTGAAGTTACTCAGCAGTTGCTGGTACCTGTTTTATAACCTTGTCTCTGTGGCTCTTATCAAAAGACTAGGAGAGAAGGATGAGGAGTAGATCAGATTTTAGGTTGGTTTTGCTCAGTGTTGATGCTTATTTCTTAATCAAGTATCTCACATAATTAAAATAGCAATGAACTTATTTTTATGTCTTAGTGTCGCCTTACATCATATCTATTTTTTATATCTGGCTTGATCTAAAGTGCACATGGAATCTGTCGTACAGGATGTCTCCATTCCAAGTGTTTGAATGAGGTAAGCAACCATCACAGTTTGCCCACCATTGGGGTTTCTTTAGGGAGTTGGACTTTCAAATCAAGGAGAACTCAGGAAAACCAGAAGTGTGGGCCATGGTCACAGAGAACCATAAACCCTTCTTTAGTGTCAAGGAACAAAGGCTCATCTAAGATGCATAACTGCCCCCTTTGGACTAATCATCTGCACCAACACTGCTTAGTGCAAGCCTTTGTGTGTGTAATGTGGCAGCTTATAGGAAGATCAATTTACTGGCAAATAGCTCATAAAATACTTCATTACTCATGACAGCATCATCTGAGATTTCTGTTTGACTAAACCAAACAAACAAAAAGAAAAACAGACTCCTATGAAGCTTTTTTCTTCATAGGAGCTGTATAAGTGTAAAGCTTCCCTGCCCACTGGCAACCTACACTTGAGTGGGGAGTCTGATGGCAGCTCTGAGCAGATCTTTCTCTTCGACATTAACATTAGAATCAGGAGTGGGAGGAAATAGGACAGTGCTGTAGGGAAAGTGTCTTGGCACAGCTCTCTGAGAGCCGCTCATCCCGACTCTCCTCTCATTGCCACTCCAACTAGACTGCTCTGTAATGCAGAGCAGATTTTGATCAAAGACTTGTGAGCACCAAACACCCCCCAGGCTTGTGTCCCAATTATTATAATTGGGATTAAAGTCTCAATTCAAGTACTCTAGTTACAGTTATCATAACTCTGTAACAGTCATAATACCATCACAGTTCTCATAACCCCCATACCTCTTATTTCTCTCCAACCTAGGTCTGATGCGTATTACTTTTTAGCATTACCTTTCAGGTGGACTAAAATATTACTCTGATCCCCACCACATTGCTTCAGACCCTTTACACAAAGACTGATATTAATTGTCTCCTATGAACTTTTTTTCCCTATATATGAACTTCAGTTTAAAAGTCAACATCTCTATGATAGACATAGAAGCTTAGCTTAAAAATTGCTTGAAATTGGGGCTAATGGTTCAGGAACTGTCATGTTATTAGGGACTGATGATGTTCTAGCAGTTTTAAAGACTTGCTTCCTCAAGGAGTCATCCGTGTCAGTGAACTTGCGTAGGTGTCACATGACTTGGAACCTGTCTATGAATATCCAAAATTGGGGATCGTGTCCGTGATATCTAAGCTACATTACTCAGGCCATCAATCCCAGGTCCTACATAAAGAATCACACTAGTGTGTAGGGGTCAAGAGAGAGGTATTCAGAGAATCCTAGGACTACTGAATTGTAGCTACTTGGGAGGGTACCTGGGAGGTCATTGGAGAGACAAGCACAGTAATGATTCTCCAGGGGGTGGCTCACACTCATGAGAGAAGACAAATTTATGAGTGCTACTCCTCTTCAAGAGGATGTGATTAAATGCCCACTGACTTGTTATAAGAGTCAAGTCATTAGTAACCTGACATCTGATGCAGAACAGTAGCCGTGTTGTAGCTAACAATTATTATGCTTCTGTAAGTTCACTCTCATTTGCCAGAATATGTCTGCATTTGGCACAGGCCAGGTAAATGATTTAATGGGCATAGATGGTAATTGATACCTCCTACATCCTTTAAGTATGACTGTGGCAATAGCCTATTATTCCTAATGAAAGATGATATATTTTTGCTCCCTAGCTCACTGTAATATATTTTAATTCCAAATACTCGGAGAAGGTCTATATTTTAATGGAAACTTATTAAGTCTTAATTTAAAATTTAATGATCTAACAGAATATGATAAATTTATCCACCCATTATAAAATATAAATGAGTTGGATATTTATTAAGTTTTATAAAGAATTTTAAGTGTGCATACTGTTGGGTATCAAAGCAATTAGTAATTTAAGAATACATGTATGAGATGACAGAAATAGAGATTAGACAAATGACAACAAGGGGAGGAGATATTAAGTGGTTTGAAAAGGCTACATGAAAACTGTAAAAAATGTCTAGGAGTTTTCAAAGGGTCACTGATAAGTAAATACACCACTACTATAACTATTGTAGTAATGACTGATATTAATTAGCACTAGGCAATTTAAGGGATAGCAGTTTTTTTTTTCAGAAAGGGTCCAACTACTAGTACTTGGTCCTCAGAGGACCATGTGGTACCATGAATTAAATCAGGAGCTCTCATATGCAAAAGCATAGACTCCAGCTTCTTAAGTCATATCCTCAGTTCTATTATAATTTTCTTAAATCATTTCTGTAATCCATACACTGGGTATCATTATAGTTCTCCTATGCAATCTAGATCACTAACGTTTAGGAGAATTAAATTATGTTTTATTTTAAGTAAATAGAGGGATGGAGATTTGAGTGTTCTAAACAGGTCACTGTGACCATATACCATGTAATTTCTATCGCTGTTGATATTTTCTTTTGGAGTATACAGTGATCTAAGCTAGTGTTGACTGAATGAGAAATGAAGACTCAAGTTGGCGATGAAAATAGATACAAAAATGTGTGGTAATGGTCCTTTTAATATATAAATACCTCTCCTAGGAAACTATAAATGATGGATACATTTTATGGATTTTCCCTTGCTGAAAAAGACGAGGACATAAAGGGAATGGTTTCTAGAATCACCTATCTTAAAACGGCTTTTAAGGTGGAAGAGACAGTTCAGGGTCGAAAGAGCTTGTCTTGCACACAGCTGACCAGGTTTCAGTCCAGTGCTTCATATGACCCCCAAAGCACCATCAGGAGTGAAACGTAGGCACAACCATGGGTAAGTCCTAAGTCCTGCCAAAAATATTCTCTGAGCATTGTTGGATATGAACCACCATTCCAACTCACCTCCAAAAATAATATCAAAAATTATTTTCGGGCTAGACCTGATATAGAAGACACTTATTAGAAATGCTTCTTGGGGGCTGTAAGAAAGGCTTATTTGCTTTCATTTTTCTGCCTTAGGTATTATGATCCTCCAGCTTTTCACAGCGCTCTGCACTAACCACCTGCCAGGATAGTAACTTAATTCTTTCTTGTTTAGCACTAACATATTACATTCATTTAAACGTGGGAACAGTTGAAAGGACAATACAGGCTGTAGTCAGTTATGACCAAACAGCCAGAGACATTTTACTATAAACTTTACTCTGTTCAAAATGAATTCAGGCATTGAGACAACAGATAATATTACCTTGTAATTGGAATTGTTCCTTTTCTGTTTCACTCCTCTGTATGTATTATTTAGAATACTTGTATTTTTATATTTTTGTGAAAAAAAGGGAGAGTTGTTGGAGGACAGGTTTAGCTAACCTGGGAGCTTTGTTGTTTTGCCCACTCCCAGCTTAATCTATTTAAGTCAAGGTTCATTCTAATGAGACCTCTCTTCTATGTAAACACTGCTAGAGGGTGTGGCAGTTACAGAAGTCACCTTGATTGAATAACTTCTGACTTATACATCTACTAAGACTTCTATGTTTTCTAGATTGGGCACAGCTCCTCTTTATACCCACTGCACCCAGTGTGGGACAGTTAGAATTTACCTGGAGACTACCACCCTGGATATGCTGAGACTATAGGAAGACTATAGGAAGGATCATACTAGTTTGCTCTAAGCAGGTGAGTGTGACCCTTTC
Source organism: Cryptotis parvus (assembly GCA_021461705.1). NCBI lineage: Eukaryota > Metazoa > Chordata > Mammalia > Eulipotyphla > Soricidae > Cryptotis > Cryptotis parvus. The sequence continues at coordinate 82,738 of JAJIBD010002609.1, forward strand.
AGTACATGAGAACAAGATACTCAGAATCACCCTGGTGCAGATAATAATAAGAAGGACCTTGTGGGTACCATCTAGATTACATGAAGCTCATGAAGTTAAGATGTATTACTTTATACCAGCCCCCTTTCTCCAGTGTTTTACATAAAAGATAATCTTGGTAGAAAGGATTAGACCTTGGCATAACCTTTGTTTATACCTGCAATAGGGTGTGACACTACACTCTGTTTAGAGTTCTTTGTTGACATGACCCTCCCGGTTGGATTACTTTGGTGTATATAAGGGGCTGACTTGAGGCCCCTTCACTTTTACCTTTTACCTTTTGACTTTGGGCTTTTTCGCTTTCAGTTTTTGGCTCCTCAGCCTTGCAGCTTTTGGATTTTGGCTTTTTGCTCTTTGGCCTTTTGCTCCTTCTGGGTAGGACTCAGCTCGGGTGAGATCCTCTCTCTTTGGTGGGAGACTTAGGCTCTTTTGTATGGTCTAAGTTTGGACCAGAGCTAGAGTTTGTTCATTATATTGAAATGCTGTGGAAGAGCTTTTGAACTATTAAAAGCCTTTTTGGAACTGCACCCGGACTTGTGAGTTTTAATCTGTTCTCCCGGCATCCTCGGAGGTAGAAGAGAACCTCTGTCCCGACACTGTCAGGGGACCCCGCGGCGTTCCCTGACAGTAATGGTCCTTTTAATGTATAAATAACTCTCCTAGGAAACTATAAATGATGGATACATTTTATGGATTTTCCCTTGCTGAAAAAGACGAGGACATAAAGGGAATGGTTTCTAGAATCACCTATCTTAAAACGGCTTTTTTAAGGTGGAAGAGACAGTTCAGGGTCGAAAGAGCTTGTCTTGCACACAGCTGACCAGGTTTCAGACCAGTGCTTCATATGACCCCCAAAGCACCATCAGGAGTGAAACGTAGGCACAACCATGGGTAAGTCCTAAGTCCTGCCAAAAGTATTCTCTGAGCATTGTTGGATATGAACCACCATCCACCTCACCTCCAAAAATAATATCAAAAAATTATTTTCGGGCTAGACCTGATATAGAAGACACTTATTAGAAATGCTTCTTGGGGGGTGTAAGAAAGGCTTATTTGCTTTCATATTTCTGCCTTAGGTATTATGATCCTCCAGCTTTTCACAGCGCTCTGCACTAACCACCTGCCAGGATAGTAACTTAATTCTTTCTTGTTTAGCACTAACATATTACATTCATTTAAAAGTGGGAACAGTTGCAGTTTTGTTTTAATGTATATTTACTGGTTAAAATGTGGTTTCTGCATAGCATAAGCATATCTATGCTACTGTTTTTTTTACTTTTTGTAACTTTTAGAAGACTTTTTAAATAACATTAATAGAAATTAAATATGTACCTACAATACCACTAAATAAATTACTTAATATTTTACTCCCTCACAGTTCTTATTAATATGTATACATCCTTTACACATAATTGTAGTCAAAGAAGAAAAATAATTTTTAAAAATTCCCAATAATGTATGAGGCTCCTCCATGTATTTAGTTTTCTTAATATATAATTTACGTGTATGTTTTTTCCTTCCTTTTTAGTAGGGCTACTCCTGGCAGTACTCAGGACTCATTCCTGTCTCTGTGCTCTGGGGATCGCTCCTGGTGGTGAATGGGACCATATGCGGTGCTGCGGCTAGACCTGAAGTGAACCACGTGCAAGGATCTCAGATGCTTTTATTGTAAAATGACATGATCATTTAAAAATGTTTACATTAAAAATGTAGAAACATTGACTTGGAGTAGGAAAAAAAGTAAACTCTACTGACTAGAATAACATATTAAATTAATTTTTTTTTAATATTAGGATCACACCTTACATAGTATGAACTCTCCTTAGCACAATTAATATTTTAATGGTTGCATATTACTCCACAGACTTAATGTGGTGAAATGAACTTTACCATTAAATATTATAATTGTTTATAATTATTCATTCATTCATTCATTTATTTATTTGCTTATTTATTTATTTATTTATTTAGATTTTTGGGTCACACCCAGCAATGCTCAGGGGTTATCCCTGGCTCTTCGCTCAGGAATTACTCCTGGCAGTGCTCGGAGGACCATATGGGATGCTGGAGATCAAACCCAGGTCAGCTGCATGCAAGGCAAATGCCCTACCCACTGTGCTATCACTCCAACCCCTATAATTGTTTATAATTTCTTTTCTGAAATAAACTATAAACATTAAACAAGTGGAATTAGAATCTGGGTGATCTAAGTTTGAGCTCTTGTTTTCCTAGTTAAGAAAGGGAATGACTTGGTCCTGGTATAAGCTTCTGAATTCAGCCATATAATGGTCTCTGCCAATTTTCATATATTGATTATCACCTCTAGGCCAATGATTCAAAAGCTGGTTTCTTTTATTGTCTCTTTATAAACATTCCTAAGACTTACTAAATCAATAAACAAAAATTCACAATCACTCTAAAAGTAACTTACATTCTTGAGTTTGAAAATAGAAAAATTAATAACAGGAAGCTTGACAAAAAGAGTTATCGTAACCCGAGAACTCTGTATTACTAACCCTAACCCTAACCTACACAAAGCTTGTCATTACCTGAATGCCAAAAATACCAATGAGATCAAATGGAAAAATCACCCAAGATTTAACTTCCATTTACAATCAGGAACAAAGAAAAAATCTAGCAACTGAACCTATACAAACCTAACCCTAACCCATGCCCTAACCCTAACCCTAGCAAGCCCTAAATTGATACTAACCCTGACATATTTTAGGCCTTGTTATTCCAATTAGGCAAAAATTTACAACCATCCGATACTTACATTGCCTTTTTAGCTTTTAAAATATTGAAATTAACCACTTAACCCTTACATAAACTGTAACCCTAGTCCTAGTCTTAAAACACACACTAACCTGACTTTAAAGCTGGCATTACCAGTGCACAAAACTAGAAAATAGGCTAAAGGTAACAAGTGTCCAATGTTTTAATTTCATTTATAACTATAAAAATTGAAAAAATAACATATAACTCCTACATACTCTAAATCTAACCATAACCCTATATAATAGCTCTAATGTTAGCCTTAACTTTATAGTAATAGGACTGATGCTAGGCCTTAAATTATCAATGGGAAAAAATTCACAATCTTCAATACTGCACCTGCTGCGTGTACGTCTTTTTTAAGTCTGAAAAAAAAGTAAAAAGTAGTCACCTAATTCATACGAACTCTAACCCTAAACCTAACCCCATTCCTATTCTAATTCAAATCTACAGTAAATCTGATATTAGCTATTCCATTTGGTCAAACTGGTACTGTTTGGCTGCAGATAATGACAAACTTTGTGTAGGTTAAGGATAGAATTAGTAATATAGAGGGCTAGGGTTATAGTTAGAGTTCATGTTGTTATTTAGTGGTGATTTTTTTTATATTTTCAAATTTAGGGATGCAAGTTATGTTTAGGATGATTGTGAATTTTTGCCTTATTGATATAGTAAGGCCTAGGAGAAGTCAATATGAATATAAAGTTAGAGTTAGCATTAGCAAAGTCTTTAGGCTTAGGGCTTGGTTGCATTTTAAAGGAGTTAGGTTTTCATTTTTACTACATTTATAGTTTAAAAATGGATTTTAAGCATAGGACAGTTGTGACTGGTGGTCTATTTTCTTATTTTTAAATTTGATGTAATAGTAATGTTCAGTTTATGATGATTTGGGATTCATTTATAATTAACAACTAGGGTTTGGGTTAAAAATTGTGCAACGGTTAGGTGATTAATTTCTAATTTCAAACCTAAAAGGGGAATTTAAGGATTGGAATATTCTACTTGTTTCCCTACTTTAAAGACTGAAGCTTATGATATGTCAGTATAAGTATAAGGTTAGGATTAGCCTTAGGTATTGGGTAAGGCTAGGGGTAAGGTTATGTCTTTGAATTGTTCAGTTTTTCTTTTCTATGTTTATATATGGAAGTTAAAGTTAGGGCAATGTGGGGAATACTGGTGTGCTCTGCACAAAATCTGGAAACAGGGTCAGGGATCCCCTTCTGCAACAGGGATCATTGGCCAGTGGATGGAGGAAGACGCAGGAATCCAGCAAAGTTCCAAAATGCTTTACTTCCACAGGTTCTGGCATACAATCCTGTAATAGGAAAACCACGCACTTAGGCTTCTATCAAGGCCCTGGCTAGGTGTGGGTTTAGAATCCTAGGCCAACATGGCTACCACCATGAGCTAAGGCCCAGCAGGGAAGACAATAGACAGGAGATGGTGAAGAAGCAAAGGCAAGGGGGCAAAAGAGAGAGAAATTATGGGAAGCTGGCAAATGCCTATAAAATGCCTCTGTAGGGTAGAGAGGGGGGGGGGCTCTGAGATGAACTGTGTCTCAGAACACAAAGGCATACATCTGTACCAAAGACTTTACTAATGCCAGTTAAATATTTCTCAACCCTTTACAAGAGTCTCGTTTTTACTTCATTGTAGTTTTGTACTAATATAATAATTAATAATAATTGATACAAAACTACAATGAAGTGAAGATGAGACTCTTGTAAAGAGTTGGAGAAATATTTAACTGGCATTAGAAAAGTCTGTGCCCTCTTTTCACTCTCAATGGAACAAACATTTCTGAATGCAGCAGTTATGTGTACCTAGGTCGAGAAGTCAACATGATGAACGACCTAAAACCTGAGCTGCGCAGGAGGAAGAGAGCGGCATGGAATGCCTTCAAAGGCATTGAAGAAATAGCTAAAAGGACAAAGAACCTCCGGCTCCGGGCACATCTCTTCGACTCCACCGTTCTCCCTGCATTAACATACGCCTCAGAGACCTGGGCCCTATAAAAGCAGGATGAGAATGCTATTCGGGTCTCCCAGAGAGGAATTGAAAGAGCTATGCTTGGAATATCACGCCTCACTCAAGTGAGAGAAGGAATCCTGAGTTCTGACTTCCGTCGCTATTCCAGAATCAGGGACTCTGTCTCGTTTGCCAAGGCATGGAAAATCAGATGGGCTGGACATGTAATGCGATTTGGAGACAACCGCTAGACTAGAGTCGTTACCGACTGGATCCCACGGGATGTCAAAAGACCACGTGGCTGCCCATCTACAATATGGTCAGACTTCTTTGTCAAGACCCTGAAGGAACGGTTTGAGGCTCTTCATATTCCCGAATCAACCAGATGCCATTGGGCTACATTGGCACGTGATAGGGTCCAATGGAAATGTTACTGGAGCCCGCTCGATCAAATCGGTGAATAATGGGATTCAAGTGATCAAGTGATCAAGTTTTGTATTTTAGTTGCCTTTGAGTTATCAGGGACAAAGAAAGCAGGCTACAGTTTTATATTCCTGCAAACACAGTGTCCACTCCAATGGAAAGCCATCAGGATAAATTTCCCTCAGGTAATTTCTCCCAGGACCTCACCTTGGCCCTTTGAGAGGTTAATGCTGCCCAGCCAAGATCTGCCTTGAAAGCGCCCCTTTAGAGTAGAGTGGAGGAGGGGGAATCTGAGATAAACTGAATCAGAGTACAAAGGCATGCATCTGTACCAAAGAATACTCTATAGCTAGGTATAAATTTCTCCAAGCCTTCACAAGATTCTCATCTTTACTTCAAGTTGTTTTGTGTATTAGCCTTTAGGCTTATTGGAGAGCCATGCTTGCTTGCTTGGAGGCAAACCGCATTTTCCCTGGTCTAATTACTTAGAGCTCTAACGCGGCCAGGTGAATATACTGGTAAGGTCTAATTAGTCCCACAATGATTGTGGCAGCATAAGAGAAAATATTTATACCAGCCAGAACAGAATACATGGTAAGATATACTGCCACATTCAAACTGCCCTCCTCCTATATATAAAGTGGCCTGCAGGAGGCAATTCCAGGCCAGATACAGAGGCTCTGGGCAACAGTGTACTGGATCAAGGGTGATTGTTGCATTGGGCCTAATTAGTAGTTTGGGGAATCAGGTAAGTTCTGGTTTAATGAGGGTTAAGATTTAGATTAGTGTTGCACTACACCTGCCCAGAGCCTCTGTGTCTTCCCTGGATTACCTCCTACAGGTCACTTAGCTGATAGGAGGGTAGTTTAAATGTGGCAGTTTTTTCTGACCATGTATTGTATACTGGCTTGTATAAATATTCTCTCATGCTGCCACAATCATCGTGGGACTAGCTAGAACTTACCAATATATTTGCCTGACCATGTTGGATCTCTAAGTAATTAGACCAGAGAGAAATGCTTTTTGCCTCCAAGCAAACAAGCACGGCCACCTGATAACTCAAAGGCAACTAAAGTACAAAACTACCATGAAGTAAAGACAAGACTCTTGTGAAGGGTTGGAGAAATATTTAACTGGCATTAGTATAGTCTTTGGTACAGACGTATGCCTTTGTGTTCTGAGATACAGTTCATCTTAGAGCCCCCTCCTCTCTACCCTGCAGAGGCATTTCCTAGGCAGATCATGGCTCAATGACATTAGCATCTAAAAGGGCCTAGGTGAGGTCCTGGGAGAAATTACCTAAGGGCATTTGAAATTACCTGAGGGCCAGCTTCCCATAAAAGTAGGAAGTCTGGGTTGCGGGGGATATAAAACTAGGCTGTTTTCTCTTACTCTCTTTTTGGGCTCACGCTCTCTTTTGGGTTGCTCTCTCCCCCTTTCTGCTGGTGCTTTGTCTCTGTCTCCTCTTTACAGGGCCTTAACATGTGGTGGCTGCCATCTTGGCCTACACATGGCTGGGATCCTAGCTTGGAATCCTAAACTCGTGATTTTTCCTATTATTGATTTGTATGCCGGAACCTGTGTTAAGTAAAGCATTTTGAAACTTTGCTGGATTCCTACGTCTTTCTTCGTTGACTGGTCGCCGATCCCCTGGGGCAGAAGGGGATCCCTACCCTGCTCCCGGTTTTTGTGTGGGCACCACAGGCATTTCCCCACATCAAATAGGGCTAGTGATAGGGTTGGAGTTATTGTGGGGTTTAGGTAATTAAATTTGCTATTCTCAAACTTATAAAGGTAAGTTATGTAGAGGTGATTGTGAATTTCTGAGTAATTGATGGGTTAAGTCCTAGCGTTTGTCAATATTAGTATAAGCTTAGAGTGAACATTAGGAAAGGTTAGGGTTGGGTTAAATTTTCAGAGGTTAGGTCTTAATTTTTTTCTGTGTTCATGGCTGAAGTCAGTAGTTAAGCTTTGGTAATTGCTATTTTTCTTCTACATTCTAGTTTAAAGTTTGGTAAGGTCAGGTTTATGATAGCTTATGGTTACTTTTAATATTAGGGTAAGGGTTGAAGTAGAGTTCATGTCAGAAATAGGTGGTTGATTTTGCTATTTTCAAATTTACAAAATTGGATTAAGTATTGGTTGATTGTGAACTATCATCTAATTGGGTAAAGCTAGGTCTGAGACCTAGCATGGTCTCGACAGTATAAGGTTAAGGTAGAGTTTGGGAAAGATGACCGCCAGGTGTCTGTAATTGTGTTGCCCCCCCACCGGGTCTGAGGCCCTGCCGGAAGTCGCCCAGGAATAGGGGCCGCAAGCCGAGGGACTCCCCGACCTCTACACTGGCGCGTGATAGGGTCAAATGGAAATATTACTGGCACCCGCTCAAACAAATCGATAAATAACAGGATGTCATATGATTAAGTGACTGTTTACCTATAGAAGTTAAATCTAGGGTGATTGTTGCATTTGGTCTAGTTGGTAGTATTTTGAATCAGGTAATTCTGGCTTAGTGAACATTAAGATTTAGATTAGAAATAGGTCTAGAGTTAGAGTTGGAGTTATTGTAGGATTTAGGTAATTAAATTTGCTATTCTCAAACTTACAAAGCTAAGTTATATAGAGGTTATTGTGACTTTCTTAGTAATTGATGGGATAAGGCCTAGGATTTGTCTATATTAGTATAAGCTTTGAGTGAGCATTAGGAAAGGTTAGAGCTTGTGTTAGATTTTTTAGCCTTTAGGTGTTAATTTTTTCTGTGTTTGTAGCTAAATTCAAAAGTCAAGTTTGGGAATTATTACTTTACTTCAATGATTTTTGGCAATCTTTGTCTAGTTATTATCATAGATCAACATGTAACTCTTGATTCACTTATTATGAAGAATTTATCGCAGACTTACTACTTAAAAGAATTAGTTATCAATGCAGCTCTGGAGGTAAAAATGGATGAGGAAGGCTTCATTCCTCCTAAAGATCTGTCTATTCCTAGCCTTTTCAATCTTCTAGAGGTCTTCTGCACTTCTTTGTGCTTTTCCAATCTTCAAAGCTAAACTCTGCTTTTTACTCACTAAATCTACTCTGAATTCTGACCTTGCCTTTCACATGAAAGAGTTTCGATATTTTATTGGATACAGCAAGAAAATATATGCTCTTCAATGTCAACTTCCTTATCACATCTGAACTCTCATTTTTTATTCAAGGTATGCTAGCCTAAAATACCATATTCATAACTCTGGATATGGTGATATGGGCATCCTTAAATGTTCATTATTTGTATTATTATATCCCTGCATCTGTACACCCCTTTTGCTTTCTCTATCTTGGTAAATAATAGTTCCCTTTTGCAATAGCTAATACTATATCCAGGTTTATCATTATTACATGACATTATTGGGTTCCTTCCAGATTTTACTGATAAAAGCAATACTGAAACATATATTTTATTTATTTGAACATGTATAATTTTCTCCAATATGTGTAACAGTGGATTTTCTGGTCTTTAGTTTATTTTAATTCAATTTCAGTAGGTGTTGTCAAGTGTATCTACACAGCACTTGATTAGTGTATACTTCTGCTCACAGTCAGTGCCTCATTAATTCATATAATTTTCCATTCTGTGACTGTTAGTATGGAAGACTACTAGTACACTTTCTAGTGCTGAGCACTTTACTGAGCTATACTGAGTTTATGATTATCTAATAATTTTTATTATTATTGAATGGATTTGACCTTTAAAGCAATACTATTATTATGATAGTATTACTATTATTCATCTTTATTAAGTCTATAGTCTATTTAGGACAAATAGTAATGAAACAAGTCGTAAATATCAGTTGACAATTAAAGATCATACTCTGTAAGCCATAAGAAATATTCCAATATCTTGGAAGTAAAGACTCAATGTATATTAATAGCTGAATGAATGACTATTATTGGTGATATGATATGATTTCAGAGTATTTGAACAGATTTGAAGAGGATTGTCCAGAGTGGACTCATAGGAGTCATGATGTAGCAAAACATTGACTTGAACACGTGACATCCTAATATTCATAAAGTTGCTTGAGCGGGTGCCAGTAATGTTTCCATTTGTCCCTATCACATTCCAGTGTAGCCAATGGTATCTGTTTGCTTCAGGAATACGAAGAGACTCAAACCATTCATTCAGGGTGTTGAAGAAGTCTGACCATCTTGTAGGTGGGCGGCCATGTGATCTTTTGTCATTCCATGGGATCCAGTCAGTCGGCAACACCTCTAGTCCAGCAATCATTTCCAAATCGCATTACATGTCCAGCCCATCTGATTTTTGATACCTTGGCAAATGAGACAGCATCCCTGACTCTAGATCGTTGATGGAGGTCAGAACTCTGGATTCCTTCTCTCACTTGAGTGAAGCGTGATATTCCAAGCATAGCACTTTTCGATTCCTCTTTGGGAGACCGAATAGCATTCTTATCCTGCTTTCATAGGGTCCAGGTCTCTGAGGTGTATGTTAATGCAGGGATACGGTGGAGTTGAAGAGATGTGCACAGAACCAGAGGTTCTTTGTCCTTTGAACTATTTCTTTGATGCTCTTGAAGGAGTTCCATGCCACGCTCTTCCTCCTATGCAACTCAGGTTTTAGGTTGTACATCATGTTGACTTCTCAACCTTAGTATACATAACTGCTGCATTCAGAGATGTTTGTTCCATGAGAGTTATTGGAGCATATTGAACTAGTTTATTTTTCATGAACATTGTTTACTTGAGATTCACCTGTAGACCTATCTTTCCACATTCTCGGTCGAAGTCAGACAGCATTTGTGTCATTTGGCTAATGTTTGGTGTAATTAGAATGATGTCATCAGCGAAGCAGAGGTGATGTAGTTGCCAACCATCTATCTTCACTCCCATTCCTTCCCGTTCTAATTGTCACATAACGCTCTCAAGGGTGGTACTGAAGAGATTTGGTGAAATGGTACCATCCTGCCGAATCCCTCTTTTGACTTCACTGATCAGTTCTTTGTAGTATGGTGAAATCCTGGTGGTGAATCCATAATACAGCTCACAAAGGATCTTAATGTATTGATTTTGAAACCCTGTTTAACTAGGGTTTCGATGACTGCTTCAGTCTCAACAGAATCAAAGGCTTTCTTTTAATCAATGAACGTTAGGCAAAGCAGCATCTTGAACTCCCTACAAACCTTAATGAGCTTGGTTACCATGTAGATATGGTCTATTGTCCTGAATTCTTTTTGGAACCCAGCTTGCTTGCATGGTTGTCCTTCATCTAATGTTTTGCCAATCCTGTTCAGGATGACTCGAGTGAACAGCTTGTAGATGACGAACAATAGGCAGATGGGGCAATAGTTGCCAATGTCGTGGATGTCTACCTTCTTGAACAGTAGAACTGTTCTGCTGGCTTTCCATGGTAGGGAAACTTGCTTTCAGACAGGTAGTATGTAGAGAGCCAAGCAGATACACCACGCAGACGCAGATACACCAGACAGAGCTGCTACCAGCTCTCCTCGTTGCATTCCTTGTACTCCATTGACTACGAAATGTCTGATACGGAGAGCTACTTCCGGCCAGAGCCCATCATCCCAATAGATCCTCAGAAGAACACCGAGGTACCCCACACACACACACACTGTGCTGGCAGCGTTCATCATCCAGACTCCACACCTTGCAGAGCTCCACCCAAGAGAGTAAGCCAATCTCAAGCCTTTTTGAAAAGACCCACCCTACAGAGGAAAGTATTTCAAGCCCAGGTATGCTTGAACCACAGCTGCAGATATATCATGCAGAGTTGCTACCAACTCTGCTGTAAAAAGCAAACAGTGAATCACTTTATTTAATATCTACCATATTGGCTTAAATAGACACTTCACACTATATAGGTGTGTAATCACAGATTGGTAGCTTTAGTGGATAATTGCTTCATTCCTATTACTGTTTCTGATGAACAAAGATTAGAAATATTAATATTCTTGGAACAAAACTCTTCCTAGTCATGTGCTTCTAAAATATTAATATTGGTAAATTTATATCATCATTGCCTTATAGATGGTCTTCATTGTATTTGAATGATGATGACACTGAGTGATGTCCCTATGGCTTCTCTGTGGTTTCCATATGTTAAATTTTTCCTTTGCGTTTTTACTGATAAATGACTTATTCCAGACTGGCTATTGACAAAACAAATCTAAATTCTAGTCTAATAACTTAAGTTGTTCCTTTTCTCCATGGAGTTCTTTAGAAGAGATGGAATTCAGGAAGAAGTTTGATTTACTGTTGCTAATCATCCTTGTATACTCTTTGCCACAGAATGGGATGTTGTTGCTGAGCTGGCACAGACGAAGTTAATTGAGGAAACATTGGGGAAATAAAGGGCAGCCATCATAGTCTATGAGATACTTTTAGGAATAATTTTTTTGACTCATGGAAATAATAGATTTCCTTCTTTTAAGCCTTTCAGGATGTTAGCAGAAGAATTATTCACTGAAACCCAGGGGAATGCTAAGAAACTCATTGGTCAGCACTCTATGATCTAGGTATATAATCACTGACCAATAAAGAACTCAAATTCTAAAATGAGAACCATGGAGTACTCGTGATATTACTGCACTCATATATAAAATGAGGAACAGTTCCTGATTTTTTGATGTGTAGGTTTGTGTGAATTGATCAAAATCAGTGAATCAGATGGTTCATTGGAATATTTACAGAGACTGTGACCATATATTATATTTAAAAAACATTGAAAAATGTTAAATGAATGGACTTCTGACATATATTTTATTCAAAAGTTTCATAAAACATTCCTGAGGGATGAAAAGTCTAAAGCAAGAATGTCAAAGTTGACAATTAGTGTTTTGATTGAGTCAGTGCCACATATTATGATTAAAATTGCATTACATATTTAACCTTTGACCTTTTTTTACTTCAGTACCAAAAAGTTATTTTTTCTGTATCAGAATTTTAATTTTTTTCTTTTTTTCTTTTTTTAAAATTTTTTTATTTTTACAATTACAAAGATATACAATTAAAAAGTTCATATTTTGGTTTTGGTCATTCAGTGTTCCAGCACCCATCCCTCCACCAGTGCCCATCTCCCACCACTAACGTCCCTGGTTCCCTCCTCCCTCCCTCAGCCCTCCTCCATGGCAGGTTCTTTATTTCTTTCCCTTTCTCTCTCTCTCTTTCTCTTTTCCTTCCCTTCCAGACTATGGATTACAGAACATACATTAAAGGGTTTTCATGTGTATCTTTTTGCGTCTATTTAATGCTCAGTTCTAGGTTGGCATTAGTACCCTCGACAATTGTTAGCACATTGTTTCATTTTCTCTCTTACCTAGCCTCTGACTCCCACACGTTTGTGATAATTTCCACCTTTGACAAGACCTCCTGATATATGTTTCACTTGACCTTGGATATTGGTATCATAATATGTACATATATACTTATGTTATGCAGATAAATGCAGTCATTCTGTATCTGTCTCTCTCCCTTCTGGCTAATTTCGCTCAACATAATCTTCTCCATGTCCATCCATTTATAGGCAAATTTTATAACTTCATTTTTTCTAACAGCTTCATAGTATTCCATTGTGTAGATGTACCAAAGCTTCTATATCCAGTCATCGATTTTCGGACACTCTGGTTGCTTCCAGATTCTGGCTATTGTGAATAATGCTGCTATGAACATAAAAGTAGGGATGGTGATTCTGCTGCATATTTTTTGGTTTCCCAGAGTAGATTCCCAGGAGTGGTATGGCTGGGTCAAATGGGAGTTCAATTTCTAGTCTTTGGAGGAATGTCCATATTGCTTTCCAAAAGGCTGTACCAGCCGGCATTCCCACCAACAATGGGTGAGTGTCCCCTTTTCCCCACATCCATGTCAGCACTTGTTTTGTTGTTACTCTTTGAATATGTGCCAGTCTCCGTGGTGTAAAGTGATATTTCATTGTTGTTTTGATTTGCATCTCTGATGATTAGTGATGATGAGCATTTTTTCATATGTTTTTCGCCATTTGAATTTCTTCCTTGCTGAAGTTTCTGTTTACTTTTCTCCCCCGTTTTTTGATGGGGTTGTTTGTTTTCTTCTTGTAAAGTTCTACCAGTGCCTGATATATCCTGGATATTAACCCTTTATCAGATGGGTATTGGGTGAATTTGCTTTCACTTTCTGTGGGCTGCTTTTGTATCTTAGTCACTGTTTCTTTTGAGGTGCAGAAGCTTTTTAGGTTTCATGTAGTCTCATACGTTTATCTTTTCTTCTAGTTGCTTTGTTAGTGATGTTTCACCTTTGAAGATGTCCTTAGCTTCAATGTCGTGGAGGGTTTTTCCTATATTTTCTTCAATGTATTTTATGGATTCAAGTCTGATATTGAAATCTTTAATCCATTTTGATCTTATTTTTTGTGTAGAAGAAATGGATAAATTTCTGAAGTCCTATAACCTCCCACGGCTGAAACAAGAAGACCTCCAATACCTGAATAAGCCTATCACCATCAAGGAAATTGAAACAGTAATTAAAAAGTCTTCCCAAACACAAAAGCCCAGGTCCAGATGGATTCACTAATGAACTCTAACAAACCTTTAAGGAGGACCTACTGCCAGTCCTTTTCAAGCTCTTCCAGGAAATAGAAGAAACAGAAACACTCCCCAAACAGTTTCTACGAGGCACATATCACCCTGATACCCAAACCAGCGGGAGACAACACAAAGAAAGAAAACTATAGACCAATATCCCTGATGAATATGGATGCTAAGATCTTCAAAAAAATACTAGCAAACAGAATCCAAAGACTCATCAAGAAGATTATACATCATGACCAAGTAGGATTCATCCCGGGAATGCAAGGATGGTTCAACATTCACAAGTCAATCAACATAATACATCATTTCAATAAAAGAAATAATAAAAACCATATGATCCTATCAATAGATGCAGAGAAAGCATTTGAAAAGATCCAGCACCCGATCATGATTAAAACCCTCCAGAAAATGGGAATTGAAGGGACTTTCCTCAAGATAGTTACAGCCATCTACCAAAAGCCCACAGCGTGCATCAATCTAAATGGGGAAAAATTGAAAGCCTTCCCCTGAGATCAGGGACAAGACAGGTTGCGCGCTCTCACCTCTTTTATTCAATATAGTACTGGAAGTACTTGCCATAGCAATCAGAGAAGAAAAAGGACATCAAGGGCATCCAGATAGGCAAGGAAGAATTCAAGCTATCATTATTTTCAGATGACATGATATTATACCTAGAAAACCCTAAACCCTCTACCAAAAAACACCTAGAAACAATAGACGCATATAGTAGAGTGGCAGGATACAAAATCAACACCCACTAGTCAGTGACTTCCCTATATACAAATAACGAAGAGAAGAAAGGGATATTAAGGAAATAATTCCATTCACAATTGTGCCACAGAAAATCAAATACCTAGGAATCAACCAAGTGTATAAAGGACCTATACAAAGAAAACTACAAGACACTGCTCCAAGAGATAAAAAGAAGACACAAGGAAATGGAAACATATTCCCTGCTCATGGATGGGGAGAATCAACATTGTAAAAATGGTAATACTCCCTAGAGCTCTGTACCGATTCAATGCAGTCCATATAAGGATACCCATGACATTCTTCAAAGAAATTGGCCAAACGCTCTTGAAATTTGTATGGAACAATAAACCCCCAGTATAGTTAAAGCAATCCTTGGGAATAAGAAGATGGGAGGCATCACCTCTCCCAACTTCAAACTGTACTACAAGGCAGTAGTAATTAAAACAGCATGGTATTGGAACAAAAACAGACCTATGGACCTATGGAATAGAATTGAGTATCCTGACACCCATTCTGCAGTCTTTTTTAATCCGGTCCAGGTATGTTGATCCAGAGACAGACCTGGGGCAGAGCTGCTACTGGCTCTCACTGTGCCTAGCTGCTCGCTCATGAGGCGCCTGGGAGGGAATGCAGGTTCTAGCCCTGGCCCGCCACCACAGCAGAGCCTGCATACAAGCCAGATGACCCCCACTCCAGGAGGACCTCCATTTTCCACATCCGGACCTCCCCCTCATCAGAACTCCACCCAGCAGACCAGCCTATCACAGCCAGGCTTGCGCGGCGCAAGCGGCCAAGTGGTTCATCAATAAATGCTGGATTTTGAGATGACTACAAGAGTATGCTACCCCACGGCAGAGCCTGGCAAGCTACCCATGTCTTATTTGATATGCCAGATACCAGTAACAATTATAGACCTCATTCCCATTACCTGATGGAATGGTTTGAGGCTCTTTTTTTTTTTTTAAAATTTTTTTATTTTTACAATTACAAAGATATACAATTATGCAATTAAAAAGTTCATATTTGGGTTATGGCCATACAGTGTTCCAGCACCCATCCCGCCACCAGTGCCCATCTTCCACCACCAACATCCCCGGTTCCCTCCCCGTTCCCCAGCCCTCCTCCATGGCAGGTTCTTTATTTCTTTCCATTTCTCTCTCTTTCTCTTTTCCTTTCCCTAAAGACTATGGATTACAGAACATACATTAAAGGGTTGTCATGTGTATCCTTTTGCCTCTATTTAATGCTCAGTTCTAGGTTGGCATTCGTACCCTCGACAACTGTTAGCACACTGTTCCATTTTCTGTCTTACCTAGACTCTGACTCCCACACGTTTGTGATAATTTCCACCTTTGACAAGACCGCCTGATATATATTTCACTTGACCTTGGATATTGGTATTATAATATGTACATATATATTTATGTTATGCAGATAAATGCAGTCATTCTGTATCTGTCTCTCTCTCCTTCTGGCTAATTTCGCTCAACATAATCTTCTCCATGTCCATCCATTTATAGGCAAATTTTATAACTTCATTTTTCCTAACAACTGCATAGTATTCCATTGTATAGATGTACCAAAGCTTCTTTATCCAGTCATAGATTTTCAGGCACTCTGGTTGCTTCCAGATTCTGGCTATTGTGAATAATGCTGCTATGAACATAAAGTAGGGATGGTGTTTCCGCTGCGTATTTTTGGTTTCCCAGAGTAGATTCCCAGGAATAGTATGGCTGGGTCAAATGGTTGTTCAATTCTAGTCTTTGGAGGAATGTCCATATTGTTTTCCCAGAAAGGCAGTACCAGCCGGCATTCCCACCAACAATGGATGAGTGTCCCCTTTTCCCCACATCCATGCCAGCACTTGTTGTTCTTGCTCTTTTGAATATGTGCCAGTCTCTGTGGTGTAAAGTGGTATCTCATTGTTGTTTTGATTTTCATCTCTCTGATGATTAGTGATGATGAGCATTTTTTCATATGTTTTTTGGCCATTCGAATTTCTTCCTTGCTGAAGTTTCTGTTCATTTCTTCTCCCCATTTTTGATGGGGGTTGTTTGTTTTCTTCTTGTAAAGTTCTACCAGTGCCTGATATATCCTGGATATTAACCCCTTATCAGATGGGTATTGGGTGAATATTCTTTCTCTTTCTGTGGACTGCTTTTTTTAAAATTTTTTTATTATACCACAGTGAAACATACAATTACAAAGGTGTTCATAATTGGTTCTTGGTAATACAGTATACCAGCACCCATCCCTCAGCAGTGTGAGGCTCTTTATGTTCCTGGAGCAAGCAGGTGTCCTTGGGCTTTACTTGTATGAGACAGGTCATATGGAGATGTTACTGGTGCCCACTCGAAGCAAATCGATGATGAACGGGAAGACAGTGATACAGTGACAGTGACACCCAACCTCAAACACATGATGATTTAATCTTTGATAGAGGTGCAAAGAGTCTAAAATGGAGTATGGAAAGCCTCTTCAACAAGTGGTGTTGGGAAAACTGGAAGCGACATCCAAAAAAGTTTTTTTAAACACATTAATCATTTCATACTCCACCAACAGGGTACCTTGATGATAACATTGAAATTAGTCATCGGAAAAGTCACTTGACAAAGGCAGTCAATGACATTTTAATGATATAGAGCTCATGGGGAACATTATTCTATTCACTAGTCACTTGGTCCTATTTCTGCACTTTTACTCATACCATAAGTAACAAATAAAAGATATCAGAAACGACATTTTGTATGACTATTCAAAATTTATGAATGTCTCTGTATTGTATTTTCTTCATCTGTTCCCAAAACAAAGACATATCTCTTTACACATTTGGAAATTTTAATTTTATAGATGAGTAGGCTTGTTTCTTAAATGTTAAAGCATAAAGAACATTTCAGTGTCTAAGATGGAGGTATGCTGTTTGAACTTGTCTCATGGTTTCATTTGTTCACAATGATAAAATATCATATTTTTGCTTCATTTTGTTGACAAGTAGAGATTGAAGTGATAGTTTAGGAGTAGGGTATGTATAAGGATAGTACAAGCAAGATACATGTAAAGATATTAAGGTGTTTCCTTACATGGCTGACTGAGGTTTATTTTTGGGAACCATATATGTATGGTAGCCCAAGTCCTTCTCAGAGTAATCCCTGAGTGCAGATCCAGGAGTACACGCTGAGTGAGCTGGTTATGAATGCCCAAACAACCAAAGAATAAAACAATAAAAATATTGGTATGCAAAATCAATCACCTAAGTTTCTTTTTGAGTATTCATAAAGTATACCAGAAACATACTCAAATAAATATATACTAGAAAAAGCTGTGGAGATGGCTCTCATTTTTAGAATTACTATGAAATGAAGACTGAAATGGATTGTAGGCATAAAGGATAAGGAATTGATTTTCTATATTTTTTATAAGTTTAGAACTTAAATACTTTTTATTTTTTACTTCCTCCAAATTTTACATCTCAAGGACAGTAATTCCTATTGTTTAATCATGCTAATATAACCACATTTTTTGTATATGCAAAATATTACTGTAGATTCTAAGAAAAACATCTGTTTTCAAAAATTACCAACATTCATAAGTTTGCAGAGCTTTAAAGTGCAGTTGAATTTCCATTCAGGAATGAGCCACCCACATAATTTTAAAGCATATGTCTTATAACAAAATTTCTAGAATGTTTCTGTTCATGGAGAACTTCTAAAACTATTCTAAAATAAATAAAACAAACTATTTAGCATCATATATTTACATATAAATTGCTGTTTTGAGGTGCTACAATATAATTCAGTAAATTAAATTCTAGTCCAGAATAACACTTCCAATGTAAGAATGATTATAGAGATGCCTCTCTTTTCCCTGAAGAACTTTTAATTTCATTATAAATTATTCATAATTCATGCAAAGTGTATTTCTTGTTTTTCTGAAAGGACAGTATAACCATGCTTGTATAAATAGCTGTATATGAGATAATAGAAATATTATTTTCATATTTAATTCTTATGCTTCATATTATTTAAATGCTAATGCAGCAAACAGA
The DNA here is from genome assembly GCA_021461705.1 of Cryptotis parvus. Lineage (NCBI taxonomy): Eukaryota > Metazoa > Chordata > Mammalia > Eulipotyphla > Soricidae > Cryptotis > Cryptotis parvus. The sequence goes on from JAJIBD010002609.1 coordinate 101,320, forward strand.
AAAGTGAAATTGAAAGGAAAATTTCTATACAATTATCCTTCTTTATGAAAAGAGATGGTTTAAAGAGAATAATCCTTCATTAACCACGATTTGTCCAGAGAGGATTCTCGTGATCAACTAGGTCAAACCATGTCCTTTTCTGGAAATGTTATAAAGCAGAAAGAAGATATTTTGTATTTTCTCTTGTAGACATATGTACTATATCACCTTTTCACTCACTCGATAAATAACATAAAAGAGATTCCTGAAAGTGATAATGGACACTTTTTTCATGTGCTTATTGACTGTCCATAAATGCTCTTTGTAGAAGTGTCTGTTCAAGTGTGCTAATAATAGTTGGAAATGATAATACCAGCCTACAACTGAGTATTGAACATAGGCAAAGGGATATACATGATAACCTCTAAATGTATGTATTGCAAGTAACACTGTATAAGAAAAGGAAGATAGAGACGGAGAGAGAATGAAAGAAAGAGAGAGAAAAGAGGTAAAGTGCCTGCCATAGAGGCATCTGGGGGGAGGGAGGAAGGAACTGGGTTCATTAGTGGTGGGAAATCGGCACTAATGGAGGGATGGGGGCTGGAACACTGTATGACTGAAACCCAAACATAAACATCTTTGTAATTGTGTATCTTATGGTGGTATAATAAAAAAAATAAAAAAAGAAATGTCTGTTCATCTCTTCCATTTTTGTGTTTTGGGTTTCTTTTTTACAGGAATTATTTTTGTTGTTGTTGCTGAGCTTTGAGAATACATTATAGAATTTGTATGTTATGAAGTATTTGCATGGATGTAGCCACTAAATAAGGTTGTCTTTTGACTTTAACATGAGTTTCTCTTTCCTTGCAAAAAATGTGTGGTAATTATATTAGTGCAGGAAAAGATGTAGGCTCACTTCTCTAGGAAACTAAGGTCACAGAAAATATTGTCTTGAAACGAGAACAGACCCCAATGTAAATTTTTACTTGTTACCATCTATGTAATGAGATAATAACAGCTTTCTAGAATTATCATGGTATTTAAACAAAATGATACATATGGAAGGTCTAATAGTTTTCCAGTATAAACTATCAGTAAGATATAAAGATTTTAACAAATTGAAGACAGAGTCCCATACTGAGGGTCAACTTCATAACCCAAAAGGAAGGAACCCCATCTGATTCCCCTATATAGATGTCTGTTATATAGATGTTCCCCTATGTAGATGTCTCTTAAACACCAAGTACCCTCAAGACACACCTTTAACCACAGACACTATATTAAAATACACTATACACTCTACCAAAATCCCTGAGCATCGGGTTCCCAAAAAAAAAAGACCGAGACACCCCGGCAGCGGCAACACCCGTCGATCACACATAAAATAGACCCACCCACCTGATGAGGTAGGCCAGCCGAGCGCCCGCCCAAGACAGACAGACGGCCCGCCGGCACAGAGAACGGAAGACATGAGACAGTGACAGTGAAAATAAAAATGTATTTAGCAACCACAGTACTTATTACACAATAAGATATTATGTTGCCGATACAGTTTCTGCCATGCTTCCTTTTCTGGAAGCTACGAATCACCATTAGTAGCTCTGAGTCTGCTCCCTTCTTCCTGCACAAAGGGTACAATTTAACAGAGCAGAAATTGTTGTGAAAGCTTATGTGAGTCACTCTCAGAGAGGCAGAATTATTTTAAAGAGGAGAATAAACAGAAAATTTTACAGTATGGAGATCTGTATTCTGCGTTATCATCTTGCCACCCTTACTGTATGATAGCAGACATATAATTGTTTCTTCTTGGGCCTCAGTTTTCTTTGTGGTGAACTTGAAAAATAGTGTCTGTAGGGATGAAATGAATCATGAGAACTTTTAATAGTTTCTGGTACCTTTTGCTCACTCAGTGCATATTAAGTGTTGCTATTCTGTTGAGACCAGAAATGTTGTGATTAGTTTAGAGTCCTCCCTCTCCACTTTCATTTCCTGTTTCTTGCATGTAAGTTTTGGAAACATTAGGAAGTTCATGGACTATCTTCAAAGCTAATTAGCCACTTGAAAGGTTCTCAGGGAACTCCAAGTAGGCTAATATTATGTGGTATTTCACTTGAAGCAATTACATCAGAGGGAAATTTTTCTCATTTCAGGACTCAAGGGCAGTATGTTCCCATCTTTAATGAAGAAAGTTTTCAAAACTGCTTTTGTAAACTACTAGAAACCGGACAATGATCTTTTAAAGCGATGAGTGGCTATTATTAAACTAAGCTTAAAGATATTTCAGGGAACACATTTGAGTAGTCTGTTAGATTCTGTTAACAATCCCTCCAAAAGTATTAAACTTAGCTTAATTATAAGTACTGACTCTAATGGCTTTTCATTAGTTTGTTCGTTTTAGGGATCCGTCAGCCCAAAGCAGCAGGGTTTGATGAATTAGTTGACCTAGAGTATGTTTCATTGCTGGAGGTTGCCAGACCTGAGATATTACAGAGTTCTGATTTCATCTGGTTATATCTGAGAAACAGCCTGACACAGGTACAAATTAACATTTAACACAAGATTGTTTTGCTTCTCAATTCTGTAGATTGCAGTATGATGACAGTACCCAGAGTCAAATCAATAGAGCTGTTTAACCAGCTTGTTCATATCTGCACATAAAAATGTAAAAAGAATAAAAATTATGTTTTCTGTTCAATGAATATCAATATGTAGCCTCTGAGCATGTCACATTATTTCACCCTCAACAGAGGACTAAACAGTATTGTTGTCAGTCCCAATTTTTGTTTTCTATTCTTTCTCATGAAATGTTTCCCCTCTGATATCTCCTGTAACCTAAAGGACTGAAATTTAAGGCAGCTTCTGCTTCACTGATATTAGTGATCTGTCCAAATACGTATTTCTAGTTGGAAATGGGTCAACTGGAAATCTTGAATTGAAGCGATCGGAATCCAGGGTTTGTAGAGGCAGGAAATTCTGTAGTACAGACATCTCCAATCTTAGTTGAATGGAAATGCACCCTAACCTGGGAAAAGTATTTATCTTTTAGTAGATATAAATGAAATCAATGAGTTTTAATAAACAGAAATAGTCACATTCGTAACTCCCTCTCCATCACTGTTTGGATGAGTGATAAATCAATAAATCAAGGTCTTCAGATTGGCTATTATATATTTTACCTCTCTGGAAAAGTTAGAAAACAAATAGAATTTAGCTAAATTGTAGAAAATAAAAGGTTTTTGTGTTCTTGAATATGCATGAATATGTGGTATGTACAGTAATAATAATCACTTTGTATCACTTCTCTTCCTGTTGTTCATCGATTTGCTTGAGCGGGTGCCAGTAACATCTCCGTTTGTCCCTGTCACATGCTAGTGTAGCCTCAAGAGTCTCTGCTCACTCCAGGAACATGAAGCGTCCCAGACCATTCATTCAGGTCATAGGAATGAGGTCTATTATAGTTACTCTTTTTGGCATATCAAATATGGCATGGGTAACTTGTCAGTCTCTTCCATGTGGGCACTTTCAGTTTTGCATTTACTGATATACCCAAAGCGGCCAGGTGCAATGAGGGGTGCCCGTGGCAGCTCTGCCCTGTGTATCTGTAGCTTCGGTTCATGGCTGACAGCCTGGTAGCAGTTCGTGGGCGGGTCCATTGGGCCCCCCAGATGGAACAGAGGTGGGGGGGAAAGGGACCCTGACTCCATCTCGACAGAAGCACCGGTGACGTTAGCCGCTGAGACCAGTATATCTGGGCATGAAATAAGCTTCTCTCTAGAGTGGAGCTCTGATGAGCTGGGTTTAATAGTAGCTTCTTGCTTGGGTGGAGCTTGAGAGCTGTGGAATCTTATATTGAAATAATAATTATTCACTTGTATCACTTGTATCACTTGTCTTATTCACTTGTATCACTTGTCTTCCTGTTGTTCATTGATTTGCTCGAGCGGGCACCAGTAACATCTCCATACATCCTGTCACATGCTAGTGTAGTCCAAGGGCATCTGCTCTCTAGGAACATGAAGAGCCTCAAACCATTCCTTCATGGGAATGAGGTCTATAATTGTTATTGGTTTTTGTCATATCAAATATGACACGGGTAGCTTTCCAGGCTCTGTAGTGCAGAATAAGTATTATTAATAATTATTAATTGTAATTAATTATTAAAACTAGTAACAATAGGGGCCGGAGTGATAGCCCAGTGGGTAGGGCGTTTGCCTTGCACAGCCGGCCTGTGGCGGCCTGAGTTCGATTCCCGGCATCCCATATGGTCCCCTGAACACGGCCAGGAGTAATTCCTGAGTGCAGAGCCAGAAGAAACCCCTGAGCATTGCCGGATGTGACCCCAAAAAGCAAAAAAAAAAAAAGCTAGTAACAATAGTTTTCGAATAAATTTTTTCACTTTAAATGACATTTATGCTTCTAGATTTAAAGAACAAACATGTTCCTTGCCAAAAGCATTTGTTAATTTTTATCCTATTTAACTGTGGTCAAATCAGAAAATAAAAACACCCAGTCATATTAGTTATGTTGAAAGTTTCAAGGAGGTTGACATTCTCTTATGGCGTTGTTTTGACTTGTCTCCTCTTTTTGGGAATATGCTGCTGTCATGATAGTTAGGTTGTTTCTGTGCACTTCAGCCTAAAAAAATTACACATTGTCTCCATACTACAGGAAGCTTTTTATCCCTAGTGTCATGATGCAAAATAGTGGTTGCATTTCTTGCATCACTCATATAGACCCTTTGACACTTATAATAAGAGGACTGGCAGACAGACCAGAAATTATTATGCTATAATTAAGAGAATCTTTGCAAGGAAATACATAATTGTAAGAGAAAAATAAAACCCACAGAATTCAGTAGAAGAGGAATTGCTTTACTTCAAGATAGTGAATGCATTGCATTAACATGACATTCGTCATTCTTTTTATATAAATCCCTTTGTTTTTTTAAAAACTTCTTTCATTGAAAAGTTAGAATGATTTTGTCATCCTCATTCCTTGTCTATATATATATTACTAAATTATGAAGATTCTGCTTAAGAAATGTCAACCCTGATTTATCCCCATATGCATTCTCCTTTCTACTTCTACTCCCTCTATAAATTGCTTTCTCTGTATCTCTACTGTTAATACATTTAGAGTCACCACTAAAGATCTTTCTGTATTCAAGTCCATTGTCGTTCAACATTATACCTAGGGGTATAGCTTTATCTATACTCCATGAATCTGGGTTAGACTTGTAATATGCATTGGCCAATAGTCAATATGTGGCAGAAATGACAGTGTGCCTTCTTTGAGTTTGTTTACTCCTCAGGAGAATTTGCTGTTCTGTCTTTGCTTTTGAAACCATACAATATTCTACTGCCATGTGAATAAAACTGGATTACATGGAGGAATAAGGTTTCAAATACTGGGAGAAACCCTTTTCAGAACATCAAGCTGTCTGAATATGTCACATGAATTAGTCTCTAAATGAGATATATATGTATCTAATTTTTCTAACTAAGGTGAGCAAAAGCTCCTCTATTTCTTCAACTAATGATTCAGTATCTATGATGGTGCCAATTTATTTATTTTAGAGTTAATAAGTTATTTCTTATGTCAGTTTGTGAAACTAAAATTCAATTCAACACTTGAATTCTCTCCTGCACAGTAAAAAAAAATGAACAATTGGTATGTTATTAAAATTGTATTTCTTGAAAGCAGAATGGCCATATTACTTGTTATTCTCATTTAATTTATTGATATTCAAGCTAATAATAGTCAGGATTATATTTATATCAGTAGCACCAATTAAAGTCCCTGGAGATTGTTTATTCTAGGTGATATTAGAAATTTTCTTGAACTGGGTAACAGAATACACAAAGCAGTCTGTTTCCATGGTACCCACAAGATAAAATTCAGAGCAACATAAACCTCTTTCTACACAGGAGGAAAAAGCACAAACAAGAAATTTATTTTAGGATAAGAATCACAAGTATATTATGTTTCATTTTTATAACATGCTAACATCAGTATAAAAGCCAGTTTGTCTTAGTTACCTTTGAATAGATTCTTAGTCATATAAAGAATATTGCATGGATATTTCTAGTTTTCTTTCCTACCATTCTTGGATTCATTTCACTAATTCATTTATTTATTCCTGGATTTATCATTAGTGAACTATTACGGAATATCAGTTACTAAGCCCAGGGATTTAATAATCATTATGACACAAGGACCCTTCTCCTCAGAAATTTTATTGACAATATGACAACCCAAAATGAACATAAAATGCACTAATTCCACTATGTAATGTGACAAAAAAGTAAGTCAAGATAAATGGATGATATCTGAGTGTAACACTACCAGATTTAACTGTATAATTGGTATATCCTGCTTTATTTTTGACTCCATAAATGGTTTATAACCTTTGACATAAAAGGTTGTGCCTATTATTATTTTCTCAAATGCATAAAATCTTCAGTGGGGCTGAGGAAATAGTACAGAGGTGCCTCTGTTTCGCGTGCTGCTCATCTTGATTCAATCCCTCATACTACATATAGTTCATGTCACTGCCACGATGAACTCTGAGGACTGCCATAAGTGACCACTGACACAAAACCAGGAGTAAGCCCTTAGCACTGCCATTGTGGCCAACCGTTCCCTTCCCCAAATCTGCAATGATTACAAGTCAAATATGGCAACTGAAGTAAGAGAAAAGGTTAGGGAAACATCTAGTAGGAAAAAAATTATAGGTATGTCAAAAAGCATTTGTCAAGGTTTGGATAGAAAATGCTTTGTATTAAATTTTTTTAGCTAAAATATTTTTATTCTTTTAATCATTTAAAAAATATGTCATAATGTTGGTGGAGGGAAATGTGCACTGGTGGAGGGTGGGTGTTGCAACATTGTATAGACAAAACCAAATCATTAACATCTTTATAATTGTCTATTTCACAGTGATATAAAATTTAAAGAGTCATGAATTCTTTTAAATTTTGGAAGTGATATATCAAAGGGATGTTTATAAAGAGATTGAGGTATAGTCTAAGATTAAATAAATCGCTTACATATTTAAAATATTTCCTTGTGTTGCCAACCTCCTTACATTGTTGTAGAAAGTAAGTAAAGGCAAGATTGTAGGTCTCATAGTCATTATCTTTTCCTTTTTTATCGTTAATTCATAGCAATATAGGATATATCTGGGCTCTCACGCAAATAGCTGGAGATTTTAATTGCCAAGTAAACCAGGTCCTATGCTGTTATATATATATATATATATTTTTTTTAATTTTCACTGACATCAGCTCCCACAATAGTAAGATCTAGGCTTCTAAAGTTAGACCACAAGCCTTTATATTCTGGGCCTGCAGTTTGCTAAATTTAGAATTTTAAAAATTTGTGCTTTTATAGTCCTTGAATTTCCAGTTTTCAAAGTGGAATTTGTTCAATCTATCGCTATTTAACACACAAAATAAATTAATAATCAATTAATGGAAGGGTTTTAATTATGGGATGAGAGATGATATTTAAATAGGTAATATGTATAGATCACTTGTATCACTTGTCTTCCTATTATTAATTGTTCACCTATTTGCTTGAGTGTGCTCCAGTAACGTTCTCTATTTGTTGGAAATGAGGCCATTATTGTTGCTATTTTTGGCATATTGAATACACCACAGATAGCTTGCCAGACCCTCCTGTGGCTCTGGGTTCATACCAAGGGGCCCAGTCTTTTTCTATGTCAGACCATCAACCATCCAGGGCCCATGGGGCAGAGCCCTGGGTGAAGACAAGCCAGTCTCCTGTCTGCCACCTGCCGATGCAGTCGAGCACCACAGCCACACCTGCAACACCTCGAGGGGCAGGATGTATAGATATAGAACTGGATTAAAGAGATAATAAATTACATATTGACTTCTTATGTTATAAGTCTAATACTTAGTAATTTTATAGTCTTAATAAATGGTAGTTGATTTTAAAATTTGTTTGAAGCAGAAAGCATCCTATATTAAGTTCTAAATATACAAAGGCATATATAAAATATGGATAATGAAGTCACAAAGGCTGATGAACTTAAATGAAGATATCTAGATACCTAAGTCTATTGCTAACTTTCAAGGTTAATTTATGCATATTTTTGTAGCAGAAAAAAACTAGCAGAAATGACCAAAAATAACTAAAATAACTAGAAATAACTAAAAAAAACTAGCAGAGAAACCTGCTAGTTATTTTCCTGATGCTCATTATACCATGTCACCTGTTCAGTCTTAATTGACATCCATTTTCTGAACAAAAGAACTATACATCTCAAATTTCCCAAAGCCTGGGATGACCTCTGAGAAAAATTACAATTTGGGATGTGAAGTTTCTATGAAGACACTTGAAAGACCTTGCATATGACATTTACCATCAAATTTCACTTACATTTTCTCAAACATGATTACATTCTGGATGTCATGTAATCATTTTATGATAATGTGGACACCATAGTCACAAAAACAAACATGGAGATTCTGATATAGTAAGGCTGAATGAAACTGGTTTACCAGAGACACTGTTGAGTTGAATCAACCCCAGAATTCCCATTCAGAACCTCTTATAATACAGTACATTGCCAGATATGTTAAAGGAACTATTGTATTACAGAGGGTGAGTTTATAGGGATTGTTTTTCTGTTATTCAGGGTGCAATGTGGTCTTAATAAATCTAAGTTTTGGGAGGGTCAAAATTTACTGGAATGTCTGCATAGACCATCAGTGTGGATTTTAAGTGTCAGGGCAGTTTACCAATTACAAACTATGCGTTGCTAACAAATAACAAGTGTGCCTCTGTCTGTACTCAAGTTCAGATCTTTTCCTACTTTGATTCCAAGTACTCTAATCTAGATAAATTTGAACCCACAAGTAGATGAATGTGAGAGGGATACCCAGATACTTATAAAGGCTGTAAAACAGCATAGCACCGTATACTTTATGGGTGCTACAATAACACACATGGTTGAAACTGCTAATGCCACCCATATCACAAGCACTTCTTTTGTACTGCATTGTGGCATCTATGTGTCATTCAGAGGAGGAAAAGTGTTTTATTTCCATCACAATTTTACATTTCCCATTTTCAAAGTCTTGGTTATCAAACTATAAATGCTGCAACTAATTTCTGCATAAAAGAGTAAAGAGTTTTCAACTATTACTAGTTAAAGAATCAAAAAATCCAAATGAATTTTTTAAATATGTACTGTCATTTTTGTCAATTTTTGTAATAAATGGGTCATTTTATTTAGAATCACATAAAAAATATTTTGGTTGATTTTCTTTCAGTTTTCCTCCCCCCAATATTTTGTCTTTTTTTCATTCCTAAAATATTATTTGGGAGCCACACACGAAAAAAAATGTATTTTCCCTCAAAATACAATATCCAGGGGAAAAGTTAGATTATCAGCTGTACAGTCAGAGTTTAAATTTGGTCTCTCCTACTGCAGTATGGAGCAACGACATGCCAATTTGTTTAGGGAATTTTTTTCACAGATCCATCTTGGTTATCCACCACTCCAGGAAAGGGTCTGTTATTTTTTGTGAGACATCAAAATTGCCTTTACTCCTGAGAGTAACTTTTTCTGCTTTGTCTTCTTTAGTGGAATAACAATTTTAAGCATTTTGAAGCCTACCTGGGTGCAGTCAGCATTTTTATAGAATGGGAAGCTTAGGATTCCTTCCAAAGACTTGTAGAGAAAAATGTAAATAGTTATGGGTAGAGTAAGTGCATATTGCATTTTTACAAGCCAAATGAAATTTGCCATTGAGCCTCCGCATTTCCTTTTGGCTAATCAGTTAGTTTTCTTTTAGAGCTGAATATATATGTGCACCTGGATATTTGCCTTATCCCATTCTAAGTATTCATAGGAATCTATATTAAGTATCTTGCAGTGGAATGTTATAGACATGGGCACAAATATTCTACGTCCTGCAAGGACTTGTCAATATGATTAGGTCAAAAAACCCATTTCTTAAAATTAATGTCCTATCCCTTATCTAATTGGTGCTTTCTTTTTAATTTCAGCATACATAAGTAAAATGATAAACATTACTGATTTGGAGGCTAGTATATATATTTTTTAAAGCAAAACATGCAAATTTTGACTTCAATAGATTGAGTATTAATTTCAATAAAAAAGTTATTTTTTGTTGTTCCTGTTTTGTTTTTGAAATAATGACAACTTTGTATTGTGTCAGAAAATGCCTTGCTATTTGCTGCTGAGCTGGGGTGCAGCTGTGTTTCCTGGAAGTATATCAGGGAGCAGGATCGAATTCCCTTCTGCCCTAAGGGGAATGGCAGCTAGATAAAGATTCGAAAATCTAGCAAAGTTCCAAAAAGCTTTACTCACACAAGCTCTGGCAGTACAGTCCAAGGACTGGAAAACTCCAGATAATTTCTAGCCAGACCAGGACATGTGGTAAATTTAGAATCCTAGGCCAAGATGGCTGCTGGACTGGTACCATGCACTCAGGCTGGAGATCAGACCCAGAGGGCAGGCAGGTAAGAAAACAAGTGGGCAGAATGAACAAGAGAAAGGAAGAAAGCTTCTCCATATATCTCTTTAGCCCCTACCGCCACCCCCCTACCCCAATCCAGCCCACAAGGATGGGGTCTTATTCAGGGCTTATTCTCTCACATTCAGGTATGATTTCCCTGGAGCTTTCACCTGGCAAGGCCATTCCAATGCTAATTTGCCCTAGCCAAGGTCTGCCTCACAAGCATTCATGCACAGACTTTGTAGAGATGGGGGAAGGGCATCTGAAATGAGCTGTATCTCAGGATTAATACGAAAGATATATATATATATATATATATATATCTTTATATATTCATGGTATATATATATATATAATATATATATATATATATATATATATATATATATACCATGAATATTCTACAGCCAGATATATATTTATCCAAACTTCCATGAGATCCTTAGCTTTACTTCAGTATTGTTCTGGATACTTGCCTTTAGAATTATTGAGAGCCACACTCTTGCCAGGAGGTAAACAGCATTTCTCAGATTTAGTTAGGGCTATCCAACACAGCCAGGAGACTTCTGGTAGAATTTTCCAGTCCCATGGAGGGCATCGGTGGTAGTATGAGGGAAAACACTTACACCAACGAACATAGTACTCATGGTAAGAATTCCACCACATAGAGTCACAGATATAAACTATCTTCCTGCCTCCTATCTACAATGTAACCGGCAGGAAAAGCTCCAAGCAAGATGCAGAAGCTCTGGGCAGCCATGACCAGGTCTTGTACTCCACTTGATCACTTGACTTGACATCATGTTATTCATCGATTTACTTGACATCACTTGGCTTGACATCATGTTATTCATCGATTTGCTTGAACGGGCACCAGTAACATTTCCATTTGACCCTATCACGTGCCAATGTAGCCCAATGATATCTGGTTGCTTCAGGAATTGAAGAGCCTCAAACTGTTCATTCAGGGTCTTGACGAAGAAGTCTGACCATCGGGTAGGTGGGCGGCCATGTGATCTTTTGACATCCCGTGGGATCCAGTCGGTAACGGCTCTAGTCCAGCGGTCATCTCCAAATTGTATTACATGTCGAGCTCATCTGATCTCCGATGCCTTGGCACCATTGTGGCAACATGGGAAGATTCCATCATTGACGACATAGATGAAGAATACAACCATCTGGTTCAGCACCTCCATGATTGTGCGAAGAATGCAGAGAGAGAGAGAGAGAGAGAGAGAGAGAGAGAGAGAGACAAAAGGACAACTGTCTTCAAAAACTCTGGAGCTCATTCGCCAACATGGCAAGGCTTGAACCTCAGGCAACCAAATGCTAATGTCCAAGCTTGCAAAACAATGCAGAGAAGCAATAAAGGAAGACCTCAAAGAGAGAAGAGTAGAAATACTGGAAGTTGCAGCAGAGGCCTAGAAAAGCATTTGCAATGCCCATGTGTCCTTCATCAACTATAAGACCAAAATGACTGTCCTCTGACGATCTGATGGATCTATCACATCATCCAGAAAGGCAATGGAGAATATCATCCATGACTTCTACTCAGATCTCTTTGATAGCCACTTCCATCTGCCCACATTCGGGATGGATATGTCATCTCCAATGTGCTCCCTTCTGAAATCCGGCATGCCATTTTGTCAGTAGAGAAGGGAACAGCACCAGGTCCAGACAAAGTTAGACCCAAACACCTGAAGAATCTGCCGTCAGTACTCATCAATACACTAGCTCGGCTCTTCATGCACTATCTTTCTGAATGAAAGGTGAGCTCCCAATGGAAAATCTGCAGGACAGTTCTACTGTTCAAGAAGGAAGACATTCACGACATTGGCAACTTGTATTCCAACAGTATTGAATTTGCTTGTTTATGTAATATTTTTGCCTTTGAATCATATTCTCTTAGAAGTCAGGCACCTTGCCTTATTATATTTGGTTTCTTGACACATTGCTCAGAATTAAATAGCTGGCAAATATGTTGCATAAGTAAGCATCAATCAGTGTTTTCATAGCAGTAACATGATTCCATTTTAAATAATATTTTAAATCACATTGTAGTAGGAATATATTTAGAATTTACAGAAATTCTTCTAATTATCGGCCCAATATGATAGCCCAGGGGGTAGGCGTTTGCCTTGCATGCAGCCGGCCTGTGCTGGCCTGGGTTCGATCCCCGGCATCCCATATGGTCCCCGAGCACAGCCAGGAGTAATTCCTGAGTGCAGACCAGGAGTAACCCCTGAGCATTGCCATGTGTAACCCAAAAAGCAAAAAAAAAAAAAAATTTCTAATTAGAGAAATAAGGTGTGGATAAGGCATTTACATTGCATATGATCCTGGTTCAATCCCCAGCATCCTATATGGTTCCCAGGCCCTGCCAGGAGTGATTTCTGAGTGCACAGCCAGAAGTAATCCCTGAGCATTGCCAAGTATGGCCTTATAAAAAACAAAAAAAAAATTTATAGTGATTCTAACATTTTAGGATTTGAGATTTTTTTTCTGCATATTTCATTATTTTCAAAAAATGAAATTCAATGAATAATTATATTGAGCTAAACAAAAATAAAAAGACTGGCCTTCCTAGGCTAAACCCAGATCCATGACAGAGCCTGGCAAGCTACCCATGGTGTATTCAATATGCCAAAGACAGTAATAATATTGGACCTCATTCCCAACAAATAGAGATGTTACTGGTGCCCACTCAAGCAAATCAATGAACAATGGGAAGACATGTGATATGTGACAAAAATAAAAATTAATTAAAGTTATTGGTTTATAATTCACTACACTGATGTACTGATGAAAATGTAATAGGTAATATTCAGCTTATCTTATCACACTGTAGCATTATATGTTAAAGTACTTACATTTGAAATAGATTTGCATAGTAAGAATAATCCCTAGCTTTTAAATTTAGTAATAATAATTTTATTGTATGCATAAAACAACCCTACACTAAGAAGTATAATAGACCTTGAAATGATAATCTACCTTATCATTCATAAAAGAGAAATATGAATGGAAATGTTTAATAAGAACTTTTGTTTATTAAATCAAGATATTATAAGTAAATGAATAACTGGCTTTCATGATTAAATGAATGGTATTCATTTATCCATTAATGCTGGATTTAGAGATGACTACAAGAGTATGCTACCTGCACGGCAGAGCCTGGCAAGCTACCCGTGTCATATTTGATATGCCAAATACCAGTAACAATTATAGACCTCATTCCCATGACCTGATGGAATAGTTTGAGGCTCTTTATGTTCCTGGAGCAAGAAGGAAGGGCTCTACTTGAATGGGACAGGACATATGGAGATGTTACTGGTGCCCGCTCGAGCAAATCGAGGATGAATGGGAAGACAGTGATACAGTGATACAGTGATTCATTTATTCAACATTTGTAATGTAGAAGCATCACTATTGGTGAGATTGAGTTGTTTTGGAATTATTAAAGAGAAGGTGAGAGCTCATATAGGAGCTTACATGAACTTTTGATTTTTTTTCTTTGTCTCTGCTTGATCATATATTGATTGGATTTACATTGCATTTGCAAATTCCAAGGGAAGGGCAATACTAAATATGATACAATGATAATATTGCTAAATGAAGTTGTTCAAATCTTAACAGCACTGGTGGGATGAGTGCTTCCTTGTCACCTAAACTAAGATTAGTTAAACAGTCCATAAACATTTTCATTTTGTTCTACAAGAGAGGAAGTAGAAGAGGAGCAAGTGTTGACTAGACTTGAATTACTGGTGTTATAAGTCACTTTTCTTGATGCATAGGATGGTTCTGTCACATGGCAAAGAGGCCCAGTTAAAACTGGTGGCAGATCTCTCCTACATATGATATAAATAATCATGATGTGGGAATAACAAATGCCTAAATGCAACAAAAACTGAGAACTGGTCTTCAGTAGGAAGCTTACTCAGGGAGAGGATGGGGCGGATGGAAGTGAACATTCTGTCAAGGGTTTGGTACTGAAATGTACAGAACCCTACTAATAACAGCTTTGAAAACCACAGTGCCTGAACTAGCATGAAAACTAAAACCAGTGGCATAGGGATAAAAGGAGAAATAATTATTGAAAAAAGACAAGAATGATAAAGATAAAATGAAAAACCAACTATTCTAGCTTATAAGACAAAGAGAATTTTATATTTTAGCTGGATTTACATATATACACAAGACATGTCATAAAATTTGCAGAGCCTAGAGCAAATTAAAAGTGGAGTTTCTTGTTAAAAATAATTAGGTATTTGGTCAGCAAACCAAACCCAAGTCACTTCTAACCCCAGGACATTATTAAAATGAATGTTATAACTTCATGAAACTGACCCTAAGTCCTGTAGACGTGCAACTATATGACTGCTAAAACAAACTATTTTGTTATTTTCTTTGCCCGCACCCAGTATACCCGAGAACTGATGACTGGATAAAGAAACTTTGGTACATCTACACAATGGAATACTATGTAGCTGTTAGGAAAAATGAAGTTATGAAATTTGCCTATAAATGGATGGACATGGAAAGGATCATGTTGAGTGATATTAGTCAGAAGGAAAGAGAGAGAGATAGAATGACTGTATTTATTTGCATGACATATATATAGAGTGCATATTATAATATTATATATATATATACATACACACACATATTATGAGACCAAAATCCACTCTTGGTAAAAATATCTGTTTGCACCTTCCCGGAGAACTCTATGGAGATTTCTCAAAAATATAAAAATAAGAATATTTTTTATAACTCAGCAATACCACTTCTCAGCATCTATCCCAAGAATACAGCAACAATAATTTGAAAAGATAAAGGCACATGTACGTGAATAACAGAGTTTGCTCATGGATTTGATATGAGAATGAGGAATGGGTCACTGAAAATTTAAATTTTATGATGTGAGTGAAGGATCTAGTTTGGTGACAAGCAAAGAATTAAGAGTGTATAACCAGCAATTACCATCATTTTTCTTACCCACAAAATTTAAGCTAGGCACAGGAAGCCTCCATGTATGTGTTTCCATGTCTTTGTTCTTCACTTGATCACTTGATCACTTGATATCCCGTTATTCATCGATTTGCTCTAGTGGGCACCAGTAATGTTTCCATTTGACCCTGTCATGTGCCAGTGTAGCCCAATGGCATCTGTCTGTTTCGGTGATATTGAGAGCTTCGAATTGTTTGTTTAGAGTCCTGTTAAGGAAGTCTGACCATCTTGCAGTGGGCGGCAAGCAATCTTTTGGCGCCCCATGGGATCCAATCGGTAACGGCTCTAGTCCAATGGTACTCTCCAGACCGCATTATATGACCAGCCCATCTTATTTTCGGTGTTCTGGCAGATGAGACAGCGTCCTTGATTTTAGAATAGCGATGGAGGTCGGAACTCCGGATTCCCTCTCTCACTTGAGTGAGGCATATATTCCAAGCATGGCTCTTTCCATTCCGCTTTGGGAGACCTGAATGGTACTCTCTTCCTGTTTTCGTAAGGCCCAGGTTTCTGAGGCATATGTCAATGCAGGGAGAATAATGGAGTCAAAGAGGTGTGCCCGTAGCTGGAGGTTCTTTGTTCTTTTGTCTGTTTTTTTCGATGTTTTTGAAGGCAGTCCATGCTGCTCTTTTCCTCCTGCGCAACTAGGTTTCAGGTCATTTGCATTATCAGGTATTTGATATATGCTTCTGATGCCAGCGTGCGTGCATTGAAAGTACAGACAGTCATTTCTGTCTTTGTTCTTAGCACCAGAAATATCCATTTTAGACATTAAGGGTCAAATCACAGATCTTAATAGTTTTGATACCAAGAACTATGTCTCACATTTCAAAAACTTTTTTCCCTTAGTTATTGGATACCACACAGTGTAGTGCTTATGACTTACTCCTGATTCTGCACTCAGAAATCATGCCTGGTGGTCTCGGGGGACCTATGGAGTGCCAAGGATCAAACTTCAGTCTGCTGCATGAAAGACAAGTGCCCTGCCTGCTCTACAATGTATTGGCCTCTATGTCTCTTGCATATCAGAATTGTCTTAAAGTGTGGTTCTCAGCACAGAGTAAATACTTACCAAGCTAACTTGCATTTAGCTAATTATTTTTTATTTAATTGCATTTATTTGCTTGATGCTTACTCTGATGATAAGTACTGTGCTTTCTATTAAAAAATAAAAAATATATATCTCTTCTTAATGTCAGACATTTGGTAGGTCTTCAGGGAATCTCTGGATATTTACATTTGAGGTTGCACTTTACTATTTGTCTAAATTGCATATTAAGAAAGAAAAGGATAAAAAATTCTTAGCCTCACTGTGCAAACAGAATGTGAATTAATTTAGTGATATTAGCAACTTTCTACCTTCTAACACTTTGCTGGGTGCACGTTTTGGCTGCTTCTGACTCTCTTTTTGGCTTCTACATTCCTGCCGACTGCAGAGACCGTACAATCTCCACCTGCTTCTCTGTTACTTTGCAAGCTGAATAGCAGTATTAAAGAGAAAATTATTCTGATCTTTCTCAGAAAGTAAGACTTTATTCAAAACTGCTGAAAACAGGGGCCCAGCTATTGGCATAGGTGAGAGAAATGGGGTTCAACTTTGAATATAAGAACATTCTCTGGAGAAGGTGAAGTTTTTGCTTTTCTTGTTATCAGATCAAACCTCTCCTTCTCTGGTAATCAAAATTCTTATTTTTCAATATTGAGTTGTTTTATTTTATTTTATTTGATTTCTTTGACTGGAATAAGGGTTTACTCCTGGTTCTATACTCAGTGATTACTCCTGGCAGGCTTAGGGGACCAGATGGGGTGTTGTGGATTGAATCCAGGTTGGTGTGGCCCAGAGTTGAGTTATTTTTGATGTGATTTATTAGTTTACTTTTTAATATTCACCATGTAGAAAAATTATCCAGTAAGTATCATTCAACCTCTGACTTATTTCACTTAGCATAAATACCCAATTTTATCCATGTTTTCACAAAGGCAGTATTTCATTTATTTAGAGATAAGCAACATTCTATTTTTTAAATATTTTTTAATAATTATGCCACCATGAGATAAACAATTACAAAAATGCTCATGTTTGGGTTTTGGCCATACAGTGTTCCAGCACCCTCCCTCCACCAGTGCCCATTTCCCACCACCAATGTCCCCAACACCCTCCCCCCCTCCCCTAGCCTGCCTCTATGGCAGGTTCTTTATCTCTTTTCTCTTTCTCTTTCTATCTCTCTCTTTCTCTCTTCCTTCTCTTACATATTGTGGATTTTAATACATATGCTTAGAGGTTATCATGTGTATCTTTTTTTTAACTGTATTTAATGCTCAGTTCTATGTGGGTAATAGCAGTTTTGACAATAATTGGCACACTAATCCCTTCTCTGTCTTACACATTTGTGTAATTTCCCACACATTTGTGGTAATTTCCACCTTTGATAAGACCTCCTGGTCCATGTTTCGCCTGACCTTGGATATTGGGATCATAATATGAATATTATATGATTATCCCACCTGCACAGCAGAGCCTGGAAGCTACCCGTGTCGTACTTAACATGCCAAATACCAGTAACAATTATAGACCTCATTCCCATGACTTGATGGAATGGTTTGAGGTTCTTTATGTTCCTGGAGCGGGCAGATGTCCTTTAGCTATCTCGCACGTGACAGGACATATTGAGATGTTACTGGTGCCTGCTCTAGTACATCAATGGTGTATGGGAAGTCAAGTGATCAATATGAATATATATATTATGATCACTATCACGATCTTCCCGTTGATCATCTATTTGCTAGAGCAGGCACCAGTAATATCTCCATATGTCCTGTCTCATGCCAGTAGAGCCAGGGGCATCAGCTTGCTACAGGAACATAAAGAGCCTCAAACCATTATATTAGGTCATTGTTACTGGAATTTGGCATATTAAATACAACACGAGAAGCTTGCCAGGCTTGCCGAGTGGCAGGCAAACTCTTTTAAACACCTCCAAATAAAGCATTTATTGATGAATGGCGCAGCCGCTTGCAGCATGCGAGCCAGGCTGTGATGGGCTGGTCTGCTGGGTGGAGTTCTGACTAGAGGGAAGACCAAATGTGGAAAATGGCGGCGCCCGTGGAGTGAGGGGGTGGTCTGGCTTGTTGTGAGGCTCTGCCGAGGTGGTGGGCCAGGGCTAGAACCCACCATGCCTCCCGACTGCCTCATGAATGGCTGTGCACAGGGAGAGCAAGGAACAGCTCTGCCCCATGTCTGAGAGTCTCTGGACCAGCATACCTGGGCCGGATTGAGAAAAAAGCTGCTGCAGGGTGGGTGTCGATAATCCGGGCTGTGATGGGCTGGTCTGCTGGGTGGAGTTCTGACGAGAGGGAAGTCCAGAGACACTCAGACATGGGGCAGAGATGTTCCTTGCTCTCCCTGTCGCACAGCCGCTCATGAGGCAGTCGGGAGGCATGGCTCATTCTCCTCCCTGGCCCCTCCCTTCTCCTCCTTCTCCTTCCTCATCTCCTCCTCTTCTTCTCCTTCTCCTTCTCCTTCTCCTTCTCCCTTCTCCTCCTTCTCCTCCTTCTCCTTTCTCCTTCTCCTTCTCCTCTCCTCCTTCTCCTTCTTCTCCTTCTCCTTCTCCTTCTCCTTCTCCTTCTCCTTCTCTCTTCTCCTCTCTCCCTCTTCTTCTCTTCCTTCTCCTCCTTCCTCCTTCTCCTCCTCCTCCTCCTCCTCCCCCCCCCCCCCCTCCTCCCCTCCTCTCCTTCTTCTTCTTCTTCTTCTTCTTCTTCTTCTTCTTCTTCTTCTTCTTCCTCCTCCTCCTCCTCCTCTCTCCTCTCTTCTTCTCCTCCTTCCTCCCTCCTTCTCCTCCTCCTCTTCTTCCTTTTCTCCTCCTTTTTCTCCTCCTTCTCCTCCTCCTCCTCTCCTCCTTTTCTCCTCATGCTCCTCCTTCTCCTCTTCTTCTCTCCTTCTCCTACTCCTTTTCTTCTTCTTCTTCTTCCTCACTTCTTTTATTCCCAGAAGCGCACCATGGGATTCCAGTCCTAGCCTATTGTGGGCTGAGCCTTTTTAAGGACAAATTCAGGTATGGTATTTAAGCATCCAGACCCGCCATTCTGTACGGGCCCAAAAAGACATCTTACAAATGTAAATCTTCGGCGGGCTCCTGGACCAAGCTTAACAATTGGTAATATGCCAGAGCTGACTTCCTGCTATAGGAAAATTCCTAACAGAGTGTCCTGGGGGAGGGAAATTACATCTCTGTACCAAAAGAAGCTCAGGATATGATTTATAGAGGTAGCAAAATATTTCATATCATTAATATATATCTTCCCATTACCAGTAAATCTATAAACCTCCATGAAAGTCCTGAATCCTTCAGAATATTGCTAACTTTGCCTAAAGAATGTTTGCTTGCCTGAAAACAGGCTTCCATGGCTCTTTGAACTAGCAGGACTGATTATTATGGTGGATCCAAACATTGTATCAAAACACCTGAAGAATCTGCCGTCAGTACTCATCAATACACTAGCTCGGCTCTTCACATGCTACCTGTCTGAATGCAAGGTGCCCTCCCAATGAAAAACCAGCAGGACAGTTCTACTGTTCAAGAAGGGAGACCTTCAGGACATTGGCAACTATCGCCCTATCTGCCTGTTATCCGTCATCTATAATCTGTACACTAGAGTCATCCTGAACAGGATTGCAGAATACTAGATGAAGGAAAAACACATGAGCAAGCTGGCTTCCGGAAAGGATTCAGCACAATCGACCATATACACATGATAACCAAGCTCATCGAGGTTTGTAAGGAAGTAAAAAGATGCCGCTCTGTCTCACGTTCATTGATTTACAGAAAGCCTTTGATTCTGTGGAGACTGAGGCAGTCATCGAAGCCCTAGCCAAACAGGGCGTTGAAACCCAATACATCAAGATCCTTCGTAAGCTGTATTACGGATTCACCACCAGGATCTCACTCACCATTCTACAAGAAAGTGATCATTGATATCAAAAGAGGGGTTCGACAGGTTGATACCATTTCACCAAAACTCTTCAGCGCCACCCTCGAGAACATCATGTGACAGTAAGAATGGGAAGTAATGGGAGTGAAGATACATGGTCAGCAACTACACCACCTCTGCTTTGCCGATGATATTGTTCTTATGACGCCAAGCATTAACCAAGCGGCACAAGTGCTGGGTGACTTCAATCGAGAATGCGGAAAGATTGGTCCTCAGCTGAATCTAAAAAAAAACAATATTCATGAAAAATAAACTAGTTCCCCGAGGCCCCATTCACTCTCAAAGGAACAGACAATTGTGAATGCAGCAGTTATGTATACCTAGGTTGAGAAGTCAACATGATGAACGACTTAAAACCTGAGCTGTGCAGGAGCAAGAGAGCGGCATGGAATGCCTTCAAAGGAATCAAAGTAATAGCTAAAAGGACAAAGAACCTCTGGCTCCCGGCAAATCTCTTCGACTCCACCATTCTCCCTGCATTAACATACGCCTAAGAGACCCGGACCCTATGAAAGCAGGATGAGAATGCTATTCAGATTTCCCAGAGAGGAATCGAAAGAGCTATGCTTGGAATTTCAAGCCTCACTCAAGTGAAAGAAGGAATCCAGAGCTCCGACCTCCCTCACTGTTATAAAATCAGGGATGCTGTCTCGTTTGCCAAGGCATCGAAAATCAGATGGGCTGGACATGTAATGCGATTTGGAGATGACCGCTGGACTAGAGCTGTTACTGACTGGATCCCACAGGATGTAAAGATTACGTGTCCGCCCACCTACAAGATGGTAAGACTTCTTTGTCAAGACCCTGAAGGAATGGTTTGAGGCTTTTCATATTCCTGAATCAACCAGATGCCATTGGGCTACATTGGCACGTGATAGGGTCCAATAAAAATGTTACTGGCGCCCACTCGAGCAAATAAACGAATTACAGGATTCAAGTGATCAAGTGATCAAGTGATCCAAACATCGTCAAGTGATCTTTTGGATAAGCTACACGTGTGTCCTCCATGGGGACTGGTGGGGTAAAAAGAAATTCGCACTGAAGCTAGTAATACCCATGATAAGAATATTCTGTCATATAAAGTTATAAAATCAAATGTCTTTTCCAATCCTGCCCACACTCTTATTGAGATTTGCTCTGGGGATTCCTAAGGCAAGAAGCAGCTCTAAATATATGCTAAACATAGCAGGAGCCTAGAGCTCATTATGGCGTTTACTTCAACAACTATCCTTGGTGTGGACGGACAGCCTGATTATAAATCCCATCTCCCTTTTAAACATGGCCAATTTCCTAATTCACATAAATTTCATAGTCCCAGATGGCCTGTTTCAAGTCCAGTGACAGATATTTGCAACCTGTATCTACTTGCTCCAAGGACAGATTTTCCTCAGTTTCTGAGGAGTGGGGATGGATGATTCAGTCTGCATGCTGTGCCTGGAAAAAGAAAATTCCTTAGGTATAGTGTCTGGTCATAGCACGTAACTTTGGTGGGTGCTTTGGTGGACAGCCTGTGAGTCTTTCTCTCCTGCAAAGGCGTTCTCAGGTGTCCTGGACAGTGGCTTGACCTCCTAATCCTGACCCTTTCCCTGCTTGGTCTTTGTTTAGTACCTCTGCAATTCTTCATTTCTCTTTGACTGTAGTTCCATTTATGATCTCACTACCACAGATCTGTGACCTGCCAAAACCGATGGTATTGGCAGGTCACAAATCTGCCAACCCCACCGGTTGGAGCCAACACCTTCATAATGAGGTTGTGTGGATTGATCAAGTATCCTCTGGCGGTTAGCTGATAGGTGTTGCATGAGATATTGATTGGGTTCTTTTGGGTTAAGGGTTCTATTCCACAATGTTGCCTGGGTGTGTTCTCTTAATGATGTAAGAGTAATAGCAGCTTCATGGACTTATGGGAGCACAGAGGCAGCAGTAAGGAAGAATTCAGCCTGACGATGGAGGTTTCACTGGAAGGAAAAGGTGAAATCTGAGTTTTTCCTCAAAGAATGAGTAAGAATTAATACCTGGAGATTGATTAAAGAGCTTTCAGAAAGAAAATTGAGAATAAAAAATAGTGAGATGTTTGTGTCTTCCAACAAGTGTAGCGTGTTGGTCACCTGTCCCTTGAGGTGTTGCAGGTGTGGTGCGGTGCCCAGCTGTGTCAGAATGTGGCAGACAGGAGACAGGCTTGTCTACACCCAGGGCTCTGCCTCGTGGGCCCTGGATGGTTGATTGTCTGACATAGAAAAGACTGGGCCCCCTGGGATGAACCCAGAGCCACAGCAGAGCCCGGCAAGCTACCTGTGGTGTATTCCATATGTCAAAAACAGTGACAATAATGAACTTCATTCTGAACAAATGGAGATGCTACTGGTGCCCGCTCAAGCAAATCAATGAACAGGAAGACAAGTGATACAAGTGAAGTGATACAAGTAGATATGTCAAGTTAAAAAAAATTTACTTATACAATGTTAAAGTGACATGGAATGTGAAAGTTGCAATTCAGTAAATTAAGGTACATTACTTCTGTTGTTTAAAATGTACAGGGGCCAGGGAAATAGCACAGTGATTAGGGAGAATGGTTTTCACATAGCCTGCCTTGGTTGATTCCTGGCTCTGAATATGATCCCCTTTTTACAGAGCTGGGAAGAAGCATAAAAGAAAATATAAAATTAAAATGATTATTGCAGGAATAAAAGTAGCATCTAATGAGTTCCTTTTCCTTACCCTGATTGTTAGTGTTACATTTAAATTTTATCCCAACATTAAGTAGTTAATAATTCAATTTACTCAAAAGGCAAAGGAAACTATAGGAATTACCCTGGTTTCTAGATAGATAAAGCACAGCGGCAGTACTTCAAATTTCATTGAAGTTTAATTTGACATCAAGTTGGTATTCTTTTGATCACCCAATCTTCCTGAAATACCTTAGTGAATCTCATTATATTACAGAAGTGGGATGTAAGCCCACACAGATTATTACCACCACCACCATCATCATGACCACCATTAATAGCTCAGCATATTTGGAGATTAAAAACAAATAAAGAGAAATGAGCTGTAATGTGAAAACTTTCTAGGCTACACTGTCCTATTCAGCATCTCTTACAAAATTGTTAGCAAGAAGTGAATATAGAAATTTGTAGCTTTGAAAGCCTTGATATTTCTTTATTGTAGATAACAGCTGTCTGGAAAGAGCACATCTCTTGAGCTGGCAAAAAAGGCTCATATTCTTCAGCGTGTGAATCCACACAAAGGTATTTATCCCCAAGAGCTAATTTCTTACTTACAAAAGATTGGTCTGGAATTTAGGTTGGTTATTATGTCACAGGTGTTTCCCGTTGATTTTGATGGTAAATTCCAAGGTTGGGTTTGGTGAACTCTCTATGTGTCTGCCGGGTTTGCTGCAGGCTGAGTAAGTTCATTCATCTAGGAGATGGCCACACAGTTGTAAAGATATGCTTTGAGGCTTACATCAGCCTCTTTGTTTCTCTATTTTGCTCTGTTCCCTGCATGAGTCTCCATGAAGTATAAGAAGAGATGAATGCAGCATCTGCCAAGACATTAAGATACAGAACCTGACTCTTCCGTAGACTAGATTAACATATTAAACAGCTTTTTCTGTTGAGATGTTTCCAGCAAAAATTAGTATTTCCTTTCTCATTATGCTAGTTGTGATTTCACTGGGTTATTTTTCTCCTGGCTCTGCTCCCTCCATCTTTCTCAGTTCCTGTCTCTTTCCACGTGGCTACCTGACTAATCTCTTATAAATGAAAATCTCATCACTTTATTCCCAGTTTAAAAATGGGCGTGAAGTAAATGTCTCCTACATAACTCAGGCCCTATTCTGCTCTCCACAACAGGAACTCTTTGGGCCACACCTCTTGTCTGGAATCCACTCACAGTATTTAGTGGGTCTTTATTCAGTGCCTGTAAGTTGCTATTTGAGTTCAGAATATGTCTTTTTCAGTATTTTATTATCTGAATCACATGCACAGCTGTCTCTTCCTATGTGTGAAGAAAACATTAGCTGAAGATGTGAACTGAATTAATAAAAAATTAAATGCATAACAATATACTAAATAAATGATTGAGAACTATAAAATTCTGCTATAAGGGGCCGGAGCGAAAGCCCAGTGGGTAGGGCATTTGCCTTGCACACCGCCGGCCTGGGTCGGCCTGGGTTCAATCCCAGGCATCCCATATGGTCCCCCGAGCATCGCCAGGAGTAATTTCTGAGTGCAGAGCCAGGAGTAGCCCCTGACATTGCCGAGCGTGACCCCCAAAAAAAAAAAAAAAGCAAAAAAAATTCTTCTATAAGCTTGGAAGAGTTAGTTGAAGATGCAGAACATTGAACTGCCTTTAGAGCATCTGATGATGATTAATGAAAATGGCTGGAGTTTTCTTAAAATGGCACAAGGCATATAACCTTGTACAACTTTGTCTTACTTTTCTTACCTACCAACACTTCTTGGAGGTGATTTGAATTTGAAGTAGGGATCTGTCAACATACTAGTCCATAAAGAGTTTTGTGGTGATAAAGAAAATGTGTACAGAATGAGAGCTAAGAAAATGTGTAATTAATAGATAAAATGGCAGGAGTATTTTTTTCTAGGTTGGCGGTTTGGGATACACTTGGTTGTGCTTACTTGACTTGACTTGACTGTGTGCTCAGGGCTTGCTCCTGGCTCTGTATTCAGGGCTCACTTCTAATAGTGCTCAAGGGATTGTATGTGTTCCCAGGGATTGAATCAGGGCTAGTAGAGCACAAGGCATGCGCTTTAAGCCTGTCCTAACTAACACCCCCAAAGTGGTGTTTTAAATTATTTTTCACTCTAGAACTTTGTGAAAGATCATTTTATTACATGGATAATAGTTAGGATTTTTAAAAAATGTAATTTTCTAAAGTCAACCCAAATGCCTGAAACTACTCTTTCTCTGAGGTTTTTAAACATAGAAAAAATCCAGATAAGCCAAATTATGCAACAATATTTTATAGACCTTTCTATATTATATTTTCTTTTCTTTGTAGTAATGTTTAAGAGGTTCCCCCACTCTTTTGTAGCCAAATTGTGTTCAATTTAAATGGTAGAGAACATATGGTAGGGGTAATCTAAAATAGTATATTAAAGAGAGAAAGAATTTTCAAAATTAATGTCAACTCAATACAATAACAAATGACTTAAGCAATTATTGTGATATGTTATCTATGCTTATAATTATTGTAAAAGGATATTGGAAAGATCATAAGAGAAACCCCTCAAATTATTGTTAGGTGCCCAGGTGGTCTTGAATTGAATCCTCAGCATAAGGATAAGTCTCCTCTAAGCATCGCTGGATATCTCTCTGATGACCCACAAACACTGGCCCTGCTGCTCTATGTGGTCCACACTGAAAACTTACTGACTTAAAATTGTAAAATTAAGTCCAGTCACTTGAAAAAGTCACTAATGGAATGGGGCTGGGGAATGTAAGGGATAGGTTACACTATGCACCTGGTTTTGGCTCAAAACTTGGCAATATGAGGATGTTTGAACATAGCAGTGTAAAGCTCTGGAAGCATTAGGCTTCTGGAAAGTCCTGAGCACTATTGGTAGATCCTGGGTATACCCAATACTGCAGCACACGAATATCACAGTATCCTTTGGCCCTTCCATTGATGAATCGATGGCTATTGGGTCAAGAATTGCAAGTAGGGTCCTAGGGGCTCCTGAGTACTATTTCATATGAGCCCCAACAAACAGCATTAACAAGAACTAAAATAAAATATCTAGTTATATATGGATAATGTTTTATGTTGATAGTAACAATGTATTAAGCCACTAATTGCTAAATTTCTCTGATATGAGAGAATAAATACAAAGTTTGGTGCTTGGTTCTTAAATTAGAAAATGTCCTTAACTACAATATGAATAATTTCTTTTTAATTTACAGAAAATATTTTATGTCTTGTTAGTGCTTATTCATTCTCTAGGAAAATTATTTATACAAAGTAATTTGAGCTACTATAATCTGAAATTAATGTGTACCCCTACAGAGAGAATTTTACTTTAAGGCAAATAAATGATTTCACAAAAAGAGATGGGAATCTGAATAAATTTCAGCCCCAAATGTCATCAAACTAGCTTGGAAATCTTAGTTTTCATTTTCTATCAATAAAATTATTGGATATTTTATGACACAAATAACTTTGGTTTTGTGTAAGTAAAATTATCGATTTTGAGCATTGTATCATTTCCCCAAGGAAAACTGGCTCACTTATTTCATACTGTGACATGAAACCAATATATCTTGCTGCCCACTTGACTTCTCTTCTGTATCTCAATTCAAAACCAGAAAATAAATGGATTTATCCCTACAACAGCCTTCTCCCAGTATTTATTATTAGTAGAGATTTCATCACTCAATTCTGAGGCCACAAATCTATGAATTTAGCTTGATACTTTACTTTCTTCACATCCAATCCAGCATCATCTTCTATCACTATCACTATACATCCGTTGATCATCTATTTGCTAGAGCGGGCACCAGTAATATCTCCATATGTCCTGTCTCATGCTAGTAGAGCCCAAGGGCATTTATTCGCTCCAGAAACAAAGTGCCTCAAACCATTATATTAGGTCATGGGAATGAATTAATATAATTGTTACTGGTATTTGGCATATCAAATAAAACAGGGCAGCTTGCCAGGCTTGTCATGCAGGTGGTATACCCTTGTAGTCACCTCTAAATATAGCATTTATAGATGAACCGCGGGCGCCGCGAGACGGGCTGTGATAGGCTGTCGCTGGGTGGAGTTCTGACAAGAGGGAAGTCTGGATGTGGAAAATGGCGGCCCCCATGGAGTGGGGGTCATCTGGCTTGTTGTGCGGCTCTGCTGGGGTGGCGGGCCAGGGCTAGAACCCGCCATCCCTCCCGGGCGCCTCGTGAGCGCTTGGGCACAGGGAGAGCAAGTAGCAGCTCTGCCCCATGTCTGTAAGTCTCTGGTTCAGCATACCTGGGCTGGATTGAAAAAAAAGATGCTGCCAGCATCTTCTAAATACCTGTAAATCTTCTAAATACCTTTAAATATTAAACACCTTTTAAATATTGCATATCTCTACTACCATCAGTACCTTAGTACAAGATAGCATGACTGAATACCTAGGACACACTGCCAAAATTTACATTTTTCTAGTTACCTGCTTTATCTTTAATCTTTTCTAATTCCTTGGGTATACTGTTGTCACAGCCTCTTTTTTTAAATAAAAACTGAAAAATAAAAGAATAAAAACTGGATTGAATGGTTTGTGACTCATTCACAGAGCAGATATTTTGAATGTAAGAAACCTGGGTTGTATACCATTAAAGAGAGAAAGAAAGAGGAGCACAGAGCCAAGGAAAGAATATGAAGGAACTGAGGAAGGAAGGTTGGTTGGTTGAAAAAATATATTGACACGAATTTGCAAATCAGTTAATTACAAAGTTTCAAGCATACAATATATCAAAGACAAATGCATCTTTCTTAAGTATATATTAATTATAGAAGGAAAAAATTTTTTAATTTTTTATTATACCACCGTGAGACATACAATTACAAAGGTGTTCATAATTGATTCTTGGTAGTACAGTATACCAGCACCCATCCCTCCACCAGTGCCCCATTTCCACCACCAATGTACCCCACCCTCTTCCCGCCCACCCCCAGGCTGCCTCAATAGCAAGTACCCCAGTATCCTCTCCTTTCTCTCTCTGCCTCTCTGTCTCTGCATCTCTCTCCCTCTTATTTTACACATTATGGCTAGCCCTGCAGATATTTAGAGTTTATCACTTAAGTCTCTTTGTGTATATTCAATGGTGAGTTTTAATCTGCCATTCCCATTTCACACATTTAGTAAAACACTGGTATCTATTTATATCCTATTAATGAATGCAGTCATTCTATATCTGTCCTTTTCCTTCTGACTAATTTCACTCAGCATGGTAGTCTCCATGTCCATCCATTTGCAGGTAAATTTCATAATTTCATCTTTTCTGACAGCTGCATAGTATTCCATAGTGTAGATGAACCACAGTTTCTTTAGCCAGTCCTCTGTTCTCGGGCATTTAGGTTGTTTCCAGATTCTAGCTATAGTGAATAGAGCAGAGATGAACAAAGAAGTACAGATAGTGTTTCTGCTATGTTTTTTTCGGTCTCGCGGTATATTCCCAGGAGTGCTATTGCTGGATCAAATGGGAGCTCAATATCTAGTTTTCGGAGGAATGCCCATATTGTTTTCCAAAAGGGCTGGACCAGCCGGCACTCCCACCAACAGTGGATGAGAGTCCTTTTTTCCCCACATCCATGCCAGCACCGGTTGTTCTTGCTGTTTTGGATGTGTGCCAGTTTCTATGGTGTGAGATGGTACTTCATTGTTGTTTTGATTTGCATCTCCCTGATGATTAAAGATGAAGAGCACTTTTTCATATGCCTTTTGGCCATTCGAATTTCTTCTTTTTGGAAGCTTCTGTTCATTTCTTCTCCCCATTTTTTGATGGGGTTGACTGATTTTTTTTCTTGTGGAGTGCTACTAGTGCCTGATATATCCTGGATATTAACCCCTTGTCAGATGGGTATTGGGTGAATATCCTTTCCCACTCTGTGGATTGTCTTTGTATCTTGGTCACCATTTCTTTTGAGGTGCAGAAGCTTTTCAATTTTATATAATCCCATTTGTTTATCTTTGCTTCCATTTGCTTGGTCAGTGGTGTGTCATCTTTAAAGATACTTTTAGTTTTGATGTTGTAGAGCGTTTCTCCTGTTTTCTTTGATGTACCTTATAGATTCATGTCTGATGTTGAGATCTATAATCCATTTTGATCTGACTTTTGTGCATGGCATTAGAAGGAGGTCTAAGTTCATTTTTCTTACACGTAGCTGCCTAGTTTTCCCAGCACCATTTGTTGAAGAGGCTTTCTTTGCTCCACTTAATATTTTTTGCTCCTTTATCGAAGAATATAAGGAAATTTTAATGTTCATTTATGTATTATTTATTTATGTATACATATTTATGTATGTATTTATGTACCCCCATTCAGCAACTCAGTGTCAGTGTTCCTCCACTAAAGAGGAAAGCTTCCTTCCTTTCCCTACTCCACTTTAACTTCCTGTACAAGTTTTCCTGTACTTTAGGAAACCTCTTTCCTCTTTCCTGCATCTTTTTGCTGTCTGGACTACTTCTCCATTGTTACCACTCAACTTTTATTCTTTCAATTTGACTTAGCCACCCATGACCATGCCATTCAATGTCTCTCATAGCACCATGCAACTCTCTTGTAGGAACTGACAGTAAGAATAATTTTAGATGGCTTTGACTATATTGAGGAAGGTTCAATTCCCATTTTCTGAGAGTTTTAATAATGAATGCATGTTGGATCTTTTCAAATGCTTTCTCTGCATCTATTGATATGATCATAAGGTTTTTATTTTTTCTCTTATTGATATGATGTATTATGTTGATTGGCTTGTGAATGTTGAACCATCCTTGTATTCCCGGGAAGAATCCTACTTGGTCATGATGTATAATCTTTTTGATGAGTCTTTGTATTCTATTTGCTAGTATTTTGTTGAAAATCTTAGCATCTGTGTTCATCAGGGAAATTGGTCTGTATTTTTTCTTTCTTTGTGTTGTTTCTCCCTGCTTTGGGTGATATGTGCCTCATAGAAGCTGTTTGGGAGTGTTTCTGTTTGTTCTATTTCCTGGAAGAGCTTGAAAAGGACTGGAGTAGGTCCTCCTTAAAGGTTTGGAAGAATTCACTAGTGAATCCATTTGGACCTGGGCTTTTGTGTTTGGGCAGAATTTTAATTACTGTTTCAATTTCCACAATGGTGATAGGCTTATTCAGGTGTTGCAGGTCTTCTTGTTTCAGTTGTGGGAGGTTATAGGACTTCAGGAATTTATCCATTTCTTCTAGATTCTCATGTTTCACAGCATACAGACTCTCAAAGTAATCTCTGATGATCTTTTGGATTTCTGTGGTTTCTGTTGTGATGTCACCATTTTCATTTCTGATTCTGGTTATTTGTGTTCTCTCTTTCCTTGTCTTTACAAGTCTTGCCAGTGGCTTGTAAATCTTGTTTATTTTTTCCAAGAACCAACTCTTAGTTTCACTAATCTTTTGGATTGTTTTTTGGGTTTCCAGCTCATTGATTTCCTCTCTAAGTTTTATTATTTCCTTCTTTCTGCCTGTGTTAGGCTCCTTTTGTTGGTCTTTTTCTAATGTATTGAACTCTGTAGTCAGGTTATTTATGTGGGCCCTTTCTTCTTTTCTGACGAATTGCAGAGCTATAAACTTTCCTCTTAACACAGCTTTTGCTGTGTCCCACAAGTTCTGATTGTTGGTTTCATCATTTTCATTTCTTTCCAAGAATCTTTGGATTTCCTGCTTGATTTCTTTAATGACCCATTCATTGTTCAGCAGTGAGCTGATCAGTTTCCAGGTGTTTGGTTTGATTCCCTGTTTCTGTGTTGCAGGACACCTAAAAGCCTAAAAGCCTCTGCATCTGCCCTGGATTGCCTCCTGCAGGTCACTTCGTAGATAGGGGGAGCAGTTTAAATGTGGCAGTTTATCTGACCATTTATTCTGTACTGGCTGGTATAAATGTTCTCTCACCCTACCACAACCATCGTGGGACTAGCTAGATTTTACCAGCATATTTGCCTGGCCACGTTGGATCTCTAAGTAATTAGCCCAGAGAGAAATGCTTTTTGCCTCCAAACAAGCAAGCATGGCTCCCTGATAACTCAAAGGCAACTAAAATACAAAACTACCGTGAAGTAGACCGAGACTTGTAAAGGCTTGGAGAAATATTTAACTGGCATTAGTACAATTTTTTGGTACAGAGGCATGCCATCACAGAAACCCCCCTTCTACCCTATAAAGGCATTTCCAGGAAGATCTTGGCTCAAAACATTAGCATATAATAGAGCCTAGGTGAGGTGCTGGGAGAAATTACCTAAGGGCATTTGACCCTTCCTCCCTTCCTGCTTCCCATAATAGTGGGAGGTCTGAGTTGTAGGGGTATAAAACCAGCCTGCTTCCTCCTCTCTCTCTCTCTCTCTCTCTCTCTCTCTCTCTCTCTCTCTCTCTCTAGGCTCTCTTTGGGGCTTTACTCTTCTTGGGAGTCTTGTCTTTGTATCCTCTCTACAGGGCCTTTACACTTGATGGCTGCCATCTTGGCCTAAACATGGCTGGGGTTCTAGCCGGAATCCTAAGCACCAGGGTTTTTCCTATTGCTGATTTGTA
Source organism: Cryptotis parvus (assembly GCA_021461705.1). Classification (NCBI taxonomy): domain Eukaryota; kingdom Metazoa; phylum Chordata; class Mammalia; order Eulipotyphla; family Soricidae; genus Cryptotis; species Cryptotis parvus. The sequence continues at coordinate 133,065 of JAJIBD010002609.1, forward strand.
TGCCTGAACCTGTTATAAGTAGAGCCTTTTAAAACTGCATCGGATTCCTGAGTCTTCATCCATTCCCTGCTGGCTTCGGAGGTAGAAGGAAGCTAACTTCCCAGCACTGTTGGGGACCCCTGGCGGCATCCCCAACATTTCTGTGTATGGTTAACTTTCATTTCCAGTGCATCATAGTCTGAAAAGATAATTCACACAATTTCTATTTTTTTTATTTTATTGAGGTATGCTTTGTGGCTCAGCATATGGTCTATTTTGGAAAAATGTTCCATGTGCACTGGAGAAAAATGTGTATTCAGGTTTCTTGGTATGAAAACCCATATATATATTACATATAGATATATATATACATATATATATATATATTTATCCTCTTCTTCCTCTTCCTTTTGTGCCAGTATTTCTTTGGTAAGTTCAGTCTTGTTGATCTATCCATAGTTGGTAGAGCAGTTTGAAGTCTCCACTATTACTGTGCTACTGTTAATGTATTCTTTTAGGTCAATTAGCAGTTGTTTTAAGTATTTTGCTGGTTCCCTTTTGGGTGCATACATGTTTAGTAATGTAATTTCTTCCTGATACATACCCCTTAATTAATAAGAAATAGCATTCATTGTCCCTTCTTAATTTTTTTCAAAGCCATCTACTAAAAGTCCACAGTGAGCATTATTCTCAATGGGGGAAAAACAGAAAGCCTTCCCCCTAAGATCAGGAACAAGAAAAGGTTGCCCACTCTCACCTCTTTTATTCAATATAGTACTGGAAGTACTTGACATAGCAATCAGAGAAGAAAAGAACATTAAGGGCATCCAGATAGGCAAGGAAGAAGTCAAGCTATCATTATTCACAGATGACATGATATTATACCTAGAGATATCTAAATTTTCTACCAAAAAAAAAAACCTCCTGGAAACAATAGACACATATATAGAGTGGCAGGATACAAAATAAACACCCAAAAAGTCGGTGGCTTTCCATATATACAAATAACGAAAGAGAAGAAATGGATATTAAGAAAATGATTCCATTCAGTATTGTGCCACAGGAAATCAAATACCTAGGAATCAGCTTATCCAAGAGTGTAAAGAACCTGTACAAAGAAAACCGCAAGACACTGTTCCAAGAAATAAAATAGAACACAAGGAAATGGAAACACATTCCCTGCTCATGGATGGGGAGAATCAACATTGTCAAAATGGTTATACTCCCTACAGCTTTGTACAGATTCGATGCGGTCCCTATAAGGATACCCATGACATTATTCAAAGAAATTGACCAAACACTCCTGAAATTTGTATGTAACAATACACCCCTACGGATAGCTAAAGCAATCCTCAGGAAAAAGAAGATGGGAGAAATCACCTTTCCCAACTTCAAACTGTACTACAAGGCAGTAGTAATTAAAACAGCATGGTATTGGAATAAAAACAGACCTGTGGACCTATGGAATAGAATTGAATATCCTGACATCCAGCCTCAAACATGGAATCATTTAATCATTGACAAAGGTCTCAAAGAGTCTGAAATGGAGTAAGGAAAGCCTCTTCAACAAGTGGTGTTGGGAAAACTGGGTTGCGACATGTAAAATAATTAACTTGGACCTCTGTCTAACACCGTGCAAAAAAAGTCAGTTCAAAATGAATTAAAGATCTCAATATCAGACCAGAATCCATAAAGTACATTGAAGAAAGTACAGGAAAAAACCCTCTACAACATTGAAGCTAAAGGCATCTTCAAAGGTGAAACACCACCAGCAAAGGAACTAGAAGAAAAAATAAACATATGGGACTACATGAAACCAAAAAGCTTCTGCATCTCAAGAGAAGCAGTGACCGAAATACAAAGACAGAATATTCACCCAATAACCATCTGATAAGGTATTAATATCCAGGATATATCAGGCACTGGTAGAACGTTACAAGAAGAAAACAGTCAACCCCATCCAAAAAATGGGGGAGAAGAAATGAACAGAAACTTCGACAAGGAAGAAGTTCAAATGGCCAAAAGACATATGAAAAAATGCTCATCATCAATAATAATCAGAGCGATGCAAATCAAAACAACAATGAGAAATCATCTTACACTACAGAGACTGGTACATATCCAAAAGATCAAGAACAACAAGTGCTGGCATGGATGTGGGGGAGAAAGGGACTCTCATCCATTATTGGTGGGAATGTTGACTGGTACAGCCTTTCTGAAAAACAATATGGACATTCCTCCAAAGACTAGAAATTGAGCTCCCATTTGATGCAGACATACCACTCCTGGGGATATACCCTGAGAAACCAAAAAACACACAGCAGAAACACCATCTGCACTTTTATTTTCATAGCAGAACTATTCACAGTAGCCAGAATCTGGAAACCACCAGTATGCCTGAGAACTGATGACTGGATTAAGAAACTTTGGCACATCTACATAATGGAATACTATTCAGCTTTTAGGAAAATTGAATTTATGAAATTTGCCTATAAATGGATGGGCATGGAGAGGATCATGTTGAAGAAATTAGCCAGAAAGGAAAAGTCAGATATAGAATGACTGAATTTATTTGCATGACATAAATATAAATATACATATATGTACATATTATGTTACCAATATCCAAAGTCAGGTGAAACATGGATCAGAGATCTTGTCAAAGGTGGAAATTATCACAAACGAGTGGGAGTCAGAGTTTAGGTAAAACAGAATGGAACAGTGTGCTAATAATTGTCAAAAATGCTAATACCAACCTAGATCTGAGCATTAAATACAAGCCAAAAGATACACATGACAAACTCTAAATGTATGTATTGTGATCCACAATGTATAAGGGAAGGAAGAAAGAGAGAGAAAGAAAAAGATAAAGAACCTGCCATAGAAGGCAGGCTATTGGACGAGGGAGGGAATCGGGGACACAGGTGGTGGAAAATGGGCACTGGTGGAGGGATGGGTGCTGGAACACTGTATGACCGAAACCCAAATATGAACATCTTATGAACAACGTTGTAATTGTATATCTCATGATGGTATAATAAAATTTTTTAAAAAAGAATAATTTTAAACTTTTTTTGGTTATAAACAATCTCCTATTCTGAACAGTAAACTCTTTGAGGACAAGGATCAATGTTTTTTTACCATCAATGTTTATAATTACAGCCCGACAACAGCACCCCCGCACCTCAATAAGATATCACCCACCCCTGAGGCCCACAAAGAGAATAGGCCTGCAAGAGCCAGGCACTGTCCGATGCATGAGCCAAACCGTAACATAATGTTTATTTCCTGACCTCGGTTAAAGTCCTAATGCAGAGTAAGAAGGCGAGCCCCTCTCCCGACAACAGAGCGCACTGGCTCCCGGACCGTCGCCGAGGCGCCCGGAGGGAGGGGCGCCGGGCCCCCACCCCACCAGGCCTCAAAGCCCACCCCCACCCGAGGGCCCCACACCCCCCCACCAACACCACCGTTCCCCCCCCCCCCCCCCGTTTATAATTAGCAAAATATTCAGCCTTTACTGTATTTATTCAATAATAGTCATAATTAAACCATTAGTGCTACATTAGAGAAAATTGTTTTTGTTTAAAGAATAATAGTCAAAGAAAGATAAGTGGTATTTAATATAAATGACAAAATGCAGATTTCTTTAATTAGATATTAATTATATATGGACATTTTAATGTTTATTTTTGCATTCTTAGACCCTTTTTAGCAAACATTTGGATTATTTAAAATGAAAGGCATAAAATACGTTTTTTTGCCCTTGCATTATTGGATACTTTTCTTTACTCATAACTGGGGTATATTTCTCAGTATTAATATTTGGTTACAATAGACTCATTAAAGTTTCTGCCACTGTAGCATATATTTGAGATTTAAACTAGAACTATTTGATTTTAAATACTGGCTCTGCTGTTTATTTCAATTTTACATTTTGTCCTACAAATAGTTAGTATAAGTCTTTAGTATTTTGGCTCATTAGCAAATATATTTTACAGCTTAACTTTAGTTAAAGTATGCTAGAAAAGCATTAGGACAAAATATGCCAATCAATATCCATAGGAGCTCTGATTAATGCCTTGTGTGTAGATAGTGTCACTAATCCTTCACATGTTGGTTACTTGAAATATCATTGTTTATAAGCTACTTATGTTTGTCATAAAATTTTTCTTTGTGAGAAGTTGTTATTGTTTGTTTGCTCCTTAGAAAGAGGGTCTTTATATTTGTGTTGTAATTAATTTCAGTATTAGTACTTTATTTATTTATTTTTCTTTTTGGGTCACACCCAGCGATGCTCAGAGGTTACTCCTGGCTCTGTGCTCAGGATATACTCCCTGGCGGTGCTCAGGGGGACCATATGGGATGCCGGAATCGAACCCAGGCCGGCATAGGCTGGCCACATGCAGGCAAACGCCCTACCCGCTGGGCTATCGCTCCGCCCCCAGTATTAGTACTTTAAACTTTATTTAGTTTGAAGAGAAGGAAAAGATAGATACCACATGGGAATAGTAATTAAGCTAACAGTAATTAAGTAATTAATTAATTAAGCTAACTCATATTGTTGTTTCAGATCACAGCATGATTGGTAACTCTCAGCTAAGATGGTGTGGTGAAACAAATATTCTTGTAGACCTTACAAACAGTCAAATATGAGTCAGCTAATAATAATGGACGAAACATTTGAGCACCCTCATTCTAATGAAAACTTCACAAAGACCTTCTCAATAGGGAAAAGACAGTGTAGTTTTTGTTCCTAAATTTCTGATGTCAAAAATACAATTGTCAGTACCAGAGTGACAGTACAGTGGATACGGTTTTTGCCTTGCATGTGATGGACCCAGGTTTCAATTTGTAGCATTCCACATGATCCCCTTTAGCAGTGCTAGTAGTAATTTCTGAGTGCAGAGCCAGGAGTAACTCCTGAGCACTGCTGGTGAGACCCCAAAAAAACAAACAAGCAAAAAATACATTTGTTAGTTTGAAAGTCAATCCTCAAGATATACCTACCCAGTTAAGCAACTGATTCAGTGCTAAGTCATGCAGATGCTGGTTAGTGCTGGGGCTCTCTAAAGATACACCATGTGGTGATGGGGAGGGTAACGCGGGTGCTGAGGACCAAACTCTGGGCCTCTTGCATTTTAAATCATGGGTGTTAGTCACTTAGGCTATCTCCTCAGTCCAGTTCTATAGCCATTACTTTTTAATGCTTATTTTTGAAGTAATTGACTATGACATATTGTAGGCAAATGTATTAGTAAAGAGAGAGCCTCACACTACCCACTAATTGATCAAGAATATTGCAAGAATTAATAAAGTCATACACCTTGTCCTCAGAGGACAGATAATTCCTAAGCATGAAGTCCATAGATGATAATACATTGACTTTTCCTTACCCACCTCATCATTTAATTTTCGAACATAATTAAGAACCGGAAGTAATTTCCATATCCAAATAATAGGTATATGAGCTTTAACAATACTTTTCTGTGTTGCAAGTTTCTCTTCATTAGTGCATACTGTGAATGTAAGAATTATTGTTTGAACAATATGCTATAATAATAATATGTGTGGTTGTTTTCTGCCCAATACTATAATGATTTTATATATATAAAATTTGTGTAATTTTGTTCTATTAGATATTTATAGTTGTGATTCATGGATGAGAAAAACGACACTTGGAGAAGTCCGGGGTTTCCCAGTTCCGTGAAATGGAGTACGTGATGGAGGTATGTGTGAGTTTAAGCTTCCTGGACTCTGAAAGCTTTGCCTTTGACAAATAGCCAAAAATCAGAAGAAAGCTGATGTGTTCTCAGTGGCTGGTTGTTTAAGGTCTTATAGTTTCTTTTTATAAAAATTTCTGTGAACATTTTATTAAAATAAGCAACATGGACTTAGTAAGCCATTTACCACTGTGTTTTCTCTGCTAGCTTTTAAGTGTGACCCTTTCTCCTAGTGAAAGCTACTGCCAGTGAATAATAGCCTTTGAAATTAGCACTTTGTTGCCATGGAGTCAGAAAGAATAGCCAGACTAAGAGACACTGAATACATGAAAACCAAGATTGCTACATAAATTACACCAATCAGTAATTTCACCAATCAATAAATATCACTGATTTATTCAACAAAGCATTAAGGAACTTAAATTCCAAATAATATTTTAGGCTAAGTTTAAAAGAAGATAAAAATAAACAGCATAAATTCCTGTTTTTTACAACTGAAATTCTCATGTGTATGGAAAGAGAAATAAACAGGTATGAAAATGAAATGCAATAGTTAAAGATATGACTGAAAGTACTCTGGGCATACATAGAAGGGATAAACTTAGAAAGAGTCTCATAAAAAATTGTTTGACTAGAGTTACAAATTTCAAGGAATTTTAGAAAATTCTAAGTAAATGAGCTTTAGAGGAAATGGATTAGTGAGGTGTTGTATGGGGATTGGAGAAATGTTCAATGCAAAGGTAGTTAGCAACTATAAGCAGTTTGATATACTGAAATTCAGTAACAAAACACCCACACACATGTGGATCACTCTAGCCAGAGACATAAGCTCCAACTTTCTCTAAAATATACCTTACTAGCTGGCTCACTAAATTGTGAAATGTAGACATTTAAAAGTGTTTAAAAGTATGAAATCTTTATGGTATCTTAGAAGGCTAGAAACTCATATAACTGTTAGTATTGCCTTAGTGAAACTGGCAGGGCAGGCTGCATTGCAATATTGAAACAGTATTGATTTTTCTTTAGGAAGCTCCAGTATTTCTCTCAAGACCTTTAACTGATTAATTTTATAAGCCCACCTACATATTATACAGGGTCATCTGCTTTGTTCAAAAAATGTTGATTGTCAGTGTTGTCACATTTAAAATGTATTTTCACAGAACCATCCAGACTGTGTTTGACCAAATAACTAGGCATCATAGTTTAATGAAGTTGACACAAAATTAACCAAGAAACCCAATAAAGAATAGCCAGCTTTAACTTCTCTGTATGTTACTGCTTCTTCTCTTCGTAGTAATGAGCTCAAGCTTTTTTTTTTTTTTCTTTCTGGGTCATATCCGGTGTCGCTCAGGGGTTGCTCCTGGCTATTTGTTCAGGAATTACTCCTGGCAGTGCTCGGGGGACCATATGGGCTGCCTGGGATTGAACCCGGGTCGATCCCAGGGCTGCATGCAAGGCAGATGCTCTCCCAGCTCTGCTATCACTCCAGCCCTAATGAGCTCAAACTTATAGGTGCTTCTCTCTGTTGTGAGAAATTATTTTTAAAATGTCTTTAAAAAGCATAAAGGAATTTTTCTTACTTTTTTTGACACTGAATACTTAGTTAAAAAAAATAAAGTTAAACAATATGGTTGGTGGTACATATCTGAAATTTTTGTATTCTGTTGTTAAATGATTTAATATAATTATCTTAATTATTATGCATCATATATGTTTATCCTGTTGACACCGGACACAAGCACTTTATTTTTTTTTATTTATTATTATTATTTTTTTTTTTGCTTTTTTTGGTCGCACCTGGCGATGCTCAGGGGTTACTCCTGGCTCTGCACTCAGGGAATTACTCCTGGCGGTGTTCAGGGGACCATATGGGATGCCGCGGGATCGAACCGGGCTGGCTTAGGCCGGCCAGCGTGCAAGGCAAACGCCCTACCTGCTGGGCTATCGCTCCGGCCCCTGGACACAAGGCACTTTAAATAATCTCACAGTGATCATGAACTTATCAAAATTTTTCCAGGCTCACTCAAATTTGATTTAAATATTTTGAAGCTACTTTCTTTGAATTGTATCATATTGAGTGTGTTTTATCATTATGCTGTTAACCACTTTACCATAGCAGTTTTCTGAAATTTTGTCTTCATCTCATCCTTCCTACATTTTTGTGGTGGAAAAAGATGGCTTCATTCTCTTGGGAAAATCCATTCCATGTGAGTTGAATGTAATAACCTATGTATTCTTCTTGTACCACCATTTACATGGGTGATTTTTATGTTATTCCTTGATGTGGGAGAGAGGAGAAGGTCGTTTTACCAAGTAGTGTTTAGGAAGACTGAGATACCTTTATTGTATTAGGTATTTGGGCTGGTGATTTATTGCAAAGGTCCACAGCTGAGATGCACCAGTGGTATCATTGATGACCCAGGATACACAGGCCATTTCATTTTGTGTGTGACTGATAGAAGAAGTTCATACTAATCTCTATTAAAAACTTAAAAACTAGGGCCACACGAGAAGGTGCTACGAGGCCTTTAGAGATAAACCTAGTGAGGCACAGAAACCCAGTGTCTTAAATCCTATATTAACTCTCCAGCTCCGTATTCCTTTATTCTTAAAGAAATATTATGTATTGTTAAGTATTTGAATTATTAAATCCAGAACAAGACATATAATCGTCAAAATTATATTTTATCCTCTCTGAATAATAGGAGAAACAGATTTGGGGAGAAATGCTATATGAAATAAGTTCAATCCTGACTTTCTCTGTGGAAGGTAAGATCTCAAGTCTGCATTTTGGTTCCTAATTATTTTTAACAGTTTATTTAAACTGTTAAAAACAAACTTATTTATTTGAAGTTATTTATTTGACCATCCATTGTGTACACAACCATCCATTGGGTACACATCAGCTTTCTTCTGATTTTTTAGCTATTTGTCAAAGGCAAAGAATTCAGAGTCCAGGATGCTTTTTTTATTTGAAGTCACTTATATGAAGTGGACCAATTCACTTCAGACCCACAGCTGCGCTGCTCGGTCGGCCCCATGTGGAAGCAACCCATGGAGCTGACCTCCTGTAAGGGGCTCGGCCATCCCCTGGCCGAGTCCAACATTGCTCCAAGAGTTTGCTCTCAGGAAGTGGGGGAGAGACCATGCTGGCCGGACTCGAGTGGAGTTTTGGGCCCTGCCCTTTCCTCCATGCCTGTTGCCCTGGAAAAGAGAGACCCATCCATGCCAGACTCAGCTAATTTGCTACCCGGGAAGAGATCCAGATCCATCCACTTCAGACCCACAGCTGTGCTGCTCAGCCAGCCCCATGTGGAAGCAACCCATGGAACTGACCTCCCAGTAAGGGGCTCGGCCATCATCTGGCCGAGTCCAACATTACCCAAGGGTTTGCTGTCATGAGCAGGGAGAGACCATGCTGGCTGGACTCGGAGAGGAGTTTTGGGCCCTGCCCTTTTCTCCGACTCCATGCCAGTTGCCCTGGAAGAGAGAGACCCACCCACGCCAGACCCACATGTCCCTTGGTGCGCAGCCTCAAAACAGCCACGCGATATTTTTATAGGATACTGAATTTTGCATAAGGTTTTTCCCAATTTCTTTCACATTTATACATAGTAAACAGTTATAGACATGTATTAACTGATACCAGTAGACCTGGCAAGAATCCAGAACAAACCACACATCATGCAGTTAGTCATTCTCAACATCCAGACTCCATAGTTCCTCAGAGCTCCATCCAAGAGAAAACCTGATCTTCCCCCTTTAAGTTTCATCAGTAAATGCTTGGGTTGAGAGCCTTCTCCTGAGACTATACCACCTACACAGTAAAGCCTGGCAAGCAACCGTGTTTTATTTACTTTTTATGCCAAAGACTAGTAACTATTATGGACCTCAGTTCCATAACCCGAAGAATGGTTTTGGGCTCCTCCTGTCCCTGTAGCAAGTAGATGTCCTTGGGTTGCACTTTGCTTGTGACAGGACTAATGGAGATGTTACTAGTGCCCACCGAGCAAATCGAATAACAATGGGAAGACAGTGATACAGTGAACAGTTTATTTGTCTTATCTTTTGAAATCTTTTCTCACTGAATTCAAGATGTGATCATCTGATGTTGCAGGACTCCTCTAAGAGCCTCTGCATCTGCTCTGAATTGCCGCCTGCAAATCACTTTGTAGATAAGGGGGTAGTCTAAATGTGGCAATTTATCTGACCATGTATTCTATCCTAGCTGGTATAAATATTCTCTCATGCTATCACAATCATCATGGGACTAGCTAGATTTTACCAGCATATTGCCTGGCCACGTTGGATCCCTAAATAATTAGACCAGAGAGAAATGCTGTTTGCCTCCAAGCAAGCAAGCGTGGCTCCCCTGATAACTCAAAGGCAACTAAAATACAAAACTACCGTGAAAGTAGACAAGACTTGTGAAGGCTTGGAGAAATATTTAACTGGTACTAGTATTAGACTTTGGTACAGAGACAAGCCATCTTGGAAATCCCCTTCTCTACCCTATAAAGGCTTTTCCAGGAAGATCTTGGCTCAAGATATTAGCATATAAAAGGGCCTAGGTGAGGTGCTGGGAGAAATTACCTGAGGCATTTGACCCTCCCTGCTCCCATAATAGTGGGAGGGAGGTCTGAGTTGCAGGGGTATAAAACTAGCCAGCTTCCTCTCTCACGCTCTCTTTTTGGGCTCTCTCTTTGTGAGCTCACACCCTTCTTGGGAGTCTTGTCTTTGTCTCCTGTTTACAGGGCCTTTACATGTGGTGGCCGCCATTTTGGCCTACACGTGGCTGGGGTTCTAGCCAGGAATCCTAAGCACAGGGTTTTTCCTATTGTGGATTTGTATGCCTGAACCTGTGATAAGTAAAGCCTTTTAAAACTGCATCAGATTTCTGAGTCTTCATCCATTCCCGCTGGCTTCAGATGTAGAAGGGAACCTGCTTCCTGGCACTTTTAGGGACCCCGAGGCGTCCCCGATAATCTGTGTTTCTCCTATTTTATCAGATACTTTAAGGAAATGTTTTCTTATTTATCTTATTTATTTGATTGCTTCTACATGTGCTTTATGTTGTTTAAAAAAATAATGTTTCGCCCGGAGCAATAGCCCAGCGGGTAGGGTGATTGCCTTTGCACGCGGCTGGCCCATGCCAGCCGGGTTCGATCCCCGCATCCCATATGGTACCCCGAGCACTGCCAGGAGTAATTCCTGAGTGAGCCAGAAGAAACCCCTGAGCATTGCCGATGTGACCCAAAAAAGCAAAAAAAAAAAATTTCGTGGATTTGCACTTTTGTGTGTGCATAGTGATGTTTTTTGAATTGTGGGTTTGCTACTTTTTAATCAATTATTTATAATGTAAATAGTTCTTTGTGTCTCTTCAGCATTGACATAAATTTATTATTTCTTCTTCTGACTATAATGCCTGTGCCAATGTGGGACTTGTATCTATTTTCTCTGGCAGAAGCTTCGTGCATCTACCTTTTTAATGCAGTATGCAACCAGCAATCTTAACTTACACAAAGAAAGTCAGGACTGCACATTTTTACTCTGATTGAGCCATATTCCACCAAATGTTTTGTACCCCACTATCAATTACAGGAGTAAAAATAAAAGGAATGAAAGTGATGTGATGGCTATAAGTCTTGTCTCTGAGTTCAAGCGGGAGAAGAGTTGATCTGGGCCATGTTTAAACAGGTATCCCAGTCTCCATAATTCCAGACTTACACACTGATCATCCCCGATAGCTCTACCCACTTAGATTTCATTTTTGAGTCAAGCTTATCCACCAGAATTTAACTTCCTTATAGGATTTGTCAGACTTATTTTTCATTTCATTTGTTAATTGTTTTTAATTTTTTACCCATGTTACTGGCGCCTATTCAAGCAAATCGATGAACAATGGGAAGACAAGTGACAAGTGACAAGTAATAAGACAAATGTGATATGCTGTACCTTATTTGAGGAAGGGTTAGTGCCTAATTAACCTTGTATAATCAGTGAGGGGATAAAGTCTCCACCAAGCCATGTAGTTCAGGTCTGATAGAAGTTCGTACTAATCTCTATTAAAAATTTAAATTCTCTTTATTAGTGGAAAAATTTCCAGAATAATGAAGAACAAAATAGCTTTATTTAGGGAGAGAAAAACAGGCAAAATCAGAGATAGATACAGGGATCACAGGATACTAAATTCCCTGGTTCTCATCCTATCTTTTGAGATAGTCCTTTAGAATCTTTTTTTACTTGTCCTGAATTCTAGATTTTGGAGTGTCTTGAATTGGATTGTTCTTTTCATATGAATTCTCTGGGTGATTACATCTAGAAACCCAGCTTTGGATACACCTGGAAACTATTTCCATCTTTATGTTTTCAGAGAAGAACACATTCCTGAGTTTTTGAACATATTTAACTGCCACTTGATGCATTCCATTCAGTATTTCAAAAACAAAATGTATTGCATGTCTTCCCCCAATTCCCTTAGTAAATATTTCTCCTACTTACTCAGGTCCCTCAAACATCTCTTTCAGTCTAGTCGGTCCTACTGGCTCCACCTTCAAACTGTACTCTGAGTCGTATTTCTTCGCTACCCCCATGGATGCTAATTCGAAGTCATACAGTTTTTCTCCTAGACTCTAGAAATTTGTTTTTAACTTTGTCCTTTACTTTTAGCTTTGTCACCAGGACGTGGTGGTGCCTACAGGGATGCCAGAGTGGTTGATAATATTGTATTACAAATGACTACTCAGGACTTAGAGAACTTTCTGGAGCATAGTTGGAAATTAATGGGCATTTGTTGACTTGTTAAAAAATGTTTTTTTAGGAAAAGTGTCTGAATGCAATAGGTATTGACAGCGCATTACATTATTTAGTAGCCAGACTCATTACAACATTTTAGGGAATATTTTTTTGCCCTCTATTACTCATCCTTATCACTAAAAAATTTAGTGTGCACAAAATATTATATTTACATTAAATTTATCGGTCTACCACAGTATAAACTAAGGCTGACATCCTCTTTTGCTATGTCATTTATTAGCATAAACCAGTGCATTAGTATAAGACACTTTACATTATGATACTTTAAGTTTCTTCCTCAGAAAGCATATTTTGAGTATAATTAAAATGGCATTAATGTAAATCTTATAACATAAATTCAGTTGTAATAGATTGACTTAGAGAAGGATGCTAAAGGAGATATGCAGGTAAGAGAAACTTATTCCTTAAATCATTCTGCATACTTAATCCAATACTTAGAAGTAACCAAATACTTAGAATTATTACTAATATCATATTCATTATTCATATATGCACATAGTTTAGGAGATTTGCTTTCAAATTGGATTCATTGATCTGCCATTTTCCTAAAGTTTACATATGACAAAATATGATGGTTCAGTCATCTGTATTTCCCCTTTTCCTTTCCTAGTAAAAACTAAACTCTTATACTCAATGTGCTGAATAGTTAATTAATAAGAACTAAATTAAGCTTCTATGCCATGAAACATTTAATTTGCTTTAGAATGCTAATCTATCTAAATGTCACATCTCTAGGGAATAACACCATCTTGCTACATTTTGTACATATTGCTCTTGGTAAACTGGAATTAAAAATAACTAGGATACCAAAAAGAAAAATAATACAAAAGGAAAGAATAAATGAGTTTTGTTTGACCCAGGCAGCTTTTTGGAAACTGAGCTGTCTGACTATGATTGTCAATTTTATTTCATTGCTAAGGAAAAGAGATTTAGAAAATAAAGTAACATATATGTCCAGAAGATCTGCAACTTCAGGCAAACCAAATGTGTGACAACACCTATTCAGGTTAGTCTTTTATTTTTTCCTGTGAGCTTGTTGGATCAAATAGAAAAAAATAGTAGAATGCCAACAAGCTTTCCATTAAATCTATTTTAAGATCATGAACTGCTGCAATAAGTAAGGAAAAAGCACAACTCTTTTCACTGTGAAACATTCAATGCCAAGATTTTATGACTTAGGGTCAGCATCCTAAAGAAAATTCAGTCACAAGAAGAGCAGAAAATTTAAGGTCTATAATTAGTTCTCTTCTCTCTATTTTTGGCTTTATCTGATGCCAAGAGCCTCCCTAGGTTAACTATGGCAAGTTAGTAATCAGGGGTTGTCGGTGAGCTCTGCCGTGGTCCCCAACAGTGCTGGGAAGCGAGTTTCTTTCTACCTCCAAAGCAGGCGAGGAATGGATGAAAACTCAGGAATCTGATGCAGTTTTAAAAGGGCTTTACTATCAAAGGTTTCAATATACAATCCAAGAGCAGGGAAAACCTCCCGGACACTGGGTTCCCAGCCAGGCCCCAGCCAGGTGCAGGCCAAGATGGCTGCCACCACATGTTGAGGCCCAACAGAGAATGAAGAGGATGGAGAAGCAAAACACCAAGGGAAGCCGAAATGGCAAAAGGGGAAAAAGAGTGCTTCTTTCTTCTTGCAGCTTATCTTATAGCCAGAAATCCGCCCAAACTCCCCAGTCCAGCCCATTCTGGGCTGGGCTATCTAGAGATGAAAACAGGAAAATAGCTCTATAGAAATGTACAAGGACCCAGAGCTAATTCAAAGCCTCCCAGCAGAGCGGGGGAGGAGCTGCAAGCCAAATGTAGCTTCCCCTGGCATGAAGGGTCAAATGCCCTCAGGTAATTTCTCCCAGCACCTCACCCAATGTCTTTTTATATGCTAATGTCTTGAGCCAAGATCCACCTGGAAAAACCTCCATAGGGTAGCAAAGGGGCTCTTAGAGGAGTCCTGCAACAAGGGGTAAGTAGAATTGAGACTAATGTTCTGAACAGAACTAAGAGTTGCCTCCAGTAAGCTGTTGTAAATAAAACAGAGCAATAGTACAGTGGGTAGGGTGCTTGCCTTGCATGTGGTCAACTGGGACTCAGCCATATAGTCCCCTGAGAAAGTTCAGAAAAAAATTCCCGAGTGTAGAGGCCAGAAGGAACTCTTAGACATTGCTGGGTATGGCTCTAAAACAAGAATATAGACTTTCAAATTTCAAATATCTACTATTCTTTGGTTAGTTTTAATCCAATGCAAGACATCATTAATACAATCAATTCATGATTTGATTTTTAAAAAGGATAATAGCATATAATGCTGAAAAATGAAAGAAGAACAATTAAATAGGAGGTATACTGTTATAAGCTAAAGCCCATACCAAGATCTAGACATCGCCCCTGGAAGAGACTTGGGTTATTATTAGTGAGCATGAGATAAGACCAAGGCTTCTTGCTCATAGTCTAACAAAGATGAAGAAAGAGACAAGAAAAATAGGAAAGTAGATAGTAGACTGCATTTAGTTATGGTGACAAAACTGAATATTATGCCACATACTTGCTTATGCAAAAAATAAAGCACAGATAAACAACATAGAAATAAAACTTACAGGGGATGGAGAGATAATACAGTAGGTAAAACATTTGCCTTGCATAGCACTGACCTGTGTTTGTTTCCTGACACCTCATTCGATCCCCTGAACCCAGCCAGGAGGGCCCCCGCCGAACGAGGAGCAAGCCCTGCGCACTGCTGTGTATGTCCCTCCTCAAAGAAAAAACAAAACAGGACTTTGATAAAAATACCTTAATATTGGATTTACCCTCCTAAGAGAAAGGTAGCAAGAGGAATTCATAAACAGACTGAGACATATAATTTGACAAAGAGAAAGTGAACATCAGGTTTGTTACTCTAGCTAAGGTTAATATAGCTTTAGGTTGATATAAAAAAAAACCTCCCCAAATTCCGTTCTTCATACCAGAAAGGATTCCAAAGGTTGTTCTGTTGACTTTGACTTTGAAAATATAAGTTTCTTTCTTCCTGTGGGCCAGCAGGGGATTCCCAAGCACGGTCCAGAAGGGCCCGAGCCAGCTAACTGGGCCAGGTTCTTGGGTTGTGATGAGATGCAGCTGGATCCCAGCTCTCTGGGGACCCCCATCAGGTCCACACCTACTGCTGCCAGTTCTGCCTTCTGTTGTTAGGGGAAATGTGGGGTGCTGGGAATTGAACTTTTGGACCCTCATATATGCAAGGCATGTGTGTGACACCTGAGCTACCTCCCTGTGTCTGAAAAGTTCTTTAAAGAATAAGCAGGTCATTTCTCATTCTTTAAAGAATAAGCAGATAATTTCACACACCCCAGAGTGTTAATCATTTTGGTTATAAAGAACAAAAGACAGTTGTTTTCTTGCTTCAGGATTCAGAATAGTTTCATCATCCTTTGCTTTTGGATCTTAAAGTAGGTGTCAGCTTTTATGTGGAAAATTTCTGGCAATCAGAGTTAATGGGTCTGTGAGTCTCAACAATTGTCTATTGTGTTTGCCACTCCAAGGATATTGCAACACAAACAGTTTTGATTAGTGTCTTAAATTTAGAAATGTTGGGGCTGGAGAGATAGTGCAGCTAGTAGCATGCCTGCATTGTATATGACCAACCCCTAACTCTATTGGGAACACTGCAGATAATAGCTGAAAGATCAAATTAAGTAAATAAATGAACCTAGAAATCTTGTTAGCTTTTCACATGATATTTGAAATACTACCTAAAGTTGCTGCTGATGAAAACATTTCAATAATTTTTCAATATCTCTTGAATAGCTGAAATTGGAATTAATTTGAGTATTGAAAATATTGCCTTTCTGGAAGATATGGTAGATCCATCAGGACATCAGAGGGCAGTCATCTTGGTCTTATAGGTGGGCATTGTGAAAGCTTTTCCCTGCTTCTGCTGCGTTGTCCAGTATTGCTGTTCTTCTCTCTTTGAGGTCTTCCTTTATTACTTCTCTGCACTGCGTTGAGAGTGTGGACGTTAGCATACGGTTGCCTGAGGCTCAGGCCTTCCCACGTTGGCAAAATGAGCTCAAGAATTTTTGAAGACAGGTGTCCTTTTTGTGACTTTCTCTTTCTGCATTCTTCGCACAATCATGGAGGTGCTGAACCAGTCAGTTGTATTCTTTTTTAAAAAATTTTATTACACCACTTTCAGACATACAATTTTAATATGCTTATGCTCAAGTTTTGGTTCCACAGTGTTCCAACACCCATCCCTCCACCCAAACCCATCTCCCATCACCAATGTCCCCACTTCCCTCCCCCTCCCGCACCCCAACTACTTGGCGGGTTCTGTATGTCTTTTCTCTCCTCTCTATCTCTCCCTCCGCCTACCTTTCCTACACACTGTAGAATGCAGTACATTAAAGGACATAACTGTTTCCACTAGTTTGATGGACCATGTGGCCGCAAGCAGCTGCGCAGAGTCAGTTGTATTCTTCATTGATGTCATCAATGATGACATCTTCCCATGTTGCCGTAATGGTGCCAAAAAGTTCCCAGATTGTGGTCATTCTGGGAGTTCTTTTCTTAAACTTTGCAACCTTTTCTCCCTGTTGCGTGAAGTAGAATTTTGCACAAAAGGAGATAGTGGTCCGATCCTGTTTGAAATTTTGGGAGGATAGCGACATCGGTCAGGCAAAACCGTCGATTGCATATGATGTGGTCAATTTCATTGTGCAACTGTCCACCAGGTGATTCCATGTTCAACGTTTCAATTCAGCCTTCTGGAACTGTGAGTTCCCATGAATGGTCTTGGTGGACATGATGAACTCAGATAGTCTCTCACCCTGTTTGTTCATTCTAGGCCATGGGTTGCGATGTGGAGTTCTTCAGCCAATCTTCTAGGTCCTATCTTGGCATTAAAATCACCGACTATGATCTTGTAGAAGGTGTGATCTTCTTTATAGAACTCCTTCAGTTCCGTGTAGAATTTCTCAATTTCTTCTTCCTTGTGTGTGGATGTTGGTGCGTAGACAACAAAGATAGAAACTGCCGACAGTGGACTGCATCTCTTCAAGTGTAATCATCCTATCTGGTTTGTTAGGCACTCAAATGAATCAATGCTCATGGTCAGGTTTGTGTTGACAAGGACACTGACACCACCAACTCCTCTTTTATGGCATGTTCGGAGGTTTTCCGTCACATGTTCTGAGAAGTTCCAGGACTTCTACTTGGATCTCTTTGATAGTCATGTACACCTGCCCACACACCAAATTCTGCAGGATGGCTGTGTCGTTCCTCACATTTTGTTGGTATGCCATTTTGTTGGTAAAGAAACGAACAAACCCGACCCAGAAAAAGTGAGACTCAAACCCCTGAAGAATCTGCCATCAGTACTCATCAATACACTAGTTCGGCTCTTCACATGCTACCTGTCTGAATGCAAGGTGCCCTCCCAATGGAAAACCTGCAGAATAGTTCTACTATTCAAGAAGGGAGGCATCCACGGCATTGGCAGCTATCACCCCATCTGCCTGAAGTTCGTCATCTACAAGCTGTTTACTCGAGTCATCCTGAAGAGGATTGGCAGAACATTAGATGAAGGACAACCATGTGAGGAACCTGGCTTCCGAAAGATACAGCACAATCAACCATATCCACATGGTAACCAAGCTCATTGAAGTTTGTAGGGAGCTCAAGATGCCACTTTGTCTCATGTTTATTGATTTAAAGAAAGCTTTTGAATCTGCGGAGACTGAAGCAGTCATCAAAGCCAGAGCCAAGCAGGGCGTTAAAACCCAACACATCAAAATCCTTCGTGAGCTGTATTAGGGATTCAACACCAGGATCTCACCATTCTGAAGTCAGTGATCGTTGATGTCAAAAGAGGAGCTTGTCAAGGTGATATCAGGGGTGATACCATTTCACCAAATCTCTTCAGCACCACACTCGAGAATGTCATGCTATAATTAGAACGGGAATGAATGGGAGTGAAGATAGACAATCGGCAACTACACTACCTACGCTTCTCTGAAGAAATCGTTCTAATGCTGCCAGGCATTACCCAAGTGTGCAAATGCTGGCTGATTTGGATAGAGAATGTGGAGGAGTAGGTCTACAGCTGAATCTCAACAAAGCAATATTCATGAAAACAAACTAGTTCCAGATGCCCCATTCACTCTCAATTGAACAAACATCTCTGAATGCAGCAGTTAAGTGTACCTAGGTCGAGAACTCAACATGATGAACGAGAGGGAAGTCCTGATGTGGAAAATGGCGGGCCCCATGGAGTGGGGAGGGTGGTCTGGCTTGTTGTGAGGCTCAGCTGGGGTGGCAGGCCAGGGCTAGAACCCGCCATGCCTCCCGGGTGCCTCATGAGTGGCTGGGCACAGGGAGAGCACGGTAGCAGCTCTGCCCTATGTCTGAGAGTTTCTGGTTCAGCATACCTGGGCTGGATTTTTTTTTCAAAATTTTTTTTAAATGGGCAGAATATTTTAGTAGACACTTTTTCAAAGAGAATCTACAGATGGCAAATAAACATATGAAAAAATCTCAGCATCATTTGTCATAGGAAAGTGCAAATTAAGACCACGATGAGACACCTATGAGAATGGCTTCCATCAAAATCAGCAAAAACATGTTGGAGAATGTAAGAGAACAAGAATCTTTTTTCACTATTGGTAGGAATATGAAATTGGCCCAACTATTTTGAAAAATGCTAAGAAATGAACGTAATAAAATTATTATGTTCTTAATAACCTTTGTACTTAAAAACTTATGTACTTAAAACCTTTTGAGTACCACTGTAAGTGGTGATATGCTTAAGAAAATATTCATGTACATTCTGGATGCTTATATGATAAAAAAGTAATGCATTTACCTTAATGGCACTAGCTTAATATTGAAGAAGAGGAATCACGATCACGATCACGATCTTCCCGTTGATCATCTATTTGCTAGAGCGGGCACCAGTAATATCTCCATATGTCCTGTCTCATGCCAGTAGAGCCAGGGGCATTGGCTTGCTACAGGAACATAAAGAGCCTCAAACCATTATATTAGGTCATTGCCATATTAGATCATGGGAATGACCTAATATAATTGTTACTGGAATTTGGCATATCAAATATAACATGAGAAGCTTGCCAGGCTTGCTGAGCGGGAGGCAAACTCTTTTAAACACTGAACCGCGCAGCCGCCTGTGGCCATGCCGAGCCGGGCTGTGATTGGCTGGTCTGCTGGGTGGAGTTCTGACGAGGAGGGAAGTCCAAATGTGGAAAATGGCGGCGCCCGTGGAGTGAGGGGGGGGGTGGTCTGGCTTGTTGTGAGGCTCTGCTAAGGTGGTGGGCCAGGGCTAGAACCCACCATGCCTCCCGACTACCTCATGAACGGCTGGGCACAAGGGAGAGCAAGGAACAGCTCTGCCCCATGTCTGAGAGTCTCTGGACCAGATACCTGGGCCGGATTGAGGAAAAAAAGCTGCTGCAGGGTGGATGTCGATGATCAGGGCTGTGATGGGCTGGTCTGCTGGGTGGAGTTCTGGGCCGGATTGAGGAAAAAGCTGCTGCAGGGTGGATGTCGATGATCCAGGCTTTGATGGGCTGGTCTGCTGGGTGGAGTTCTCACCTCACCTCTCAGCCGCCGAGCCTCCAACTCCAGCCGTACTATATTTATCAGTGTGCTGAAGAATTTTAGTTAATCATAGCATTTTTTCTTTCCTAATAGTAATTTTGGATATACCGACACCAGATAGACAGAACATATCCTTTTCTTCCTCTAAATTGCAAATGTATCTTTTACTTTTTTTATCTAAGGTGTCTTGGATAATTCACATTCCTAAACTAACCACATTCTGTAGCGTGAGTTTAAATGATAGAATTTCCCTACAGCAAGCATTGATGTGAATGCTCTCCTGGGATTGAGTTGTGTGCTAATAATCTTTCATTGCTCCACCTTAGATTTTCTTTGCATTTTGAACAGTCTGTATTCACATTCTGAATATGTAACAAGCCTGGTTATATTCTATTTGTTGCTAAGGATCCTCAAGGCATTTGTGAAAAATAATGTCCATTGCTACAATTTCCTTGGGGCATGTGTGATTTTATTTATTTTTATTTACTCAAGACAGGTGTGTGTGTGTGTGTGTGTGTGTGTGTGTGTGTGTGATAAGTAAAGTTATGGTGATTTTTTTGGAACGCTAGTGTATCTTGTTAGAGAAGGTCCCTGTGAATGATGAAGATTACCAGCTCTGCCGGGGCACTCTGCAGTCAATAGCAGACAATCACCATCTTGTTTCCAGAGCAGTGACCAGAAAGATCTTAGTACTTGAGAGTGTATACCGGTATAGTGGATTCACCCATAAACAAGTCCCAGCTTATGGCAACCTCAACTCTTTGAGGTTGAGGTTGGAGAAACCAGCTGGGCAGCAGAATCACCTCGGGAGGAGAGGGAGAAAGTGGCTACTTCACAGACCCTTCATCTACACACAAAATGACACAGCAGCCCTCACACACTTGTGACCAGACAAGAAGGACAAGCCAGGGCCAGAGCCGATAGCCCAGCGGGTAAGACGTTTGCCTTGCATGTGGCTGACCCATGCCGGCCCGGGTTCAATCCCGGCATCCCATATGGTACCCCGAGCACCGCCAGGAGTAATTCCTGAGTGCAGAGCCAGGAGAAACCCCTGAGCATTGCCAGGTGTGACCCAAAAAAAAAAACAAAAGAAGGACAAGCCAAAAGGGACAAAGGGCATTGTCCCTTTCCCAAACTTATTTCATCTACTGCATCCTTTTCAGATTAAAAAAAAAGAAATAATTACACAGTGCCTTTCCAGAAAATTGTCTTTTTTTCCTCTTCAAAGGTTTATTTTGATAAACCGTCATGAATTACAAGGTTATTCATAGTTGGTTTTTTGACATGCAAAAATGTGTTTGTTCCCTCACCATCCCCTTCACCAATGTTCCCAGATTGGCTCTCCCACATGGCATCTCCAGCCCCAGACTGCCATCTTGGCAGCCACCTTTACGACTGGTTATTAAAGTGTGGAGGGTAGCGATGCTGACCACTATACTACCAACGCACTGGCAAGTTACTAAAATTTGGGGCTCTTGATTTCAGGGTTGTTGACCCTGTGGTTT
This sequence comes from Cryptotis parvus, assembly GCA_021461705.1. Classification (NCBI taxonomy): domain Eukaryota; kingdom Metazoa; phylum Chordata; class Mammalia; order Eulipotyphla; family Soricidae; genus Cryptotis; species Cryptotis parvus. The sequence continues at coordinate 154,690 of JAJIBD010002609.1, forward strand.
GAATACTTATCAATACTAGACACCACCCATGTATGTGAGGCCCCTTTTCTTCTGGCCCACCCACTTGCTTCTCATCTATCCCTTATCCTCTTTCCTTTCATGCTATTTCTTTCCTTCTCCCTAAACTTCTGGAAAATTATCTTTAAACAAACAGGGCAGTCCCCAGATGCAGCTGCACTCCAGGCTGCTATCCCATCCCCTGAATCATTCTAGCATCCTGGGGGCAGTATTCGTACTGAGTATTCCAGTAAGCTTTCCCAGTGGGTCTTTTGAGATTACATATCAGTGTTACTACCAGAAATCCCCAGATTGTTTGATGTTGTAGTTATAATCTTTACCCTTCTAAGTGGATGCATTTGTGCCGCAGGTGGTAGCCCTTATTCCGGCCCCCTCATTCCCATGAAAGGTGTCCAGGATTCTCTCCTGCCTGGGAGTGGGGTCTCAGGGTCAGACTCAGTGTCTGTTTTTGAGGTTGCTCCTCAGGACACGGACTCTGTCGTGACTTCTCATGCCTGTAGCCCCACTGCCCTTTGTCCCTTTGGCTTGTCCTTCTTGTCTGGTCACCAGTGTGTGAGTTCTGCTGTGTCCTTTGTGTGTAGATGAGGGCCTGAGAGCAAGCCACCTGCGCCCCTCTCCTCCCTAGGTGATTCTGCTGCCCGGCTGTTTTCCCCAAGCAGGCACGATTTCAAACCACTAGCGGGATAAACTAGGTTACCTGGTGCCCTCTGTGCCTCATGCCCGACTTTAACAGTTTTGGGAAACACTGGTAGATTCCCACCCAGATTCAGTTGCAGGCAAAGGTGCAGAAAGTTAACAAGGGCGTCTGACATACACGGTCAGGGGGAACAGCCATCTATTCATCTCAGCGTCTCTGAGAAGGGATACAGAAACGCAGAGTGGCAGCTGGAATGTGTTGTTTAAGTGTTTACACAGTTTTACACAAACTGTGTAAGATCACTAGGACTAGAGTTCCTATAATAGGTCATATTTGGATATTTGATTAAGTGCCACTGGGAGTTTTTGGCGAGAGTTGTGCAAAGAACTCTTGGAGAAAAATCAAGAATTCTATTATCATCATGATTTGGCAGTGCTCTATAATTGTCACCCAATTTGCCTAAGACAAACAGGTAAGAGACAGTCCCATGGTGAGGAAATTGAAGCACTTTATAGAATATAAAATCAGAATCAATAAAAAATACCAACATGGTTATATTCTGTACTCACCATTTCATGTCATGATTTTTTCTTTCCTTGGTGTTTACTGGCATTATCCTAATGCGATGATTTATTTGTTTTCTGCTTTTACTGTCAATGACGTATTATCATCACCATCAATGAAAGTATCATTCTGTTTTGTTTTTCTGAAGAATGTGAGGAGTGCTTTGTGGAACTGCTGCAGGACCATAGAAATGAGAAATCACTCCAATCCTCATTACGTTAAGAGCCACTTGGAGAATTTGTGCTTCCTGTCTTGTTCTGAGTGATGAGAGGTCCTGGATCTCAGGGCACCGAGGGTGGTACTTCTATAATGGGACATGAAAAAGGGTTCTCTAAAATCTAAACCAAGGCTTTAAGCATATTTATTTAGGACTGCTCTTACCAGTAAATGCAATCAGAGACTCCATTGGGGTAGGGAAGTAATTGAGTTGAATTATCATGTGAAGATAAGGATGTTGTTCCATAGAGGGTTGCTATTCAGGTCTTTAATCCTTTTATACCCAGTGATAACAGCAATATAATTTTATTGTATAGAAACCTTTTAATTTTATGCAATTTCATTTTACTGTGCTTTGGGTTTATTTGTGATTTGCATATATTTTCATTTTACACAAATTGCAGGTTTGTGGCACTGCTGTATTTAGCAAGTTGAGGGCTTCATTTTCCCCCCAACAACATGTGTTTTGTACAATAACATCCTTGTGTTGTATCTTGGTAACTCTCACAGTAGTTCAAACTCTTCAATTTTATTAAATATATTATATTGAATGGTAGTTATGCAGGAGAACTGTGGAGTCGAGAGTGCCCGGCGGGTTCTTTGTCTTGTATTTCTTCGACCCACAGTTCTCCCTGCATTAACACCCTCGGACCTGGGCCCTACGAAAGGATGAGAATGCTATTCGGTCTCCCAGAGAGGCATCGAAAGAGCTAACTTGAATATCACCTCACTCAGTGAGGAAGATCGGGTTCTGACCTCCGTCGCTTTCCAGAATTAGACGCTGTCTCGTGCCAAGGCATCGAAAATCAGATGGGCTGCCGTAGCGTTAGGACAACCGTGACTAGAGCCGTTCCGCCCACCTACAGAGCCAGACTTCCTTGTTAGACCCTGAAGGAACGGTTTGAGGCTCTTCATATTCTGAATCAACCAGATGCTATTGGGCTACATTGGCATTGATAGGGTCCAATGGAGATGTTACTGGCACCCGCCGCGCAAATCGATGAATAACGGGATTCAAGTTCAAGTGATATTGAATGGTAGTTAGTGATTTATTTTTTTGGTCTTTCACCACAGTTGGTGGAGCTCTGGGAATATTCTTGGGTCTGTGCTCAGGGGTCACTCCTGCTGATATTTGGGGGACTAAGATGTGGTGCCAGAATCAAATCCAGGCTGGCCACCTGGGTTTGATTATTACTGACTGTACCATCACTGACTGCCTTGACACCAATGATCTTTGATGCTACAATTGTAATTATTTTGGGATACCACAAACCAGGACCATTTAGAAGGAAAATAATCCATGTAGTTTGCATTTCTGCCAGTTCTGCCAATCAGTGTACCCTTTCTTTATCTCTGTCTCTCTGTTTCTCTCACTCTCTCTTTCTTTTCTCTTTCTCTTTCTCTGTCATTTTCTCTGTCTCTTTCCCCCTCCCCTTCCCCTTTAGTTCTCCCTATTTTCGGAGAAACAATAATATTGAGCGGTCTTCATGTTGACGTCCCCGGAATCGGTCACACGGATGCCATGGTTACTTCTGCCACGGTGTGTGTGTGACCCCTACGCCTCGCAGACCCAAGTTGCCCCAGGGAAGAGCGGAAACTCCATCAACGGGAACCAAGGCAAACTGCCTTGGTTTCACCGTGGACCCTTTGGGCCCTGTGCTTCCGGGAACATCCCAAAACTCAAAACCCTCTTACTACCTATCTTGCATGAGGTACCAGTGAACCTTGATTCCTACATCCTTGCTACCCACCCAAACTCTGCAAACAGACCAGACACCTACGAACTGTACTATCTAGTCACCCAAGACCCCATATTTGCAACCTACAATAGTCATAATGGTAAAGCAACGCAGAATTCCATCAAGCTCTGTGAGTGAAGTCACTAGTCCAGATGAGCCAAGAAATACCAATAAGTTGTATAAACTCTCTGATAAGGAATTTCGGAAAGAAATGTTAAGGATTCATAAGGAATTCAAAGAAGTAATGGAATGAAAAATCAATAAAATACAAGAGGACATGATAGAAGAAGTGAGGAAAATGCAAATGGAAATGACAGATATTAAAAATGAGGTAAATGAAATGAAAAACACAGTGGAAAGCCATCATAGCAGAATAATAGCTACTGAAGAAAGAATTAGTGATCTCGAAGACGACTTCCAAAGATTCTCTACACAACACCAGAAGATAGAAAAAAGACTCACAATTACCGAACAGACAACAAGAGATAATCGGGATGAAACTAGAAGAAAAAACATACGGATCATTGGGGTCCCAGAAGGGCAAGAAGAAAACCCTGATGAAGAAGGAACTGTCAAAGCCATAATTGCTGAGAAGTTCCCGGAACGAAAGAACGCTTGCCTCAAGATCCAGGAGGCCCATAGGATACCAGCTAAAAGAAACCCCAACAAGAATACTCCAAGACACATCTTAATAAAAATGACAAAAACTATAGAGAGAGATAGAATACTGAAAGCAGCAAGATCAAAGAAGGAAATCATATACAAAGGAACATCTCTAAGATTTACAGCAGACTTCTCTGATGAAACACTCAGCCCGAAAACAATGGTGGGATATTGTGAAAAGGCTCAATGAACTGCAGGCCTCACCAAGAATTCTTTTCCGGCCAGACTCACATTCAGATATGAAGGAAAGATACACAACTTCATGGATAAGCAACAACTCAGAAACTTCATGGACTCAAAACCAACTTTAAAAGAAGGACTGAAGGGTCTACTGAAATACGACCAAACCCATAATCACAACAAGCACAAACGGAAAGATGACACAAAATCCGATGACAATAATCTCTCTCAATCTCAGTGGTCTAAATCCACCAATTAAGAGACACAGTAACAAAATGGATTAAAAAATTGAACCCAACATTCTGCTGTCTACAAGAAATGCATCTGAATAATCAGAACAAACACAGACTCAAAGTCAAAGGTTGGAAGACCATTCTCCATGCAAATAACTTCTCCAAAAAAGGCTGATATGGCCATATTAGTATCAGATAATATAGACTTCAGGCTGAAAAAGGTTAGAAGGGACAACGAAGGCCATTTCTTATTACTTAAGGGGTATGTACACCAGGAAGAAATTACACTACTAAACATATATGCACCCAACGAGGGGCCAGCAAAATACATAAAACAACTGCTAAGAAACCTCAAAGAAGACATTAACAGTAGCACAATAATAGTTGGAGATTCAACACTGCTCTATCAACGATGGATAGATCAACAAGACTGAAACTCACCAAGGAACTATTGGCCCTGAAGGACGAAATGGAAGAAAGAGAGCTAGAGGATATATACAGGGCTTTTCATGCCAAAAAAGCTGAATGCACATTTTTCTCTAGTGCACATGGAACATTCTCCAAGATAGACCACATGCTGAGCCACAAAGCATACCTCAATAAAATAAAAAGATAGAAATTGTGTCAGCTATCTTTTCAGATCATGATGCACTGAAAATGGAAGTTAACCTTACACAGAAACAGGAAGTCAAATCAAACACCTGAAAACTGAACAGCTCACTCCTGAACAACAAATGTGTCATAGAAGAAATCAAACAGGAAATCCAAAGATTTCTGGAAACAAATGAAAATGAAGACACCAATTATAAGAACTTGTGGGACACAGCAAAAGCCATGTTAAGAGGGAATTTATAGCTCTGCAAGCATTCATCAGGAAACAAGAAAGGGTCCACATAAATAACCTGACTACAGAGCTGAAGACATTAGAAAGACCAACAAAAGGAGCCCAACCCAGGCAGAAAAAAGGAAATAATAAAACTTAGAGAGGAAATCAATGAGTTGGAAACCAAAAAAACAATCCAAAAGATTAATGAAACCAAGAGCTGTTTTTTTTTAAAAATTAAACAAGATTGACAAACCATTGGCAAGACTTGTAAGGACAGGGAAAGAGAGAACCCAAATAAACAGAATCAGAAATAAAAAATGGTGACATCACAACAGAAACCACAGAAATCCAAAAGATCATCAGAGATTACTTTGAGAGCCTGTATGCCGTGAAACATGAGAATCTAGAAGAAATGGATCAATTCCTGAAGTCCTATAACCTGCCACGGCTGAAACAAGAAGACCTCCAATACCTGATAAGCCTATCACCATTGAGGAAATAGAAACAGTAATTAAAAGTCTTCCCAAACACAAAAGCCCAGGTCCAGACGGAATCACTAGTGAACTCTACCAAACCTTTAAGGAGGACCTACTGCCAGTCCTTTTCATGCTCTTCCAGGAAATAGAAGAAACAGAAACACTCCCAAACAGCTTCTATGAGGGACATATCACCCTGATACCCAAAGCAGGGAGAGACAACACAAAGAAAGAAAACTACAGACCAATACCCCTGATGAACACGGATACTAAGATCTTCAACAAAATACTAGCCAACAGAATCCAAAGACTCATCAAGAAGATTATACATCATGACCAAGTAGGATTCATCCCGGGAATGCAAGGATGGTTCAAATTCGCAAGTCAATCAACATAATACATCATATCAATAAAAAGAAAAAATAAAAAACCATATGATCCTTTCAATAGATGCAGAGAAAGCATTTGACAAGATCTAGCACCCGTTCATGATTAAAACCCTCCAGAAAATGGGAATCGAAGGAACTTTCCTCAAGATAGTTACACTCATCTAACAAAAGTCCACAGCAGCATCATTCTAAATGGAGAAAAGTTGAAATCCTTCCCCCTGAGATCAGGGACAAGACAAGGTTGCCCACTCTCACCTCTTTTATTCAATATAGCACTGGAAGTACTTGCCATAGCAATCAGAGAAGAGGACATCAAGGACATCCAGATAGGCAAGGAAGAAGTCAAGCTATCATTATTTGCAGATGACATGATATTATACCTAGAGAACCCTAAACTCTCTACCAAAAAACTCCTAGAAACAATAGACGCATATAGTAGAGTGGCAGGATACAAAATCAACACCCAAAAGTCGGCGGCTTTTCCTCTATACAAATAACGAAAGAAAAGAAAGGGATATTAAGGAAACAATTCCATTCACAATTGTGCCACAGAAAATCAAATACCTAGGAATCAACTTACCCAAGTGTGTAAAGGACCTTTACAAAGAAAACTACAAGACACTGCTCCAAGAGATAAAAGAGGACACAAGGAAATGGAAACATATTCCCTGCTCATGGATGGGGAGAATCAACATTGTCAAAATGGTAATACTCCCTAGAGCTCTGTACAGATTCAATGCAGTCCCTATAAGGATACCGATGACATTCTTCAAAGAAATTGACCAAACGCTCCTGAAATTTGTATGGAACAATAAACCCCCCAAGGATAGCTAAAGCAATCCTCGGGAAAAAGAAGATGGGGGGCATCACCTTTCCCAACTTCAAACTGTACTACAAGGTAGTAGTAATTAAAACAGCATGGTATTGGAATAAAAACAGACCTGTGGACCTATGGAATAGAATTGAGTATCGTGACAACCAACCTCAAACACATGATCATTTAATCTTTGATAAAGGTGCAAAGAGTCTAAAATGGAGTAAGAAAAGCCTCTTCAACAAGTGGTGTTGGGAAAACTGGGCAGCGACATGTAAAAAATGAATTTGGACCTGTGTCTAACACCATGCACAAAAATCAGATCAAAATGGATTAAAGGAGGTCTCAATATCAGACTTGAATCCATAAAAGTACATTGAAGAAAATATAGGTAAAACCCTCCACGACAATCAAGCTAAAGGCATCTTCAAAGGTGAAACATCACTAACAAAGCAATTAGAAGAAAAGATAAACATATGGGACTACATGAAACTAAAAAGCTTCTGCATCTCAAAAGAAACAGTGGCTAAGATACAAAAGCAGTCCACAAATGGGAAAGAATATCCACCCAATACCCATCGGATAAGGGGTTAATATCCAGGATATATCAGGCACTGGTAGAACTTTACAAGAAGAAAACAAACAACCCCATCAAAAAATAGGGAGAAGAAATGAACAGAAACTTCAGCAAGGGAAGAAATTCGAATGGCCAAAAAACATATGAAAAAATGCTCATCATCACTAATCATCAGAGAGATGCAAATCAAAACAACAATGAGATACCACTTTACACCACAGAGACTGGCACATATTCAAAAGAGCAAGAACAACAAGTGCTGGCGTGGATGTGGGCAAAAGGGGACACCCATCCATTGTTGGTGGGAATGCCGGCTGGTACAGCCTTTCTGGAAAACAATATGGACATTCCTCCAAAGACTAGAAATTGAACTGCCATTGGACCCAGCCATACCACTCCTGGGAATCTACTCTGGGAAACCAAAAATACGCAGCGGAAACACCATCCCTACTTTTATGTTCATAGCAGCATTATTCACAATAGCCAGAATCTGGAAGCAACCAGAGTGCCCGAAAATCGATGACTGGATAAATAATCTTTGGTACATCTACACAATGGAATACTATGCAGCTGTTAGGAAAAATGAAGTTATAAAATTTGCCTATAAATGGATGGACATGGAGAAGATTATGTTGAGCGAAATTAGCCAGAAGGAGAGAGAGACAGATACAGAATGACTGCATTTATCTGCATAACATAAATATATATGTACATATTATGATACCAATATCCAAGGTCAAGTGAAACACATATCAGGAGGTCTTGTCAAAGGTGTAAATTATCACAAACATGTGGGAGTCAGAGGCTAGCTAAGAAAGAAAATGGAACAGTGTGCTAACAATTGTCGAGGGTACTAATGCCAACCTAGATCTGAGCATTAAATAGAGGCAAAAAGATACACATGACAACCCTTTAATGTATGTTCTGTAATCCATAGTCTGGAGGGGAAGGAAAAGAGAAAGAGAGAGAAAGGGAAAGAAATAAAGAAATTGCCATGGAGGAGGGCTGGGGGGGAGGGGAGGGAACCGAGGACGTTGGTGGTGGGAGATGGGCACTGGTGGCGGGATGGGTGCTGGAACACTGTATAACCAAAACCCAAATATGAACTTTTTAATTGTATATCTTTGTAATTGTAAAAATAAAAAATTAAAAAATTATTTGAGTTTACAACAGTTAATATTCATAAAAAGTCCTTTAAGTTTTCAAGGGAATGGTAGGGGGTATGAATCTCTTATTTTAAATCAAGAACTAGAAATTATTAAGCAGAGTGAAAGCTATTTTGGGCCTAAAACTAATCTCCTTGTGTCAATTAGTCAAGGTGTGATTGCAGAGCAAATGTTTATAAGGAAATTTGGAGTGATACTCTAGTAAACACATAAGATGATAAAACCCTCAAGAATATTATTTCTCATATGGAGACAATTTTGGTTGTCTGAATAGAATATCAAACCACGACAACATTCCTTAAACAAAAGGACAAGGTTTTAATTCTATTAACTATATGAAGGCTGATAAAGCTAATAAAATTAAAGAAGAAATATTTGAAGCTTGCAGTTGTTGCAGTTGTTGACTGTTGACTTTAAAAGTCATGTCCTTAGACTTTAACATAGAAGTGCAAATATACAGTGCGTGCTATTGTAGAATCTGTCGCAACCAGATGATGAAATGCACAACTAAATATATTTTCAATGTATTTGAAATATTATATTGGTAAAAAGTGCAGTTTAGAACTGTCATAACTTTGGATGAGATCACTTTCATAATTGGTTGCAAAGAACCAGCTGACCATTGATAAGAGTTAGTGCTACTAAATTTTAAGTGAAGATAGTGCTCACCTATCATTAGGAAAATCCTAGGACCTTAAGAATGACATTAAAACTATTCCGAATTCTATTAATGAGTAAAAAAAGAGGAGATATGCAGAAGATGACTCCTGCGTACAGCATATTTTACTAGATAACTCAAGTTTGCCATAGACCAGGAGGACTTGTCAGTGGTTGGAATCTACCACAAGTGTGTGTGTGTCAGTGGTTAGGTAAGATAGAGAAGGGCCCATTTGGAAATGGCAAGGCCAGTATAGAACTTAGCATTAAACATAGCAAATGGATACACATGATAACTGCTAAATATATGTATTGCAAACCACCATGTGTATGAGAAGGGAGAGAGAAACAGAGAGACAGAGAGACAGAGACAGAGCGACAGAGAGAGAAAAAGAGGTAAAGTGGCTGTCATAGGGGCAGGGTGGAGAGGGTGAAGGGAATCTGGGGACACGGGTGGTGGGAAATGGGCACTGGTAGAGGGATGGGTGCTGGAACATGTATGACTGAAACCCAATCGTGGCAGTTTTGTAATTGTATATCTCACTGTGGTATAATAAAATATTAAAAAATTCAAATTTATCTTTGAGATCTATTAAAGACAATGCTTTTAAAAACATGATGATTCGTTGATAATTTATTTTGACACAAAAGAATGCTGAATGAAATGTATAGATTTATGATGCTTTCATGCCTGTGAATACATCTATTTTATAGCCCATAGACCAAGGAATAATTTCCATTTTCAAGCCCTTCTCTTGATGTAAGGCATTTTGTGAGACTATTGCTGCATATTGTTTCTTCTGATAAATCTGGGCAAGGTCTTGAAAACATGTTGGAAAGGATGTGCCATTCTGGATGCCTTTGGGAATATCGGTAATTTATGGAAGGGCACAAAATATCAATCTAAATAGGACTTTAGAAAATATTGATTCTAATTCTCATGGATGACATTGAAGACTTTAGGACTTCAGCAGATGAAATAAATGCAGCTGTGGCAGAAATAGCAAGAGAACTAGAATTAGAAATGAAGTCTCAAGATATGACTGAATTACTGCAATCACATGATGAGACTTGAATGAAGGAGGTGCTGCATGTTCTATATGAGTGAAGTATTTTCTCCCAATTAAATCTATTTCTGTTAAAGATTCTGTGAATACCCTTTAAATGGCAAGAGAACATATAAAATTGCATACATTTAATTGATCAAATAGTAGTACCCAATTGTAATTTTTCAAGTTCTAATATAGGTGCTTCAGACAAAATCATATGCTACAAGGAGACCTTTGGTAAAAGGAAGAGTCAAGAGGTAAGTTTCACTGTTACCTTATTTTAAATATTGCTATGGTTACTTCAGACTTCAGCAACCTCTGCCCTAACTAGTCAGAAGCCATCAGAAGGCAAGACCCTCTCAAAACATTAGGCCTCATAAAGTTTCAGCTCTTTGTAGGAATTTTTTTAGCAATGAGTATTTTTTCCAAATATATATATTTTTTAAAATTTTGGTTGCTAGGATTGTATTCAAAGTTTATTATATTGGGGCAAAATGACTACATCCTACCCCCTCTAAAGTGCCCATGAACCTCCATGTGTGACCCGCATCACTTCTAGAGTGATTGATCTATCTTACCTTTCACCTCTAATTCCTCTGTTTGTGAGTAATAATCCAAGGTGCTTTCCTTGTTTTTTCTCTCTTTATTCCACAGATCAGTGAGACTATCTGGCATTTGTTCTCTGAATTAATTTGCTTATCACAATATCATCCAGTTTCTTCCATGTTGCTGTAAACTGCATGGTTCTATCATTGCTTACAGCTGCTTAGTATTCTATCATGTATATAAGCCATAACTTCTTGAGCATTTGGCTTTTCCACTTCTAGGAATTTTATTTAGCATTATAATGAATATAAAAGTGCGTAATTCTTTGTACTGTCAGGGATTTGGTTTAAGAAAAGATGTCCTTATTCACTGTTGATGAGACTGTCCTATGGTTATGGCTGTATGGAAGATAGTGTGGAGACTTTTCCCAAAAGTAAGAATAAGGCCATAAGGATCACACAGAACTTATGGCACTTACATCTATGTGGCCCAACCTGTTTCAATCACTTGCACTGCATATGATCCCCTGAGTACTACCAGAAGTAAGCCCTAAACATCACTGCATGTGACCCTAAAACAAAAACAAAAATATAAAAAGATAACAGAATGTAGTAACTTCTAACATGTCCATTCTTAGGCCGGATGATAGTATAGTAAGGGGGTGCTTGCCTTCCATGCAGTAAGTCCAGTTTGATCCCTGGCACTGCCTCCCAGCACAACCAGGAGTATTCCAGAGCACAGAACCAGGAAAAGAACCTGACCACTATAAACTCAAAGCAAAACAAAACATAGAAACAAAAATATTTTAAAATTAACGTATGTACAATATTTTTAGGCATAATACTAACTGCTTACTTAGAAATACTTAATAAAGAGATAAGAGAGTAGACAGAAGTATGAGAGAGTCCCATACCCCAAATCTGGGCATGGTGAAGATGGAGAGGTTATATGGACTTCGATGTATTTTTATGGAAGAACTCTTATACACGTTCTTTGCAGGGCAACACCGACATAAAGGACACCTCAAGGACAATAATAGCTGTGAGAGTTGTTGTTAACAAACATGTTTTGTTTGTTTATTTGTGGGCTACACCCATCAGTGTTCAGAGCTTTCTCTTGGCTCTGAACTCGGGTATCACTCCTTGTGGTACTTAGGGGACCATATGTTGTGTCAAAGATAGACCCTGAGTGGCTGTGGATAAGGAAAGCAGCTTATTGCTGTACCATCTCTCTGTCCCTCTCAACAATAGGTAATTCAAACATACTTTCTTTAATATATTTCTTACTCCACCAGCAACATTTAAAGAGATGCTATAGAAGGAATATAGATGCTGGGATACTACCTCACTACCAGATTAACAGAGCAAAACCAGTTCGAGCCCAGGTCGCATGGCTGCTTGGCAGCGTGGTCCATTAAAATAGTGGAAACAGTAATGTCCTTGAATGCACTGCATTCCATGATGTGCAGGAAAGTTTGGCGGGAGGGAGAGATAGAGAGGAGAGAAATGACATACAGAACCCGCCAAGTAGTTGAGGTGTGGGATGGGGGGGGAGGGAGGTGGGGACATTGGTGATTGGAGATGGGTTTGGGTGGAGGGATGGGTGTTGGAACACTGTGGAACCAAAGCTCTACATGAGCATCTTTCAATTGTATGTCTATAATGGTGTAATAAAATTTGGGGGAAAGATGGGGTTGATGGCACCAGTCTCCTCCCTTCATATAAGTCTGCTTAAATTGAGAGAAAGTTCAAATTTCTCCCCTATCAATTCAATACACACTCATGAACAAGAATTGATTTTACTGTGGCATAATGCCAGTGAATGGATCTGATTAAATAGATGGTGTAGAAACATTTCATAAAACAAGTTGCGACACAACATGTTTTATGGCAGTATTGAGTGACGTCACATTGCATAAATTCTCACTATAGACTAATTCACCTGGAGTTTTATAACTTCGAAGAAGAGTGACGATCCCACCAACCAAATGCAAGGTTATTCTTCATCTCTACTTTCCGTTACTTTTGTTTGTTTTGGCCACATCAGACAGTGTTCATGGCTTATTCCTGCCTCTGCCCTAGGGGGTCATTACTGGTGGGTTCCGGGAAATGTGTAGGGCGCTGGAGATGGGACTTGGATCAGCTGTGCGCAAGCACTTCACCTGCTGTACTTTGTCATCTATCTCTCTAACCCCTCCACTCCCAGTTACAATTTGTGATGACCCCAATGATGCAGACAAAAGTAAAGTGAAATGAAGCCTCCTGAGCCATACCGATGTAACTATTCATCTTAGAATATGAGAGATCTGTTTTATTTACAAAGAATTGGAATATTTTTATCATAATTTTATATTATTTATTTCTTTTGAAACAGTATCACCAAGAAAACTGTAAAAATGGAGATCGCTTCTTATTCTCCTCAAAGTCTAAATCTTTCACTTTTAAATTTCATCCAATAAACAGTATAAATTATTGTGAGTACCATTCATTGAACAAAATTTTATTAAGTATTTATTACAGTAAGGACTGCCATCAGGGATTCTATAAAAAAGACAATAAAAAGATCCTTTCTCTCAAGAGCTTATATTTAGCTTTTATGGGTATCTGTAGAGGAAGCGAGGTAGAGAATTAAATAGGAAAAAATGTAATAAAATGTGTAAACAAATTATACAAAGCTACAAGTGTTGGTGCCAGAGAGATGCTACAATGGGCTAAGGCATTTGACTTGCATCTGGTTGACCTAGATTTGATCCCTGGCACCACATATGGTTTCCTGAACACCTCAGGAGTGATCCCTGAGTACAGAGCCAGAAGTGCAGCTGACTACAGCTTATTGTTATTATATATTAGCACTAACATTTGTATTATATCCTAGAAGTTCTAGATAAAATAAGGTTAAAATAAAGATAGGAAGATGAGGGCAGAGTGAAAAAAATAATTTGCTGTTTGGGGTCATATCCAGTGCTCAGGGCCGAGGGCTTACGCCTGGCTTTGCACTTAGAAGTCACCCCTGGTGACGTTTCCTGGTCATATAGGGTGCGGAGGATAAGCCCAATGTTTTACAGTTTTTAAAATGGTTTTCCAGGCTATAGATGCAAGATTTCTTTGCATATAGTCATGAGTCACTTATCTTCCTGTTGTTCATCGATTTGTTCAAGCGGGTGCCAGTAAGGTCTCCATTTATTGGAAATGAGGTCCATTAATTATTATTACTGTTTTTGACATATGGAATACACCACAGGTAGCTTGCCAGGCTCTGCCGTGGCTCTGGGTTCATCCCAGGGGCCCAGTCTTTTTCTATGTTAGACCATCAACTATCCAGGGCCTCCCGGGCAGAGCCCTGTGTGTAGACAAATCTGCCTCCTGTCTAACACCTGTTGACGCAGCTAGGCACTGCAGCCACACTTACAACACCTCGAGGGGCAGGTTGCATATAGTAAAACAGAATATAAAGTTTAAGGTTTGTGTTTTTTGTTTGCTCTGAGTTTGCTTAAGTTTTTATTTTTTTCCTAAGTTTTTTGCTTTTATTTTGGTGGGGGTGAGTGGAGAATCATAGTATTGCTATCTCAGAATTTCAAAGGCAGTTTTAAATGGAAAATGTTCAAAGGAACAGAGCAATATACATAAGCAGTATGCATTAATCAGGTGTCTCTATAGCCTGATTCTTAACATCTTTCAGTTAAGCAATAACACCATTTCTTTGAGAGTAGTTGTTCTCAATGTTCTTATAAAGGATATATGGCAATAGAAAGGAAGATATGAAATATAGAACAGTTTTCAACAGCATCAAATATGAAGTCATGCATCCATGCATCCATGCATCCATCCTTCCTTCCATCCATCCATCTATCTATCCTTCCATCCATCCATCCATCCATCCTTCCATCCATCCATCCTTCCATCCATCCATCCATCCATCCATCCATCCATCCATCCATCCATCCTTCCTTCCTTCCATCCATCCATCCATCCTTCCTTCCTTCCTTCCTTCCTTCCTTCCCTCCCTCCCTCCTTCCATCCTTCCTTCCTTCCTTCCATCCTTCCTTCCTTCCTTCCTTCCTTCCTTCCTTCCATCCTTCCTTCCTTCCACCATCCTTCCATCCATCCATCCACCCACCCACCCACCCACCACCACCCATCCATCCATCCACCCACCCATCCACCCACCCACCCATCATCCATCCATCCATCCATCCATCCATCCATCCATCCATCCATCCATCCATCCATCCATCCATCCATCCATCCATCCATCCATCCATCCATCCATCCACACACCCATCCATCCATCCATCCATTCATCCCTCCATCCACCCATCTATCCATTCATCCATCCATCCATCCATCTATCCATCCACCCACCCATCATCCATCCATCCATCCTTCTTTCCTTCCTTCCATCCATCCATTCATTCAAAATTATTTGCTATGTGAAATACACCTACCAGAAACTGACTACAAGCTGGAGTAGTCAGTTTACATTTACTAAATTATTCACGGTTAAAATCCCAATTGTTATTAAATTATTATTAAAATTAAAATACTGATTGTGAGCATAAAAGAATATTGGAGTTGTCTCTGACAACTTTTGTTAGTATGCTATTTTCAAATTCCTGTATTTAAAATCAATGTGGTATCTTTCAAAGAGTATATTTTATAATCACTTGTATCACTTGTCTTCCAGTTGTTCATCAATTTGCTGGAGTGGGCACCAGTAACAACTCCATACATTCTGTCTCAAGCAAGTGTAGCCCAAGGGCATCTGCTTGCTCCAGGAACACGAAGAGCCTCAAACCATTTCTTCAGGTCATGGAAATGAGGTCTATAATTGCTGCTGGTTTTGGCATATCGAATACAACATGGGTAGCTCTCATGTTAGTCGTTGGTTTTATGAAAAAATATTTTATAAGAAAATATTTTAAAATATGTAAAATGGATAAATTAGTGATTATGTTCAAGAGTCTTAATTTTTACACGCTATAGTATTCAAAGAAAATGCACAAAAATCTAATTTGACATAGAAAAAAAATACAGATATCTTGAAAATCAGGTTAATAAACCTTTGTAGTCTTTTTGTATAGTGTACAGAAGAAAGTTTAATGTTAAAGGTGATAAGTTAGGATAAGCTTACATAGAACACTTCATAATGTTAAAAGAAGTATACAATTTAAAAATTGAATATTTAATTATTTTCAAACAATTAAATGTTTTGAGGCCATCAAATTAGCCTCAAAATAATATTAATAGAAAATTATTCTAATTGTTAACATAAAAATAATATTGGTTTTAACTCTGACAACTTTTATTAATATGTCATTTCACATTCCTGTATTAAAAACCATTGTGCTATCTTTCAAATGATATAGTTATAATAGAATATTGAATTAATTCATTTCCATGAATGCTTATAAAATTGTTATATGATAGTACTTTCACTTCTACTTAGTATTTAAATAGTACTTCTACTTAGTACTCTAATAGTACTTTCAAGATACAGCTAAAATTGTTTTCTATATATATTTTCAATATATTTCTATATAGATTTCAAATATATGTATACATATATTTATACATAAATAAATATATGTATACATATATTTATACATAAATAAATATATGTATACATAAGTTTTGTGTAGCTGTTTTATAAAATAAATGGCATGATATATGTTATTCTTTTCAAAATCTACATTGCATTACTGATGACATTATTTTGTTGTTCGGGATTAGGTTGTTTTCCATTTTCAGTGTTACAAACAAGGTAACAAAATTGATAAGTTACAAAAAATTTTAACTCATATCTTTCCCATATATATGTAGGTATTTTCTGTAGGAAGGACATTGAAGAGTACAATTTGTGGGTAATAGAGTAGCCAACTTCTAATTAACTTCTAGTGCTACTTATAAATTATTTCCTGAAGGTAATGTTCCAATGTATGCCCCAACCTGTAATGTATGACAATATCAAATATTCCACAAACCCACCAATATATAAATTCAACCTTAAACTATTTAAATAAATAGTTTTTGTTACTATAATTGATTAGTCTGAACTTTGGCTTTTATATGTGGGCTAATATGTTTTCTTTTAACTTTTAAACTGTAGTTTTTCATTTCTTTCTCTTTTTTTCTTTTATTGATCATTTGCTGTTGTTTTGGAGCTACATGCTGTGGTGCTTAGAGCTCACTCCTGGTAAACAAGGACCATATGTAGAGTGGGGGGACCAAACAGGGGTCTGCTGCATGCCGAACAAATACCTTAATCTCTGTGCTCCTCTCTAGCCCAACTGTAGCTTTTCTTCTTCTAGTTTCTTTTTATTCGGTTTGGGGCACATCCAGTGGTGCTCATGACTCACTCCTGCTTTGCCTACCTACGATGCTAGTTCTCTGGCTTCAGTTTCCTCTTTTCTCTGAAGGTTTGATTTGTACCTCTGTATGTTTAGCCCATGTGGAATTAATTTTTTGCAAAAATATTCAACTTAATTTTTCTATAGTGACTTATTCAAAAGACATTCAATAAAGATCATCACATCTCTACTGAGTTGTTTTACTGCCATTGTTAATTATATATGTTTATTGATATATGTCCTCCTCCCAACTGGTGCTGATATTGAATCTATGACATTATACACTCAAGGACTGAACACTACCACTGAATCTATTTATTAATATAAGTCTACTTTGGGGTACATATAATAGTACATTTAGAATATTGTAATCATATTTATAATTTATATTGTAATAAATATTAATTTTCCTTATTAATTCTATAATGTTTTAATTCCTACTTTATTCTTATTTTACAGTTCCTGATACTGGCATGTTAATATTAGAAATTTTAATATTATGTTTGACAGAAAGAATCCTGCATTATTGTAGAAGTTAAGTTGACATTTATTGAATTATTTTTCTTTAAACTAATTTGTCCTTAGCATACTAAAATATATATTTGGTTATGAAGATAAATTGACTTCCCTATATTTTTTCTTTTCCCATCCTCTCATCTTAGAAATGTGAGGATTTTAGTCTACTTAATTTCCTTTAAAAGCAGAAGCTTTTTTTTTTATTTATAAATATCTTTGTCACAGAAAGACATAGTGGGCTGAAACCTCTAGTAGTTCTTATAGTTGAGAATTTAAAAAAAACTTCCACTTTTCTCTTAATTATTGCTATATATCCTTAAAGAAAACTATAGTTCAATATCTCAACTAACTTTTTTATTAAAATAATTCAAGCTCTATTGTTGCAGGACACCTAAAAGTCTCTGCATCTGCCCTGGATTGCCTCCTGCAGGTCACTTCATAGATAGGGGGTAGTCTAAATGTGGCAGTTTATCTGACCATGTATTCTGTACTGGCTGGTATAAATATTCTCTCATGCTACCACAATCATCGTGGGACTAGAAGGATCTTACCAGCATATTTGCCTGGCCACGTTGGATCTCTAAGTAATTAGACCAGAGAGAAATGCTGTTTGCCTCCAAGCAAGCAAGCATGGCTCCCCTGATAACTCAAAGGCAACTAAAACAAACTACCGTGAAGTAGATGGGACTCTTGTGAAGGCATGGAGAAATATTTAACTGGCATTAGTGTAGTCTTTGGTACAGAGACATACCATCTCAGAAACCCCCTTCTCTACCCTATATGGGCATTTCCAGGCATATCTTGGCTCAAGACATTAGGTGAGGTGCTGGGAGAATTACCTGAGGGCATTTGACCCTTTCTGCCAGGGAAGTTACATTTAGTTTATAGCTTCTCCCAGCTCTGCTAGGGAGGCTTTGAATTAGCTCTGTGTTCTAGTAAACAGCCAGAAGGCCTCCTGAAGTTGCTACATTTCTATAGAGCTGTTTTTCTATATTCATCTCTAGATAGCCCAGCCCAGAATGTGCTCGGTTGGGAAGTTTGGGCGGATTTCTAGCTATAAAATAAGGTACAAGAAGAAAGAAGCCCCATTTTTCCCCTTTTTGCCATTTCAGCTTCCCTTGGTGTTTTGCTTTCTCCGTCCTCTCCATTCTCTGTTGGGCCTCAACATGTGGTGGCAGCCATCTTGGCCTACACCTGGTTGGGGCCTAGCTGGGAACCCAGAGTCCAGAGGTTTTCCCTGCTCTTGGATTGTATATCAGAACTTGTGTTAGTAAAGCCCTTTTAAAACTGCATCGGATTCCTGAGTTTTCATCCATTCCACGCCGGCTTCGGAGGTAGAAGGGAACTCGCTTCCTGGCACTGTGGGGACCCCGGTGGTGTCCCTGACACTCTATTGTATTTAAATTTTCTATGCTTAGACAACATTAATTTCTGCAAAGTAAGTTAACATCACCATGGAAAAATAAAAACTTGTCATTGCAGGTATAAAAAAAGCACATTTGTTCCAGAATACCAACATTGGTGCAAAAAATTGAAACAAATAAGTAATTTCATAATATTTTATTGATGCTTAAAAAACTTTTCATATGTAATTATGAATCAACAGAATAGATCGCATCAATGATTGTAAAAATCATTTTGATAAAATTTTGGAGTTATGCCTTTAAATGTTTTGGTTTACAAACTATATTTTTGGGGCATAGTTCATAGAGGTCTTCCTCTTCTTACTGTGTATTACAAGACCCCAGCTAAGCCCTTCTTACCTCCTGGTTACCCCCACTATAGTAACCTCAGTTATGTAGTAAAGATTGATTATTCTAATAAAATACTGTGAAAAGTGGTCCTGAATTTTCTAGAAAGGCAAATAAATTTAGGGGAATTAGGGCTGACAAAAACTAACCAAAGATAGTTATATCATTAGCCAATTAAGTCATTTCTCTTTGAGGGAGAGAAATAATTTTTATTTTTATGTTTTATTAACTATAATCCATTCAAAGTGACTTAGTTTTAGATAAGGAGAAATATATATTCGAATGATCTTGAATAGCATATTAGGATAACTTACTGCCTAAATGAACTAATTTATGTATAGTAACATTTTATCTTCTCACATTCTTTTGAATGTTTTTTATTTTTCTTCATGGAACTGTTTTGGTTTTATGCCCTTTCTCCTTTCTGTGTATTTTTGCTGTAAGGGTAGATTTTATCACTGTATCACTGTCACTGTTCCCTTTCATCATCGATTTGTTCGAGCAGGCACCAGAAATATCTCCATATGTCCTGTCTCATGCTAGTAGAGCTCAAGGGCATCTGCTTGCTCCAGGAACATAAAGAGCCTCAAACCATTCCATCAGGTCATGGGAATGAGGTCTATAATCTGGCATTTGGCATATATTTTGTATTTTTACCCAATGCCCAATGGCAACCAGAAAACATCATTGACTGTTCAAACTCATCAAAAGTTCCAAAAGAGGAGTTAGAACATAAATAGGTCCCTAGTGTCATCTGCTAAAGAAGTTAAGAAGGACAGGAAGCCCCAGGATTTAAGGCAAAGGAAAACCAGGTCCTGCTCCTTCTATGTCTATGTTCTCTTACTAAAATTTTCACGTTCTCTTTTTTTTCCTTTAAACTGATTTTCCTCCCTCCCCCTTCCTTCCTTCTTTCTCTCCCTCCCTCCTTTCTTCCTTCCATTTTTGTTGAGACAATAGTGGCTGTTAATAGTGTAAATGTTTATATTTTAGTGTATATTATTACTGCAGCACAAGGACATCAAAGTGCCACTCTGCCTCCAAACTCTCTCATCTCAATCTGCTGTTAGTGTCCAACTCTTTTTCCCCTGGACATTATCTCTTTCCTTGTTTTGTGTCCTTTTTATTATGTATTAATAAAATCGTAGTTATTTCTTCTTCTCTTTCTGACTTTATATCACTGAATGTGAAACTAATTTTACTGAAGTTGTAGCAAATGGTTAAATTCCGTCTTTTATTATAGCTTAGTAGTATTTCATTTTGTAGATATACCACAATTTCTTTATAAACTCATCTGGGTATTTATATACTCAGATTTACTTTATATACTCAGCTGGGTACTTAGGTTGTTTCCAGATTTTGGTTGCTATGAGCATCATGGCAATAAACGTTGGTATGAATATATTTTTAAATAAGTGCTTTTATGTTCTTGGTACATAACAAGCTATAGAATTACTGGTTTGTATGGTAGTTACATTTTAATTTATTTTTAGATGTTTCCAGATTGTTTTCCCATATAGGCTGACTTAATTTATAACCAAACCAAATAAGAAAGATTTTATTACTCTTCATTTCTGCCATCACTGGTTGTTTCTGGACTTTTTTTTTTTGTATAGACCATTCTCATTAGTGTCATTGTTTTTTTTTTTAATCTTTTAGGTACTATATCAAGCTGTGCTCAATACTCCTGGTTCTGTCCTTAGGGATTACGGCTGTTCTGACTCAAAGGACTACATGCAGTTTTGGGAATTGGCATGTGGGAGCTGACCACATGCCAAGGTAAGCACCTTAGTCATTTTACTATAGGTATGGCCCTATCATTATCATTTTTATTTGTGTTTCTATGATAATCAGTGATGATGAACACTTTTTATTTTCCCATTGACCTTCTTACTGAATAGAAATATACATTGCACTATACACCTAATTAATATAGAAGAGATACTGGCTACTCATTCTTAATCATGCTCTAAACCTAGATGAAGTGTAGCAATTTACAGTGACAGAGAACCTAAATATGTATATATTTGAATTAGTAAACTTTCCTTTGGTCACATTTGGTTGTCACTTATGTTCTATAAATTGCCATCTGGAAATTGTTCCATGTTTGAAAAATGGGATGACTTTCCTTTGAAATTCAAAAATTGCTCACTGAAAATCAAAGTGTTTAAAATATGTTCTTACCTTAAATCTATCCTATTCAGTTCTGTCAGTAATATAAAAATGTAAAAAATATTGATATGTTGATGTATGCTATAGCCATTTTTACTACCACCTAAAATTTGTAGCATTGCTATTAAATATTATTAAAAAATTTAAATTATAAGAAAATATACTCTCCAACATTAATTAACTGTAGATAATACTTAAATTTTTTAATTAAAATATTAACAACATTCAGCAGTAATAAAAGTTTATTTATGCTTCTGAACTCAAAAGTCACTTCTGGTGGTTTTCAGGGTACTGCATGTGATGTTGGGGAACAAACCTGGGTCATCCATGTACGATACAAATACTCTATTCTTTGTACTATTTCTCTGGTCCAGAATACACATTTTTAAAGTCCTAGTTACAAAACCTTTTATTGTATTTACTTTTTGCAAAGTTTTGGCAATACTAATGAATAACCATAAACTTTCCAATAATTTAAAGCATAATTATGGAAAAGAAAAATATCCTTATAGTTGTAGTATTAAACTTATCAGGAAGCCAATAATAGTCTTGAGTAATTGTAAATAGTTTCCAGTATAGAGAAAAACATAATTTCTTTCATCTTCTAAATGACAGTTGGGCTTAAAAATCCCTTTATATTCCTTATTTGGTATATCAGACAAAATAAATTTTTAGTTGTAACTCAATAACTTCCAAACATTATTATGAAGAGAACTGTAAAGATATTAATAAATAGTTTACAAGTATGGAATGAGAGGAAATCATACCTCAGTGACAATTAAAATACTATCATTTTGGTGTTGAATACAGATCTGTTTCTCCCATGGTTCTGGACTTAAAAATTTGCTCACACATACAAGGGAAGCTTTACTGTTAAGGTCATCCCTTAGCCCAGTGTTTGATGTCTTCAATGTCTTAATATCATTAAATATATTTTTATTGGTTAACTTGTATCTGTGGAATGAATTAAAAATATAGTTTAAATATTTCCTCTATGGCGTCAGAATGCTGGAATAGCAGGTAGGGCATTTGTCTTGTACCAGGTTGACCCAGGTTCGATCCCCAGCATGCCATATGGTTCCCCAAACACTGCCAGGAATGATTCCTGAGTGCATAGCCAGGAGTAACCCCTGAACATCACCAGCTGTGTCCCAGAAAGAGAAATATATATATTAATATACATATATTATATATAGACTGTATTCATAAAGAATATATATAAAAGAATATATAGAATATATATATATATATATATATATATATATATATATATATATATATATATATATATGAGAAAGTCATTCCCAACGTTCTCCCTTCTGAAATCCGACATGCCATCTCGTCGGTAAAGAAGGGAACAGCACCAGGCCCAGACAAAGTCAGACCCGAACACCTGAAGAATCAGGTACTCATCAATACACTAGCTCGGCTCTTCACACGCTACCTGTCCGAATGCAAGGTGCCCTCCCAATGGAAAACCAGCAGGACAGTTCTACTGTTCAAGAAGGGAGACATTCACCGACATTGGCAACGATCGCCCCATCTGCCTGTTGTCTGTCATATACAAGCTGTTTACATGAGTCATCCTGAACAGGATTAGCAGAACACTAGATGAAGGACAACCATGAGAACAAGCAGGCTTCCGGAAAGGATTCAGCACAATCGACCATATCCACACAGTAACCAAGCTCATCGAGGTTTGTAGGGAGTACAAGATGCTGCTCTGTCTCACGTTCATTGATTTACAGAAAGCCTTTGATTCTGTGGAGACTGAATCAGCCATCGAAGCCCTAACCAAACAGGGTGTTCAAACCCAATACATCAAGATCCTTCGTGAGCTGTATTACGGATTCACCACCAGGATCTCACCATTCTACAAAAGAAGAAGTGATCATTGATGTCAAAAGAGGGGTTCGACAGGGTGATACCATTTCACCAAAACTCTTCAGCGCCACCCTCGAGAACATCATGAGATAATTAGAATGGGAAGGAATGGGAGTGAAGATAGATGGTCGGCAACTACACCACCTCCACTTTTCTGATGACATTGTTCTAATAACACCAAACATTAGCCAAGCGGCACAAATGTTGGCTGACTTTGATCGAGAATGTGGAAAGATAGGTCTACAGCTGAATCTGAAGAAAACTATGTTCATGAGAAATGAACTAGTTCCTGAGGCCCCATTCACTCTCAATGGAACAAACATCTCTGAATGCAGCAGTTATGTGTACCTAGGTCGAGAAGTCAACATGATGAACGACCTAAAACCTGAGCTGCACAGGAGGAAGAGAGCGGCATGGAATGCCTTCAAAGGCATCGAAGAAATAGCTAAAAGAACAAAGAACCTCCAGCTCCGGGCACATCTCTTTGACTCCACCATTCTCCCTGTATTAACATACGGCTCAGAGACCTGGGCCCTGCAAAAGCAGGATGAGAATGCTATTCGGGTCTCCCAGAGAGGCATCGAAAGAGCTATGCTTGGAATATCACGTCTCACTCAAGTGAGTGAAGGAATCCGGAGTTCTGCCCTCCGGTCGCTATTCCAGAATCAGGGACGCTGTCTCGTTTGCCAAGCCTCGAAAATCAGATGGGCTGGACATGTAATGCGATTTGGACACAACCGCTGGACTAGAGCTGTTACTGACTGGATCCCACGGGATGTCCAAAAGATCACGTGGCCGCCCACCTACAAGATGGTCAGACTTCCTTGTTAAGACCCTGAAGGAACGGTTTGAGGCTCTTCATATTCCTCAATCAACCAGATGCCATTGGGCTACATTGGCACGTGATAGGGTCCAATGGAAATGTTACTGGCACCCGCTCAAGCAAATCGATGAATAACGGGATTCAAGTGATCAAGTGATATATAAGAATATATATTATTTTATATATATTCTTTTATATATATTCTTTTATTTACATATATATAAAAGAATATGAACTTTTTAATTGTATATCTTTGTAATTGTAAAAATAAAAAAAAATTTGAAAAAGAATATATATATATATATTCTTTTATATATATTCTTTATGAATACAGTCATCCAAATATCTGAGTTAGAATATTTTGGGTAATCACTTATCCACTGGATAAAACTATATTTTCAAAAAAAGGAAAAGTTCTCTGTTTGCACTTAAGAGTAAGGACAGAAAAGATTCACTTAGGTTGTAAACTTTGTCTCTGAACTAGATTACTGAATGAACAGTATCTGATATAGTTCTTAAAATATAAAAGACTAACAAGAAACAAACAAAACCCTGACACACTTGAGTCTATCTTTTGTTTATGCAAGTTGATCACCTCAATCTGGGCATGGTTAGATTAATCTAAACTCATTCTTAGAATTCATGCGTCTGAAAGAACATTAACTGCAGTGTGCCTGTGTCTGTAAATCCTTTCTTAAAAATTATGTATCTATAACTGTATTTTTCTATTAGCATCTTGCAAATTTTGTCAAGATGCTCTAATTTTTGATGCCTTAAATCAAGTGGTTAAGTGATGTGTGTGTTGCTGAACGGGCCCTCTCTAGCTGAAGTTAGGTACTCTTCACTATTCCTGTATTGAATATTGTTAAAGTGATGTCTAAGCACCAAGGAATGCAACAAAGTCATTTCAATCCACGGAACTTATGTTCTAGTATGATAATCACTTGTATCACTTGTCTTCCCGTTGTTCATCGATTTGCTCCAGTGGGCACCAGTAATATCTCCATACGGCCTGTCACCACCAAGTGTAGCCCAAGGGCATCTGCTTGCTCCATGGACAGGAAGAGCCTCAAACCATTCTTTCAGGAAATGGGAATGAGGTCCATAATTGTTACTGGTTTTTGGCATATCAAATAAAACACAGGTAGCTTGCCAGGCTCTGCCGTGTAGGTAGTATACTCTCAGTAGAAGGCTCTCATCTCGAGCATTTACTGATGAAACTTAAAGGGAAAAGATCGGGTTTTCTCTTGGGTGGAGCTCTGAGGAACTGTGGAGTCTGGATGTTGAGAATGACTGACCGCATGATGTGTGGGATGCTCTGGCTTCTTTATTCTAATTCTTTATTCTTATTCTTTATTCTTATTCTTTATTCCTTATTCTTAAAAAAGAACAATATACTAAATGTTAGTGATTGGAGCAGAAAAGACAGTATATAGGATAGGTGCTGCCTTGCATGCCTCTGACCCCATGTTCAATCTCCAGCACTGCTAAGCGTTATCCATAAGCACAACCACATGTGTCCCAAAACAACACAACAACAACAACAACAAATAAGACAAAACACAATCCAGAAACATAAAAATGTCTGTTCCTAAGGAATCAAAATATCGCCACTAAAGTTAACTTCTGATGAGGGGGAAGTCCGGATGTGGAAAATGGAGGCCCTCATGGAGTGGGGGTCGTCTGGCTTGTTGCAAGGCTCTGCTGGGGTGGTGGGCAAGGGCTAAAACTCGCCATCCTGCCTGTGTGCCTTGTGACTGTCTGGGCACAGCGAGATCCAGTAGCAGCTCTACACCATGTCTGTGAGTCTCTCCACCACCAGAACTCTACCAGAACTCCACCAGAACTCCATCAGAACTCCATCAGAACTCCACTCAGCAGACCAGCCTATTACAGCCCAGCTCATCGAGATCTACCCCTGCAGCAGTCTTTTTTTAAATCTGACCCAGGTATGCTGATACAGAGACTCACAGATATGGGGCAGAGCTGCTACTGGCTCTCCCTGTGCCCAGCCACTTACAAGGCGCCTGGGTCTTAGAGCATCAAGTTTCTCACTGGCTATCAGCAATAGAGGAAACATGATAGAAAATGAGCTTGGAGCTTCTAGTATGTACTGTGCAGTTCTAGGAAAGAGACCAGAGAAGAGACTAACAGAGATGAGAGATCAGGACAGAGCTATTTTTTGTAGTTCTATAAGTACTGTGTATTGGAGAAAAAAACAAATAGAACAGTATAAAAGTGATCTAGTAGAGGCAAATTAGAATAGAACCTCAGATGGCATATATATATATATAATGTATAATTACTATGATAAATAAAAATATTAAGAAGTTAATGCTCTATAGTCTTAGAACTTTAGAGATAACAGATTGAACCATAAGTAAAAAAAACATGTATTTAACTGAAAAGAAGTGTAAGCAATTTTTCAATTATGGAAATGCTATTCTTACTGGAGACTCGCAGACATGAGGCAGAGCTGCTACTGGCTCTCCCTGTGACCAGCCGCTCATTAGGCGCCTGGGAGTGATGGTGGGTTCTAGCCCTGGCCCACCACCCCAGCAGAGCCCTCGTAACAAGCCAGACGAGCCCCCACTCCATGAGGGCCTCCATTTTCCACATCCGGGCTTCTCTCCGTCAGACCTCCACCCAGCAGACCAGCCTATCAGCACCCGGCTCATCGAGTTCCACCCTGCAGCAGTCTTTCTTAAATCCGGCTCAGGTATGCCGGTCCAGAGACTCGCAGACATGGGGCAGAGCTGCTACTGGCTCTCCCTGTGACCAGCCGCTCACGAGGCGCCCGGGAGGGATGGTGGGTTCTAGCCCTGGCCCACCACCCCAGCAGAGCCTCGTAATAAGCCAGACGACCCCCCCCACTCCATGAGGGCCTCCATTTTCCACATCCGGGCTTCTCTCTCGTCAGACCTCCACCCAGCATACCAGCCTATCAGCGCCCGGCTCGCGTGGCCGCTTCGGCGGCGCGCGGTTCATCAATAAATGCTGGACTTAGAGATGCCTACAAGAGTATGCTACCTGCACAGCAGAGCCTGGCAAGCTACCCGTGTTGTATTTGATATATATGCCAAATACCAGTAACAATTATAGACCTCATTCCGGAATGGATTGAGGCTCTTTATGTTCCTGGAGCATGCAGATGCCTTGGTCTCTACTATCACGAGACAGGACATATGGAGATGTTACTGGGGCCCGCTCGAGCAAATCGATGATGAACGGGAAGACAGTGATACAGTGACAGTGATTCTTACTGGAATATGCAGAGACCCAAGCAGGTCATACCAATCGAAAAGTGAATTGGAATGAAATCAAATGAAAAGCTATTGATTGACCTAGAACTTGGAAACATTGCAATATGTCATCAGAAATTACATAGCACCACCGAAATAATCTGATTTCCATTAGTGACATGGCTTATGATTTATAGTTTCTAGAACTATCGTTTCTTCACAGATATTAAAGTCTGTTTTCAGCCTAGTGGCCTATTTGTTTCATTGCTTTTCTGATGATCTATTAAAAGAACTATCATTTGTGCAGACTGAGATGGGAGAAGTGCTGTAAAATTATGCTTCTTGTATGACCAGATTAAGGAATGAAAGGCATTGCTGATATTTGAAATTTAAAAACATGTTTACTTTCTATATAACAATGATAGCAATGATATATTTTTAAATCATTTTGATGTAGGTGTACTGAATATAACTGAAGAAAAGATTGGACTTCTTTAGCATCTGAAACCTATGGAACATAAGAATCATGTTTTGATATAATTGAAATTTTTGTTAAATTGGAAGATATTTTGATTAAAAAAATTTAGTCACTTCACTTATTAGATACTTAATAAGGTCAACCTATGCAATTAAATAAAAAGCACACTGTCTGTCATACTTATTATTGTACAATCTTCCCTGATATTAATATAGAAATGATTCCACTAAAGGAACATTGTAAAGAATTCAATAAAATCAAGTCAATTTCTTGTATTATCTTTGTACTGTTTTAATAATTCTATGGAAAAAAATCTCAAATGGAATAATTAACACGAATCTAATCTAAGGATTAATTTAATTTGCTTTTGCTCTTACAATTCCTGGTTTATGCTATTATGCTTCTTATATTCAAAGGGTAGAGAAAATGCTATTTATTGATCTTTGTCATGGATCTAATAAAAAGAATGTTTCAGGTACTATCAAATTTCAAAAGAAATATAGATATTTACAAGTATTACCATTTAGCTTTATAGATTTTTTGTAGAATGAGAGGTCTTTAAACTTATTTTCATTTTCAAAAGCATCAAAGTTATTCTTTATTACTTGAAACATTTCTATAACATGTTCATCACCAAATGCCAGGATCCCTCCCCCATTATCTAAGTCTCATCCTTCCTTCTTTCCTACCTCTACCCATTTAATTGTCACCCTCCACACTTAATAGTCCCAGATGATAATTCTACTGACCATATATCAGGGTTTTTTCCAAAGGACAACTTTTTCTGTCTGTCTGCCTGTCTGTCTGTCTGTCTGTCTATCTATCTTCTGTCTATCTGTCTGCCTGCCTGTCTGTCTATCTATCTGTCTGTGTGCCTGTCTGTCTGCCTGTCTGCCTGCCTGCCTGCCTGTCTTTCTGTCTATCTGTCTATCTGTCTGTCTGTCTGTCTGTCTTCTGCCTGTCTGTCTGCCTGTCTGTCTGGCTGTCTGTCTGCCTGCCTGTCTATCTGTCTGTCTGTCTATCTATCTTCATATCTATTTAATCTATCTATCTATCATTGACAGAGAGATTAAATCCACATCTTTAATCTAAGTAAAAGCATTTTTTTTATTTGAAAGGGTAATGTTGGGCCTGGAGATGTGAGCCGGTGATAGAGATCCTGCCATATAGACTCAAGGCTGTGAGTTCTATCTCCAGCACTACCCTATTCTGAGAATGATCCTGTTGCCACTGCGATTGTGATCCACTACCAAATGGGTGGTCTCTGGTATACCACAATCAAGTGTGTGCAAACACCACAATTTAAGTATGTGTCTCCTGGCAGTGCAGGTGCTCTTAGTACTAACGAAAGTGTTTGGCACCACAGCCAATTATGCAATCACTGGTCATGTCAAGGGCAAGAACAAAGGGAAGGTAAATGATTTCCTTTCCCCAGGGGAGGGAAAGAGATGGGAAAGGAGGTTGAGGGAAGGATATTGAAACGGAGGGAAGGGAGGCCAAAGAAAGGGAAAGGTAACGGGTGGTACTAAGTTTGTGGAATTAGTCTATACTTGGGTTCCAGGGATCTGTGCGTTATGTGGGGCAGATGTATATAAGCTCAGATATGTATATAGGTACTCTTGTTTTCCCACAAAGTTTCCACAAGGTGTTGATAAATATTTACACAGATTTCAAAGGTGTACAGAATACTAAAGAATGATTAATAAGATTTATAAGAAATACGGGTAGCAAATGAAAACATAAAGCTATAAATTTTGGAATTTTTCTGATAGGAGTAAAATGCTATGTTACTGGTAAACAGAAAAACTAAGTAAATGTAAATACTTATGTTTTCAAATGGAAACGTTAAATGACACTTAGATGTAAATTGTTGCTTAATTTAATGATTTATATGTGTAAATAGTAATGTGGATTTTACGGAACTTCCAGCTAATTCAGAACTTAATATATAGAGTAAACAAAGAAAATAATGTACATATTAGAATATACTACTGTGTATTTAAACAAACTAGTTCTTTGCTATCACTGTAGGCAACAATAGCAAATAAAGTGACAATAAGGTGTCAAAAATATATCAAATGTCAGATTTCAAATAAATCCTTGCAATTTGAAATCTAAAATAATTTAAATAGGGCACTTAAAAGGAGGAGGGGCAGATTAAGTGCTGATGATCCAACTATGTAAAAATTGATTCCTACCTTATCCGGAGAATAAGGATAAATTTCAGAGAGATTAAAGGCATAACATATTTAGTCTCCTTATGAATAAAAAATAAACTTATAGGAATGATTTTTAATCTTGAAATGGGAAAAACTCCTTGAGATTCAGACAGAAATTGATCACTTGATCACTTGACAACCCGTTATTCATCGATTTGCTCGAGCAGGCGCCAGTAACGTTTCCATTTGACCCTATCACGTGCCAGTGTAGCCCAATGGCATCTGCTTGCTTCAGGAATACGGGTGCCTCAACCCATTCGTTCAGGGTCTTGACGAAGAAATCTGACCATCTGGTAGGTGGGCGGCCCCATAATGTTTTGACTTCCCAAGGGATCCAGTCGGTAATGGTTTTAGTCCAGTGGTTGTCTCCAAATCACATTGCATGTCGAGCCCATCTGATTTTTGATGCCTTGGCAAACGAGACAGCGTAATTGACTCTGGATCATCAGTGGAGGTCGGAGCTCTGGATTCCTTCTCTCACTTGAGTGAGGCGTGATATTCTAAGCATAGCTCTTTCGATTTCTCTTTGGGAGATCCGTCTTCCCAGATAGAAATTACCTAACAAAAAATGGACAAATTTGACTATATAAATTAAAATGTCCCTATAGTATTAATATAAAAAAGTAAACTAATATAAGAAAATAGAAAAACAGGCTGGGATATTAAAACCATCGGATAATACCCATACTTAAAATTTTTTATAAAACCATGGTGAAGAATAGAATGAATTGTATAGAAAGTCATAAATGCAGGGGCTAGAGTGATACTACAGTGGATAGTGATTTGCCTTGCATGTGGTTAACCCTGGGTTCCGTTTCCAACATTCCAGGAGTGACTCCTAAGTTCAGAGCCAGGAGTAACTTATGAGCATTTCTGGGTGCCTCTCCCACCTACTTAAGAAAAGGAAATACAGATGCAGTTTGTATAGGGCAATAAATACTGTTTTAAAATATAACAGGAATTTTCAATGGGATCTAAAATGGAAAGCTTATAGTAATGTACTATAAACTTTTAAATATTCATATATTATCTCCTTTCACCAAGTGCCTGCCAGCATGTGCCTACACAAATTTTCAGTGTTAGTCCTCTATTTTTAAACTCTGACAGGTATATCTGTTCCTCTGAACCTTTATTCCTATGTAATTTTTTTCTAGACATTCTCCTTATTGAAGAAGTGTATTCAAAAATTTTACTTTCATAAGCTTGCTATGTAAAATATCTATTTATAGATTAGAAAGTGGCAGAGTTGCCATAGAAACTAAAACAGAAATCAGTTCAGAAACCATAAAAGTGTAATGATGTGAATAATATATATAGAAAGCAATAAAACATACAATTTCTTAAAATTATTAGGAAAAATTCAAAATAGATTTTAAAGATTATAAAAAGATTATTAGAAAATATTAGATTATAAAGATTATAAGAAAGATTATTAGAAAGAATGAAAAATGGATTTTAAAGATTATAAGAAAGGAAATAGAGTTTTGGGGGATAGCTTATTCACTGGTATAAGTTTGTTTAACTATAAGAAAGCTAATTATGGTTTCATTTTAAGATGCTGCCAAGAAAGAGACCATTTTAAGAAAAGGGGGTAAATATAAGACTTCATTATATCTTGAGACGCTTATTATTGCTCTCTCTGCATTTCCTTACCAGTGACTTGTATAATCTACAAGTCATTGATGTGGCTAATATCTTTGCCTAAACCCATACCGTTTATAATTACTGTTACTCAAACTTTGTGTAAATGCAATGGCAGAATAAGGAAGAATCCAGGAATCTCAATATATTTAAACAAAGTGATCAAATCTCTTAACATGAATTGTGTAGGAACTTTAGACTGCTTGATGCCCGGATACAATTCAGTTATTCCTGAACTGTATTGTGATTCACTGATCAAAATGCAGAATTTAACTGTATCTAGTTGGGTTGCAGTGAGTAAGATGGTCAAGGTCATCCCATCTATTCCCAGATGGGGAAAACCAAACCATTTTACAGACATAGAGGAAGGGTCTGGAAAGCTAGTGTATCTGCACCAGTCTACTATCAATTCCTGGCTTGGCCAAATTCAGGTTGCTGAAGCAAGACTTTTTTTTTCTATTAGTAATCCAGGTTTAATTTTGATTTTACAAAGGTGTATATTTTTTTCACTTTTTAAAAAATGTATTTATTATTTATTTTTTGACAATTACAAAAATGTTCATGTTTGGTTTCAGCCATACAGTGTTCCAGCACCCAATCCTCCACCAGTGCACACCTCCCACCACCAATGTCCCCGATACCCCTTCTGTTGAGGACACCTAAGCCTAGCCTCTGCATCTGCCCTGGATTGCCTCCTGCAGATCACTAGTAGGGTAGTCTGAATGTCAGTCTTATCTGACATGTATTCTGTACTGGCTGTATAATATTCCTCAGCTACCACAATCACTGGGACTAGAAGGATCTTACCAATTTCCTGGCCACGTTGGATCTCTAAGTAATTAACCAGAGAGAAATGCTGTTTGCCTCCAAGCAAGCAAGCATGGCTCCCGATAACTCAAAGGCAACAAAAATACAAAACTACCGTAAGTAACCGAGACTCTTGTGAGGCTTGGAGAAATTTTAATTGGCATTAGTATTAGTCTTTGGTACAGAGACATGCCATCTCAGAAACCCCCTTCTCTACCCTACAAAGGCAATTCCAGGCAGATCGTGGCTCAAGACATTAGGTGAGGTGCTGGGAGAAATTACCTGAGGGCATTTGATCCTTCCTGACTGGGGAGGTTACATTTAGCTTATAGCTTCTCCCAGCTATGTAGAGGCTTTAATTAGCTCTGGGTCCTTGTAGCAGCCAAATGGTCTCCTGAAGTTGCTACATTCTATAGAGCTATTTTCCTGTTTTCATCTCTAGATAGCCCAGCCCAGATGGCTGGGAATTGGTCGGATTTCTAGCTATAAATAAGCTGCAAGAAAAAAGAGGATATTTTTCTTTTCCCTTGCCATTTCGGCTTCCCTTGGTGTTTGCTTCTCCATCCTCTCCATTTTCTGTTGGGCCTCAACATGTGGTGGCAGCCATCTTGGCCTACACCTGCTGGGGCCTAGCTGGAACCCAGAGTCTGGAGGTTTTCCCTGCTCTTGGTTATTATTGGATCCTGTGATAGTAAAGCTCTTTTAAAACTGCATCGGATTCTGAGTCTTCATCCATTCCCTGCCAGGTTCAAGGTAGAGGGAACCGATCCGGGCACTGTCAGGGACCCCGCGGCACTCCCGACACCCTCCCACCTCCCCTAGCCTGACTCTATGGCAGGTTCTCAATCTCTTTTCTCTCTCTCTCTATCTCTCTCTCTTTCTCTTTCTCTCCCTCTCTCTCTCCCTCTCTTGCATTTTGTGGATTGTAATAGACTTTTGACAATTATTGGCCTACTGTTCCTTTCTCTGAGCAAGACTTTAATCTTCTGCCTCATCCTCTAGGGTGAGTTGGGTGAGATAAAAGAACTCCTAATATGCAAAAGTCCCCATTTCCATTTCCTGAACTGAGTGGCAGGATGTGAAAGAAGTGACCAGTTTAACTTACTTCTTTAAAATTCTTAGTCTTTTTCTCTTTCTTTTTCTTTTTTCAATGGTGTCATGATAGAGAAGGAGGGCAAGGGGAAAGGTACCCAACAATCTAGTTACAAATGAACCTCTTAAGTCTCTCTGCCTTGAGGGTAGCCCGTCAGGTAGATAGTAGAAATGGTTCAGTGATAGATATAGCAAACCTAAAAGGGACCATAGTGCATGCAACTTACTCTTTGAAGGCATCTCTCCTTGCCCAAAGCCTCTAGCAGGAAAGCTGCAGTTCTCACCTATTCACAGGTGACCTGAGAACTAAGAACAGTCAAGAGGACCAAGAGCTGCAGCTGGCAGGCGTTGTGGTCCCTGAGAGGAAGAGCAGAGTAGAACAGAGCAGCAGACTTTACACTTGACAGGGAAGGGCACACAGCATCCAGAGCTCTGTGAGACAAGAACCTCCTACTGAAAAGGGCCATCTTGGGAACAGGAGAAGTGATGTTGTCCACTGGAAAGGGGGAAGCAGTGAGAGAGAGGAAGGAGGAGAATATAAAATGGAAAAAGTGAGACCTGGATGAGAGAGGTACTGAGATCACGCTACTGTATGAGAAAGAAACTTTAATATATAAGTACTGAATGTTTTGTCTCTTAATTTTGTATGTAGAACTAAGGGGCCCATCAGAAGCTATCAAATTTCATATACCACTAGTTCCAATGTCATTGTTTTATACTTGCAACACTATTTATTATACCATGTCCCTCACCAGAATGCCAGGGCCCCACTCTCCACATACGATCCAGGGGGAATATTCGTACTCATCTTTAGCACATCACTGCAAAGCAGCTCCCTAGAATAGTTATACACCAGCAGAGAGTGAATATTCTGATTTCACATCCTTGTTACACTTGATTGTGACACGTGGTGCCCGCTCGAGCAAATCGATGATGAACGGGAAGACAGTGACAGAGACAGTGATACAGTGACACTTGATATTTGTATCATTTTCACTGAATTATCCTGGTGGCTAATTTTGTTTGCAGTGAATTTTGTTGCTTGAGACACTTTCTTAACAATTAACAAGATTGAGGAGTTCTTTATATATTTGTTAGCTAGGTGCTTTCCTTATTGTGAAGGGTGTGCCCAACCACTCATGGTTTCATAAGAGGAAAAGTGTAATTTGTCCTGTATCTTAATGATTTTTTACATTTTAATAAATATTTTAGGTGAAGATTATCCATGTTCTTATCTGGGCACTATTACACTGTAAAAAGCAGGCTGCATTTGTCTTTAAGAGAAAGATTTTGCTCGTATATGTATGGTGTCGAGAAAAGGGCCTTGTTTTCGATAATCAACTTTTGAATTTTCTTCTTTTTAAATATGAACATGAAAAATGGAATCTTCTAATAATGCATTGTCACTACTATTTCCTTATGTGGATCAGTCCTTTCTCTCTGGCAAAACCTGTAAGCACTCTGGCAAATATACCTGCCTCTCATTCTCTCTTTCTCCCTCTATCTCTGTCTCTGTCTCTCTCACTTACACTTTCTAAATAAAGGTTTTTTGTCTCACCATTTGTGTTCTCCAGAAATTCTTTTCTGAGAGAATATAAAATGTGCCAGGAAATGCTAGGCAGAGGTTAAGATTTCATTTCCTGTTCCATGTATGAGATCCCGTGGGCTTTTGTGTGTCTTTACCTACCTGGCATCTGACCAGTAAGGTTCTTGTAGGCCAACATTGCGGGTGAAAATACACTTCCTAGTGCCTATCTTTCTGCTCTGCCTCACCCCCGAACCCTCACAACCAATTCATCTATGTAAGAAGCTACAAATCTAAACAAGATTTCTGAGCAAGGGCTCTGTGTGCTCTTAACATTGAGGAAAGGACAAGATAAGGAAGCTCATCATTAATTAGAACCTGATAATTTTTTATTTTAAATTCAGATTTCCACTTCTTTCAGACCAGTTTTACATACTTGAAAACTTACTGTTTAGTCGTAGTGGTCTGTCTTCGTGATTGTTCCATGGTTTATTTAAAAAGAGTGTATCTTCTATAGTTTTGTGCAATGAATACTAAATATCAGTAATGCTTTGGTAACTAAATTATGAAAATTAGCATTTTCTGTTTCCTTATTTTATTTTTCCTGACTTTTCTAGCCATTAAAAATAAAAGAATGCCAATAATTACCACTTCTGAATGTGGACTTTAGTCTATTAATTTTTTGATTAGCATATTTTGAGTTTTAGTAGAAGGTGCATACAGGTTGACAGAGCAGATAATAAGCCACTTGTCATGTCTATGGCTTACCTTGACTCAGTTCTCAGCACTTAATACGGTCTCCCAAGCACCACCAGGAGTAACCTCTGAGTGTAGATCCAGGAGCAACCCCTGAACATTTTTGGATGTCATCCCGAAGGAATAAATAAATAAATAAATAAATAAATAAATTAGTTAATTAAATAAAAATTGCATGAACATTTTGGACTAGCATATCCCTTTGATTTGTTGATTTTTGGTTGGCTAATTTAACTGTCTGATATCAGTACCTTTATTTTATTCATTTATTTATCTATTTATTTATCTATTTATTTATTTATTTATTTATTTATTTGCTTTTTTGAGTCATACCCAGCAATGCTCAGGAGTTTCTCCTGGCTCTGCACTCAGAAATTACTCCTGGCGGTGTTTGGGGGACCATATGGGATGCCGGGGATTGAACCCGGGCCATCATGGGCTGGCCGCAGGCACAGGCAAATGCTCTACCCACTGGGCTATCGCTCAGGCCCTGATATCAGTACCTTTATATTCCAGTTTAGAGAAACTTTATATTCTAGTTTAGAAAATTGGAATATAACATTGCTGTTATATTCCCTGAAATGAATTTTTCAGTCTTTGACCTGAAGATTATTAGCCTATCTGTCATCATTTTGAGACCCCGTGGGGAAGTGTTGGACTTTCAATATTCAGTGCATGGTTGACAGACTTTTCCTTATCTTCATGCTCATGGTATGGATTATTGCATCTTTCTGTGTGTTTCTGTTTCTAAGGGACACATTCTTCCCTCTCAAATGAGCCTCTTTCTCATCATACGCAAGGGCAAATTTCAGTCTGTCACAGAGGGATGCTGAGAATGAGGAAGACGAGGGTGGTGGATGATAAACAGTGAGGAAGAATGTCTGGCAGCTCTTGCTGATTCTTAAACAGTTTCTTGGATTTTGGTGGGGGAGGGTCTCTCCAAGCGATGCTCAGGAAGCTCAGGGCCCAGTGTCTCCTGGGAATCTCAGCCAACAGGACTGTGTTTTATGTGAGGGCCTGAAGCTGTGGTGCTGGTCGGGTGCTGGGAGCATCAGGACCATCCCAGTGATCTCAGGGGAACAGTGCCATTGATCAAACGCTGGCCATCCTCTTTTGAGGAAAGTGCCTTAACCCGGCACTATTTCTTCCACCCTTATCCCCTTTGAAAGGTTTCTAGTGTTGCAAATTCAGCACTGTGGGAGAGGTGTTTAAAAGCAGATCTGGACAGGTGTGTGTGTGATTCTTGCGTCTCCGCGGACCCCAAGCTGCCCCAGGGAAGAGCGGAAACTCCATCAACGGGAACCAAGGCAAACTGCCTTGGTTCCAGCCCGGACCGACCCTTGCGCGCCTGAGCTTCTGGGAACATCCCAAAACTCAAAACCGCTGGGAAACGCTAGCACATCCGTGCAACCCTCTCACTACCTACCTTGCATGAGGTACCAGTGAACCTTGGTTCCTACATCCTTGCCACCCACCCAAACTCTGCAAACAGACCAGACACCTACTAACTGTACTATCTAGTCACCAAAGAACTCACAGTTGCAACCTACAATAGTCATAATGGTAAAGCAACGCAAAATTCCATCAAGCTCTGTGAGTGAAGTCACTGGGCCAGATGAGTCTAGCAATACCAATGAGTTGTATAACCTCTCTGAAAAAGAATTTCAGAAAGAACTGTTAAGGATTCAAAAGGAATTCAAAGAAGCAATGGAATGCAAAATCAATAAAATACAAGAGGACATGATAGAAGAAGTGAGGAAAATGCAAAGGGAAATGGCAGATATTAAAAATGAGGTAAATGAAATAAAAAACACAGTGGAAGGCCATCATAGCAGAATAATAGCTACTGAAGAAAGAATTAGTGATCTCGAAGACGAAGTTCCAAAGATTCTCTACACAACACCAGAAGATAGAAAAAAGGCTCACAATTACTGAACAGACAACAAGAGATAATCGGGATGAAGCCAGAAGAAACAACATACGGATCATTGGGGTCCCAGAAGGGCAAGAAGAAAACCCTGATGAAGAAGAAACTGTCAAAGCCATCATTGCTGAAAAGTTCCCGGAACTAAAGAATGCTTGCCTCAAGATCCAAGAGGCCCGTAGGATACCAGCTAAAAGAAACCCCAACAAGAATACTCCAAGACACATCTTAATAAAAATGACAAAAACTATAGATAGGGATAGAATACTGAAAGCAGCAAGATCAAAGAAGGAAATCACATACAAAGGAACATCTCTAAGATTTACAGCAGACTTCTCTGATGAAACACTCCGAGCACGAAAACAATGGTGGGATATTGTGAAAAGGCTCAATGAACTGCAGGCTCCACCAAGAATTCTTTATCCGGCCAGGCTCACATTAAGATATGAAGGAAAGATACACAACTTCATGGATAAGCAACAACTCAGGAACTTCATGGACTCAAAACCAACTTTAAAAGAAGGACTGAAGGGACTACTGTAATGCAACCAAACCCATAAGCACAACAAACACAAAAAGAAAGATGGCACAAAATCCAATGACAATAATCTCTCTCGATGTCAATGGTCTAAATGCACAAATTAAGAGACACAGAGTGACAAAATGGATTAAAAAATTGAACCCAACTTTCTGCCGTCTACAAGAAACGCATCTGAATAATCAGAACAAACACAGACTCAGAGTCAAAGGTTGGAAGACCATTCTCCATGCAAACAACTCCTCCAAAAGGCTGGTGTGGCCATATTAGTATCAGATAATATAGACTTCCAGGCTGAAAAAGGTTAGAAGGGACAAGGAAGGCCACCTCTTATTAATTAAGGGGTATGTACACCAGGAAGAAATTACACTACTAAACATATATGCACCCAACGAGGCGCCAGCAAAATACATAAAAAACTGCTAAGAGACCTCAAAGAAGACATTAACAGTAGCACAATAATAGTTGGAGACTTCAACTCTGCTCTATCAACGATGGATAGATCAACAAGACTGAAACTCACCAAGGAAATATTGGCCCTGAAGGAAGAAATGGAAGAAAGAGAGCTAGTGGATATATACAGGGCTTTTCATGCCAAAAAAGCTGAATACACATTTTTCTCTAGTGCACATGGAACATTCTCCAAGATAGACCCCATGCTCAGACACAAAGCATACCTCAATAAAGTAAAAAAGATAGAAATTGTGTCAGCTATCTTTTCTGACCATGATGCACTGAAAATGGAAGTTAACCATGCACAGAAACAGGGAGTCAAACCAAATACCTGGAAACTGAACAGCTCACTCTTGAACAACAAATGGGTCATAGAAGAAATCAAAAAGGAAATCCAAAGATTTCTGGAAACAAATGAAAATGAAGACACCAACTATAAGAACTTGTGGGACACAGCAAAAGCCGTGTTAAGAGGGAAGTTTATAGCTATGCAAGCATTCATCAGGAAACAAGAAAGGGCCCACATAAAAACCTGACTACACAGCTGAAGACATTAGAGAAAGACCAACAAAAGGAGCCCAACCAAGGCAGAAAAAAGGAAATAATAAAACTTAGAGAGGAAATCAATGAGTTGGAAACCAAAAAAACAATCCAAAAGATTAATGAAACCAAGAGCTGGTTTTTTGAAAAAAATAAACAAGATTGACAAACCATTGGCAAGCCTTGTAAGGACAGGGAAAGAGAGAACCCAAATAAACAGAATCAGAAATAAAAATGGTGACATCACAACAGAAACCACAGAAATCCAAAAGATCATCAGAGATTACTTTGAGAGCCTGTATGCCGTGAAACATGAGAATCTAGAAGAAATGGATCAATTCCTGAAGTCCTATAACCTCCCACGGCTGAAACAAGAAGACCTCCAATACCTGAATAGGCCCTAACACCATCGAGGAAATAGAAACAGTAATTAAAAGTCTGCCCAAATACAAAAGCCCAGGTCCAAATGGGTTCACTGGCGAACTCTACCAAACCTTTAAGGAGGACCTACTGCCAGTCCTTTTCAAGCTCTTCCAGGAAATAGAAGAAACAGAAACACTCCCAAACAGCTTCTACGAGGCACATTTCACCCTGATACCCAAAGCAGGGAGAGATAACACAAAGAAAGAAAACTAGAGACCAATATCCCTGATGAACACGGATGCTAAGATCTTCAACAAAATAATAGCAAACAGAATGCAAAGAATTATCAAGAAGATTATACATCATGACCAAGTAGGATTCATCCCGGGAATGCAAGGATGGTTCAACATTCGCAAGTCAATCAACATAATACATCATATCAATAAAAGAAAAAATAAAAACCATATGATCCTTTCAATAGACGCAGAAAAAGCATTTGACAAAATCCAGCACCCGTTCATGATTAAAACGCTCCAGAAAATGGGAATTGAAGGGACTTTCCTCAAGATAGTTACAGCCATCTACCAAAAGCCCAGAGCAAGCATCATTCTAAATGGGGGAAAAGTTGAAAGCCTTCCCCTGAGATCAGGGACAAGACAAGGTTGCCCACTCTCACCTCTTTTATTCAATATAGTACTGGAAGTACTTGCCATAGCAATCAGAGAAGAAAAAGGACATCAAGGGCATCCAGATAGGCAAGGAAGAAATCAAGCTATCATTATTTGCAGATGACATGATATTATACCGAGAGAACCCTAAACTCTCTACCAAAAACTCCTAGAAACAATAGACGCATATAGTAGAGTGGCAGGATACAAAATCAACACCCAGAAGTCAGTGGCTTTCCTATATACAAATAATGAAAGAGAAGAAAGGGATATTAAGGAAACTATTCCATTCACAATTGTGCCACAGAAAATCAAATACCTAGGAATCAACTTACCCATGTAAGTAAAGGACCTGTACAAAGAAAACTACAAGACACTGCTCCAAGAGATAAAAAAGGACAGAAGGAAATGGAAACACATTCGCTGTTCATGGATGGGGAGAATCAACATTGTCCAAATGGTAATACTCCCTAGAGCTCTATACAGATTCATTGCAGTCCCTATTAGGATACCGATGACATTCTTCAAAGAAATTGACCAAACGCTCCTGAAATTTGTATGGAACAATAAACCCCAAGGATAGCTAAAGCAATCCTCGGGAAAAAGAAGATGGGAGGCATCACCTTTCCCAACTTCAAACTGTACTACAAGGCAGTAGTAATTAAAACAGCATGGTATTGGAATAAAAACAGACCTGTGGACCTATGGAATAGAATTGAGTATCCTGACACCCAACCTCAAACACATGATCATTTAGTCTTTGATAAAGGTGCAATGAGTCTAAAATTGAGTAAGGAAAGTCTCTTCAACAAGTGGTGTTGGGAAAACTGGGCAGCGACATGTAAAAAAATGAATTTGGACCTGTATCTAACACCATGCACAAAAATCAGATCAAAGTGGATTAAAGATCTCAATATCAGACTTGAATCCATAAAAGTACATTGAAGAAAATATAGGAAAACCGTCCATGACATTGAAGCTAAAGGCATCTTCAAAGGTGAAACATCACTAACAAAGCAACTAGAAGAAAAGGTAAACATATGGGGCTACATGAAACTAAAAGCTTCTGCACCTCAAAAGAAACAGTGACTAAGATACAAAAGCAGTCCACAGAATGGGAAAGAATATTCACCCAATACCCATCTGATAAGGGGTTAATATCCAGGATATATCAGGCACTGGTAGAACTTTACAAGAAGAAAACAAACAACCCCATCAAAAAATGGGGAGAAGAAATGAACAGAAACTTCAGCAAGGAAGAAATTCGAATGGCCAAAAAACATATGAAAAAATGCTCATCATCACTAATCATCAGAAAGATGCAAATCAAAACAACAATTTGATACCACTTTACACCACAGAGACTGGCACATATTCAAAAGAGCAAGAACAACAAGTGCTGGCGTGGATGTGGGGAAAAGGGGACACTCATCCATTGTTGGTGGGAATGCCGGCTGGTACAGCCTTTCTGGAAAACAATATGGACTTTCCTCCAAAGACTAGAAATTGAACTCCCATTTGACCCAGCCATACCACTCCTGGGAATCTACTCTGGGAAACCAAAAATACGCAGCGGAAACACCATCCCTACTTTTATGTTCATAGCAGCATTATTCACAATAGCCAGAATCTGGAAGCAACCAGAGTGCCCGAAAATCGATGACTGTATAAAGAAGCTTTGGTACATCTACACAATGGAATACATGAAGTTATAAAATTTGCCTATAAGTGGATGTACATGGAGATGATTATATTGAGCGAAATTAGCCAGAAGGAGAGAGACAGATACAGAATGACTGCATTTATTTGCATGGCATAAATATACCATAATGTACACATTATGATACCAATATCCAAGGTCAAGTGAAACATATATCAGGAGGTCTTGTCAAAGGTGGAAATTATCACAAACGTGTGGGAGTCAGAGTTTAGGTAAGACAGAAAATGGAACAGGGTGCTAATAATAGTCGAGGGTACTAATGCCAACCTAGAACTGAGCATTAAATAGAGGCAAAAAGGATACACATGACAACCTTTTAATGTATGTTCTGTAATCCATAGTCTGGAAGGGAAGGAAAAGAGAAAGAGAGAGAAAGGGAAAGAAATAAAGAACCTGCCATGGAGGTGGGCTGGGGAAAGGGGAGGGAACCGGGGATGTTGGTGGTGGGAGATGGGCACTGGTGGAGGGACGGGTGCTGAAACACTGTATGACCAAAACCCAAACATGAACTTTTTAATTGTATATCTTTTTATTTTTTATTTCTCACGGCGGTATAATAAAATACTTAAAAAATAAAATAAAAATAAAAGCAGATCTGATTCTGTTTCCAATATTTGTTGATGCACTGATGAGTAGAGGGTGAAGGAGTTATCACCAAAAATGCAAATTAAGAGGGTTCGCAGCTGTGCTATACTGAATTTCTAGCATAGGTCCATTTACTTAACGATTGTTTCTCCCACTTCTGAAGAATTTTGCATGAGATAATCACATTTTTTGAATCATAAATAATGGCTTAGGGTAGATCACTTAAGTGTAGAGCACTAATACTTGGAGGCGTAACACACTGACCTCTGTACCAGTCATTTACATTTTATTGCAAAATCATTTAATCAGATCTTTCTAGAAAACACTGAAAAACCCACTCATTAAGATGGGAAATATCGACACACAATATATAGACAAGTGGAAGGGAAAAAATGGTTCTGCGATTAAATCCATTTCATGCTTGCTTCTTGAAAGCCAGTAAATAGAGAGACAAGGATTAATGTGGAAGAGGAAGTTTATTCAGGTGCTTATAACCTGAAAAGCTGTATGAGTTTTTCTTTTGCTGTCTCTCTTTTTATTAAATTATTTTGTGATACACAGTTGCAAAGCTGTTCATGACTGGGTTTCAAACATACAGTGTTCCAACACCTGTACCTTAGCCGGTGTACATTTCCCACGAATGTTCCCATTTCTCTCCTTCCACTGCTCACCTTCACCCCAGTTTGCCTCTGTGGCAGGCACTTTTCTTCTCTCTCTCTCTCTCTCTCTCTCTCTCTCTCTCTCTCTCTCTCTCTCTCTCCTTCTGGGCATTATGGTTTGCAACATAGGTACTGAAAGGGACATCTTTGCCCCTTTACCTGCTTTCAGCACTCAATTCTTTTTTTTTACCCAGAAATATTTTTTAATTTTTTATTGACAATTACAAAAATGTTAATGTGTGGGTTTAAAGCCATACAGTGTTCCAGCACCCATCCTCCACCAGTGCCCACCTCCCATCACCCATGCACTCAATTCTTGTGTAGAGTGATCATTTCCATCTACCATCACATGGTAGACTTCTCAGAATGCCATTATTACACCTAGGTGGGGCT
This sequence comes from Cryptotis parvus, assembly GCA_021461705.1. NCBI lineage: Eukaryota > Metazoa > Chordata > Mammalia > Eulipotyphla > Soricidae > Cryptotis > Cryptotis parvus. Next base: position 198,532 of record JAJIBD010002609.1, read on the forward strand.
AAAGGGGTTATGTAGAGCTTGTCGAGAAAGTAAAAAGAAATTTATGGTGATTGTCAGTATTACTTTGAGACTTTCTACAGTAACTGGAATTTCTTCTTTTTTCCTTCCATCTATAACTGGACCTTGTTTGACATTGAACATATAGAGCATGAGAAGATCTCTTAGGATTCAGACAGAGCAAAAACCAAATGGGAATAAGAGGTTATAGAAAGTGTCTAAAGAGGACCAAGATGAAACATTTAATGCTTGCTCCTGACAATTCTGCAAAGATTTTGGAAGCTCAACGCGTGAGGACCACACTTTTCAGGGTTAAGCCAATGAAAAGAAGGCAGAGTGATCACGAATAAGGAATGAGAAGTTCTAGAATGCAACTGTGGTAAGTTGGCCATGAACCCAGAGAGTAAGGAAAAGTTATACTATAATGTTCAGGTTTGTACAATCAATTTTTTTGACTTATATAACTTAAATTTGTTTCAGAAATTCTGTAACCAGAAGATTTAACATTTAACAAAATCACAGAGTTTTTAAACTGATTTCTTTTCTCTGAATACTTAAAATATTACATCACTTGTATCACTTGTTCTGCTGTGTTCATCAATTTTCTCAAGCAGGCACCAGTGCTTGCTACAGGAACACGTAGAGCCTCAAACCATTCCTTCAGGTCATGGGAATGAGGTCCATAATTGTCACTAGTTTTTGGCATATCAAATAAAACACAGAGAGCTTTCAAGGCTCTGCTGTGTGGGTGGTGCACTCTCAGTTGTAGGCTCTTATCTCATGCATTTATTGATGAACCGCAATGTGGAGAGATCGACTTTTTCTCTTGGGTGGAGCTCTAAGGAGCTGTGGAGTTGGGATGTTGAGAATGACTGCCCTCATGGTGTGGGTGTTCCTCTGGCTTTTTGATAGAATCACTGGGATGATGGACCAGGGCTAGAAGCCACCTAGAACTGTGTGAAAGATCCTAAGAAGGACCTGGTCCTAACTTCCATTATTGTCTAAGACTGCTGGCACAGCTATGGGTCTGGAGTGTCTCTCTTCTGCTGTCGTTGGCTGTGATGGCTGGGAGTTTGCAGCCATGCCTTCTAACATGGAGGTGGAGGAAATCCCCGCTCCAAGTCTGGCCAGCGTGGCCCTCCCCGCATGTTTGAGTGACCCTTGGAGCTATGTTGGACTCAGCCATGGGCTGGCTGAGCCATTTACCGCTGTCCGGAACTCCAAGGGCTGCTTCCACCTGGGGCCGAGAGGCACAACTGTGGGTCTGGAGTGTCTCTCTTCCGCTGTTGCTGACTGTGGTGGCTATACTTAAAATATAGTGTAGATTAACCTTGGTTTCTTCTATTGAATATGATAAGTTACCATTTTTTTCTAAATAGATTTTTAACTTTTCAGGCTGTCAAGTAGTATATTTTATAAGTAGAAGTAAAACAATGGTAATATTTAAGGGAAAAGTACTTGGTATTTATTTTATTTTCTTCTAGACACTCTATAATACTTAAGTTTTAGGTATTTGTGATATACTTTAGATATTTAACACACACATTAAAATTGTACCATGCTACTTTTTAATTTGCTTACTTAAAATATTACCAAACTCTAGTTAATTTGCATTTTAAAAATAATTTTATTTTCAGAGATGGATCAACTGCTTTACCACTTAAAAATTGTAAAGATGTATTACTTTTTTAAGAGATGACTTTTTGCAATCAGTTAAATTAGGTAAAAACATTGCTCCTAATTACTAGTGTGAGTTCCCTTAACCAAGCAGCCCTCTGCTAGTTCTAACAGATTTTTCTATTGTTACAGTTGTTCCTATGGAAACTGACCTCCCTTGTGAACTCTATTTACTACCAGTTTAGAAACATGTTATAGAAATAATAGCCAGGGGGAAAATATTAAATATTCATTTAACTGCTAGAAGCTTAAACTAACATACTTATAGTGTATATTTTCTCTTAAAGGTTATATATACATGCACACCCCCTCCCTCCCCAAGACACACATTATCATGTGTTAAACAATCTAAACCACAGTCTGGAAAGAATTTTCTCTGAGGTGGAGCAACTTAGGAGGATGTTAATGACGCAGGCAATGACAGCAGATCTCTGTGTTCGTCCACGATTCCCAGGTCCTTCAATGTTTCCAAGAATGAAAATACTGAGAAATAAAAATGCTTAGACTTAGAGTTAGAACATAGAAATATTTTTCTGGAAAGTAAGTAGAAGAAAAAAGAAATTCCACAGCAAGGGAGGACCTTACTATAGAACTATACTAAGTATAGTATATACTTAGTATAGTATTAAGTATGGTTTTCTTGGAGGGGGATTTTAGAGAAAAACCCGTTGTTTGTATTAGTTATCAAACAAAATATCACAGGATTCCTATTTGTTTCTCTTGCATTGTTTGATTGCCAACTGTATCACTGTATCACTGTATCACTATCTTCCCATTCATCTTCGATTTGCTCGAGCGGGCACCAGTAACATCTCCATATGACCTGTCTCATGCAAGTAGAGCCCAAGGGAACCTGCTTGCTCCAGGAACATAAATAGCCTCAAACCATTCCATCAGGTCATGGGAATGAGGTCTATAATTGTTACTGGTATCTGGCATATCAAATACGACACGGGTAGCTTGCCAGGCTCTGCCATGTGGGTATCATACTCTTGTAGTCATCTCAAAATCCAGCATTTATTGATGAACTGCGCAGCTGCCTTGAACATTATCTAACAGACCAAAGACAGCTGTTCGGTATGTCACTGGCACAGGAGTTGTACTGTTAAGCTAGTGATGCGCAATTTACCATTTCATGTGATTGACTTGGGGCAGCTGCACCTCGCCCACTCGCCAGCACATTTCACTTTGTTGAGAGATAAGGCCATGTACTTTTGCATTCTAAACAAACCGTGCAAGTCGGCTTTCGAAATATACTGATTTTGCAGGTTTGCTGGGAATTCTAAACTTTCAGCTTTGAGTGAGATCAATACAAACACCTATGCTGCGGATAAATACATTGCTGTTCTGTCTACCTTTTAAGTAGAACATCAAAAAGAATCACACTATGTGACAATTACTTGAATAACTGCAAACTATTTTTTTAAGATTCTATAAAAACAAGGCGTGATACTCATGAGGTGAAATATTGTGTAATTGTTGAACTGATCATTATCAGAGTTCATAGTTTAGGGTTCAAAGTTGTGTTGTATACTCTATGTATCTGGCTAAATATGCAGCAGCTTGTATCCATTGTTATAGCATCCTACAAAGCAGTGCTCTACCTCGCCTTCCTTCTTCCTTCCAAAATTTTATTTTCTTATGATTCATAATTTATCTGGAAAATAATGTAGTTAGAATCACATATGTAGCCTTTTCAAAATAGCTTCTTTCATTTAATAATAGGCAGTATATTTTCTCCAGATCTTTTTTTTTTTCTGGGTTACATCCGGCATTGCTCAGGGGTTTCTCCTGGCTCTGCACTCAGGAATTACTCCTGGCGGTGCTCAGGGGACCATATGGGATGCGGGGATTGAACCCAGGTCAGCTGCGTGCAAGGCAAACGCCCTACCCGCTGGGCTATCACTCCGGCCCCCTCCAGATCTTTTTCTATTTCACAGATCATTGCATTTCAGCACTGAATAATATTCCATTGTTTGATTGTGCGGCAGTTTATTTATTCACACATGGAAGGATAATTTATCTTGGTTGCATCCAAGTTTCGGTGATTATAATTAAAGTTATTAAAGCATCTATGTGCAGCATGTAACTTTGGTGGATGTAACTATGCATAAACACTGATGAATATGATTGCTGAGTCATATGAGACTGTTTAGTTTTATAAGGAATGGACAAACTAATCCAAAACCTATATTCTGCTCTTGTGAATAACAATCCTGCTCTTTTTGTCCTTGACAACATTTAGTACTTCAGTGTTCTGGAATGTGGCCATTCTAACAAGTATGTAGTGGTCATTTGTCACTTGTCAATTTCTTCCCATTGTTCATAGATTTGCTCAATAATGTCTCTATTCATTGGGAATGAGGTCCATTATTGTTACTGTGTTTGGCATATTGAATTCACCACGGGTAGCTTGCTAGGTTTTGCCATGGATGTAGTGATATCTCCTTGAATTTGCATTTTCCTTGATGGCATGTCTGGAACACTTTTTCATATGCTTTCCCCCTATATGTTTATACATCTTATTTAACATATCAAGTAGTATGAAGAAAAGTTGTTATGGTCATTAACTGATTTTTTTAATGTTGCTGAATTGTTTTCTCACTGTTCCTTTGATAAAGATCAGCCCATTAAATTAATGTGTCTATTTCTGGGCTCTGGAACAACCTTTAAGGAACATGTAAGCATATATTTCCATATACTTCCATATAAATGTGTATTTTCAGAGTTTTGTTTTACAGATCTCATTCTAACTTGCAAAAAACTGAAACTCAAATCTCAACATTAGTGCTTCAGAAACAAATATTTGCTGAAACTGTAAAAGCTTCGTTTACATTGTTAACTCCAGTTCTTTTTCTATTTGCTCCTTACTCACTCTAATTAGCTTCTTCCTTGGTGCATCCTGAGACTTTCTTTGATAAGGTCATAACATCTTTCTTTTTATAGAAATTATGTAAAATCATTGGTTACGGCACTTACTGTACATAACCTAAGAAAAATTTATTCACCCCTGAGTCAAGAATGTACCTTTCTTTCTTTCTTTCTTTCTTTCTTTCTTTCTTTCTTTCTTTCTTTCTTTCTTTCTTTCTTTCTTTCTTTCTTTCTTTCTTTCTTTCTTTCTTTCTTTCTTTCTTTCTTTCTTTCTTTCTTTCTTTCTTTCTTTCTTTCTTTCTTTCTTTCTTTTCTTTCTTTCTTTCTTTCTTTCTTTCTTTCTTTCTTTCTTTCTTTCTTTCTTCCTTCCTTCCTTCCTTCCTCCCTTCCTTCCTTCCTTCCTTCCTTCCTTCCTTCCTTCCTTCCTTCCTTCCTTCCTTTCTTTCTTTCCTTCCTTCCTTCTTTTTTCTTCTTTTCTTTCCTTTTTTTTGCTGGTTGGTCCCCAAATTAATAATTTTCTTTTAAAATTATTTTGCTTTTCTTTAACGTTCTAATTAGGTAATTTTCCTCAGATTCCCTGAACTCAGCCTAATTATTTCTTCCAGATATTCAAATTTTCATATATACTTGATTAAACAGTTGCACTGTTTTTTCAATAACATCTCTCCTGCTATCTTGCATCCCCTGATCCAATGTGATACAGGTGATTTCCGAGACATATCACAATAAAATTATAAAACTTTTGTTCAATTTTTTTCTTCTTATTTGGCTTTTAGGACTCTATATATATTCTAGTTTTCTTACTCATATTTTACAGCATGTTCTCTAGTTCTTCCTAAGTGTTGAGAAAAGAAGCATTTTCGTCTCATGATATATCTCCTATTTATATATGAATTCATCCAAACACAGTTAATATTCCTTTCTACATGACTTTTTTAATGACAGTATGAATGTAATAGGATGAGGAGTGCTAAGATAAACAAGTCAGAAGACAAAGGACAATTGTCAATGACTTCATCCATATGTATGATAAAATGATGCCAGGGATCAAAAAAGACAAACTAAACTCAAATTAAAAATAAACTAAAAGTAGGCCTCAAATTGATCCTCTGAAGTGAAATTGCCAGAAGCAAAGGAGGGAGGGAGCCAGCAGTGATGGAGGGATTTTGATACATTAATGGGAGACACAGTTCATTTAAAAGAGGTTTGAAATTATACCCTTAAAACATATGCAGTCACATAAACCAGCATCAGCACAATTTTAAAACAAACCAAAATTTAATCTTTCTTAAACTTGTTTTATTTTCTACATTTTTGTTATTTTTATTTTGGTCTCCATCTGTCACATGGCATTTTCAACATAAAACAAACAATATATGGTTGCCCATTCATATTTATAGGACAACACAACGGTGTTGATTGGAAACGGGCTGAGCATTGCTTTTGACTGCTGTGTATACTCTAGTTATCAAGGAAGAAGTCCACGTCTTAAAATGGAGCCTACTGAGCATGTGAGTAAAGCTCTTATGAAGTTGTTCATTTTCTAGAAAAGATTCACAAATTAGCCCATATCTGTTCAAGAAAAAGGGAGATTATATCAACTGGCTACAATATTCTAGTAAAAATGTAAAACTAAGGCAGATGACATTTTACAAGTGCCATTCTCTGTCTTATATCTTCAATATTCTTAAAATCAATATCCTTGTTTTATTATTCCTTAATGTAAAAATTCTGTTTCTCTCTCAGAGAGATAAAAGGTAGCTGCACAAGAGAAAAGAGGGTAACTGGGGGCAGCATGAAGCTGGGGTTGGGGTGGGAGATGTTCTACATATACACTTTCTTTAAACTAATGGTTTTCATTTGCGCAACCTACTTCAATCCGCTAAACTACCTATACCTTAAGCACTGAAGTTTATAGAACTTTTTCTTTGTAGCCTTATGCCTCTGGAGGTACTTTGGTTTCAAATTCCCTTCCCTTTAAAAAATTAACATAGTTGCCTTTCAATTTACTTCTTTTTTGCTTATAATTTTACAATCTCCCTCTACTGGGGCCAGAGTGATAGTAGGGTGGATAAGGAATTTTCCTTGCACATGGTCAATCCGGGTTTGATCCCCAGCATCCCATAAGTCCTCCCGAGCACTGCCAGGAGTAATTCCTGAGTGCACAGTCAGAAGTAACCCCTACACACCAGGTGTGACCCAAAAAGTAAAAAATAAAAAATCTTCTGTTGAATCTACTGTTTGAGACTTTTTTGGTTTCCTTGGCTCAGTGGTAAAATATTTCTCTTTATGTTTCCAGGCATGCTTTACATGTTTAAGTGGAAATTTTACTTTTATATTTTAATTGAAATGAATAAAACAGGACACAGTCAAGATGTGTGAGAAACTATTTTACCAAATTGGCTAAAATATGTTGTAGAAACAGAAATTTGCTGCAAGGACCATGTTCTTTGTGATTCGTGGTTATGGCTATAGGAAGCTGTTTCTATGAGGAAAGACTACCCCAAAATGTTTTGACTACCACAAAACATTAATGTTTTGATTACTAGGAAGTTACCATAGTTCTTTCAATTATTTGGTTTTGGATGGGAAGTACAAAAATTCTCAGTTCTTATAGCCTTTTCTTTTTAAGACAATATACAGAAAGCTTGATTCTTGAATATCAAGCCATGAGTGGTTGGGGGAAAAATAAACAGGTTTTTTTTTTTTTTTGGAGATCAACCGAAACTTTTATTTATTTATTTATTTATTTACTTGTTATTTATTTATTTATTTATTCAGTTATTTATTTATTATTATTATACAGCTGTTTATGATTGATTTTCAGTCATACAGTGTTCCAGTACCCATCCCTCCACCAGTGCACATTTCCCACCACCAATGTCACTAGATATCCTCCTCCAACCCCAAATGCCTATAAGGCACGCACTTTCCCTCTTCTTTCATTTCGCTTTCTTTCTCTCTCTATCTAGTTTGGCCCCTACCACCTAAGGACTCATTGTGACTGGTACCACTTTGCATCATTCTGATAGTCTAAAGCAATGAACAAAAATCTCCAAGCTTAGGATGTCATAGCATTACTGGGAATGGCCGCAATACATTTTAAAAAATTACATGAATTTCCAGAATTATATCAGGTCATGAAAGCTTTCAGAAAGGGATGTAAATATTTCTTAACAGATTAGACCAGAGATGCTGCTTGTCAGACTGATTCAGTTAATTGATTACCTTGTATCTGATCTTTGAAAATATTATTGGCTTATAGTTGTAACTGCTATATTAAATGTTTGTTATTTAATCATAATTAATATTTTCAATACTTGTTTGGTTCCATTTTTGCTATATTATGTATCTGTGCTTTGTGTAGGTATGAATTTCATTCATTAATTTGTCTATATTATTAAGTACTCTGTTTAGGTTCTATTTAGGAGTGAATTTTAATTTTAGCTGAAGTTTCAGAATGTTTTAAGTAATGAATTAGACAGTATTGTAACATAGAGAAAACAAAAACGGGACAGGTGGTATATTTTGACCAAAAAAAAGTTGCTTGCACCATACTAGAAATAGCCATATTAGAAATTGAATTTTCCTTTTTGAAAAAAAAGGCTTCCTTTTCATACTTTGTGACAGCATGTTTCTACTCACTCATAAATTAATCTCTACCAGTTAGGTCTGTAGATAAGGCACAAATTCAGTGCCTTACATTAAGAATACATCACGGTTTTTTAAGCTACCATGACAAGCAGCATAAACTGGGTGGTTTTTTGGGTGGGAGGAAACCCATCTCATACTATGAGATATGAGATGATAGGGATAATTCCTGGGTCTGTGTTTAGGTATCATTCCTGGTGGCTGTCAGGGAACCACATTTTGTAATAGAAATTAATCTAGGTCAACTGCAAGCAAGACAAGTGCCTTGACACCTGCAGTGTCTCTCTAATCCCCTACACTGGGTAACTTAAGCAAAGAAGTTTATTGCTTCAGTTCTGAAGGCTGGAAGCACCAAATCAGGGATTTGGTAGGACTGAGCATAAGGAACTGTTTCAGGTTATTACTATTTGTAGATCTCTTTTCCCTATATCTTCTTCTTCCGTTAGAGGTCTGTTTCCTTTTATTTTTGGTAAGCATATCAGTTACTTTAGATTAGGAATCACCCCAATGGTCTCTGTAAGAAACCATCTATCTATAAGATCATGCTTGGAGATGGGGTGGAGGATGGGAAAGATTAGGACTTGAGTATAGAAATCTGAACACAACATATTTTAATCCATAATAGCTATGACTATAATGAATAAGCATACAGACATACAGATAAACAAAAGGATGTGTGGGCATCCAAGTATGCAGAGATTCTGGAGAGATTTTTAATTTCCATTACCTGGGATGCATAAGGATCCTTTAGTAAGACTTGAATTCATCTTATCTCAAAAAATTAGAAGTAGTTGAACCATTTTATTAATTTCTGTGTGGTTTACTACCTTTAATTTTCTTAACCTTGCTCACACCTCTGTACATAGTTCTTTCATAGAAACTCTTTTCAGGGGCTAGAGCGATAGGACAGCAGGTTTCGGGGAGCCGCTGGGGTCCTCAACAGTACTGGGAAGCGAGTTCCCTTCTACCTTGAAGCCAACAGGGAATGGATGAAAAACTCAGGAATTCAGCAAAGTTTTAAAATGCTTTACTTATCACAGTTCAGGCATACAAATCAGCAATAGGAAAACCCTGTGCTCAGGATTCCAGCTAGAACCTCAGCCATGTGTAGACCAAGATGGTGGCCACCATGTGTTAAGGCCCTGTAAAGAAGAGACAAAAACAAGACTCCCAAGAAGAGTGCAAGCCCCAAAAGAGAGCCCAAAAAGAAGGGAGTAAGAGAGGAAGCAGGCTAGTTTTATCCCCCTGCAACTCAGACCTCCCACTTTTATGGGAAGCAGGCAGGGTCAAAAGCCCTCAGGTAATTTCTCCCAGCACCTCACCTAGGCCCTTTTTAGATGCTAACGTTTTGAGCCAAGGTCTGCCTAGGAATGCCTTTATATGGTAGAGAAGGGGGTTTCATGCCTCTGTACCAAAGACTATACTAATGCCAGTTAAATATTTCTCCAAGCCTTCACAAGAGTCTCATCTTTACTTTACGGTAGTTTTGTATTTTAGTTGCCTTTGAATTATCAGGGAGCCATACTTACTTGCTTGGAGGCAAACAGCATTTCTCTCTGATCTAATCACTTAGAGATCCAACGTGGCCAGGCAAATATGCTGGTAAGATCTAGCTAGTCCCACGATGATTGTGGTAGCATGAGAGAATATTTATACCAGCCAATACAGAATACATGGTCAGATAAACTGCCACATTTAAACTACCCCCTATCTACGAAGTGACCTGCAAGAGGCAATCCAGGGAAGATGCAGAGGCTCTTAGGTGTCCTGCAACAAGCAGGCAGGTTATTTGCCTTGCATGTGACCGACCCAGGTTCTATCTCAGGTACCCCATATGGTACCCCAAGCACTGCCAGGAGTAATTCCTTGAGTTCAGAGCCAGGAGTAACCCCTAGGCATGGCTGGGTGTGACTCAAAATAGCCAAAAAAAGAATAAAGAGAAAAAAGAAACTATTCAGTTGAACTCAAAGTATGCCATTCATTTCTGCTGACAAGCTGAACAGGTAGATACCTGTCATCTCGCCATGGCTACAATTCTTATTTTTGATTTTTCCAAAAGTTCTGAGAGAATATAAGGATATTCCTCTGACTCTTGGTCAATGATTCACTTACTTGAAGCCTAACAGATTTACCTTGAATAAATACATTTTATCTTTGAAATTAAATTGCTCATCAATTCTAAGATATTTGACAAACTTTATTTTTTACTTGTAGTGACTAGACTTTTTAATAATGTGATTAAATATATTGGCCTTTATTATTTTTATCTGCCTTAATTCTGTATTTGTATAGCATTAAAAACCCTGTTCTATTCAATTAGTTTAGTATGGCAATTGCATAAGTGAAGCATTATTTTAATTAATTAATAATTAATTTTTTCTAAGATAAGAAACTCATCAGGCTTCAATTTGCAGAGAGTTATATGCAACTAATTATAGTGACAGTGGCTGGGTTTTGAATTTGGTGCACACGCACAGACACGGCCTTATTTTAAGTAAGAACTCCTGACTCATGGCATCTGGGAGTTAAAACTGTCTGACAGGAATTACATACAATGGGCTTCACTGAAAAGAATTTTTTTTGATAGTTTATTTCTCCTCTTAGAAGTTCCTCAAATACATAATATCTTTTTTGACATTTGTAATATTGAGGTGTTGTGCTTGTTTGGAAACCACTAATTACCAAGTTAAAACAAAGAGTTTACTCAGATTAAGTGCACCAGGAGGACTGGCTTCTCTGTGGTCCTTAGAGGAAAGAAGTTTCTAAGTATGTCTAGGAAGAAAAACAGAATAGCATAGAGTGGAGCGCTGTGGGTCTTTGGTAGAAGAGATATTGCATGAGAATGCTTCCCTTTTAGCAGAAGCCATCATAAACAGGATAGGGTGAGATGTAACTTGACAGGATAAGATGAGAGGAGAAATACTAAATATTGTAACTCTTTACCCAGGAGAGTCAATTTTATAGGAAAAGTGACCGACAAGCACCTCACCTAGGTGCTTTAAATAATAAGTCAACTTAGCTTATTATTTAAAAATATTTTTTATCATACCACCATGAGATATACAATTACAAAGATGTTCATGTTTGGGTTTCAGTCAACAGTGTGCTAGCACCCGATCCTCCACGGGTGCCCATTTCCCAACATCAGTGTCCTTAATTCCCTCCCTATCCCCTAGCCTGCCTCTATCGCAAGCTTTGTATCTCTTTTCTCTCTCTCTTTCTTTCTCTTCTATCTCTTACACATTATGGTTTGCAATACATAAATTTAGAGGTTATCATTTATATTCCTTTGCCAACATTCAGTGCAGTGCTTTGTTCTAGGCTAGCATTATCATTTCAAATAATTTTAGCACACTGTTCCCTTCTCTGTCTTACCTAACCTCTGACTCTCAAACATTTGCGCTTGATTCCACCCATTGGCAAGACCTCATGATCCATGTTTTGTCTGACCTTGGACATAGGTATCATACTATATATATTTTTTTTCATATTCCACAAATAAATGCAGTCATTCTATCATTATCACTATCACTATCACTATCTTCCTGTCCGTCATCAATTTACTCGAGCGGGCTCCAGTAACATCTCCATATGTCCTGTCTCATGCTAGTAGAGCCCAAGGGCATCTGCTAGCTCCAGGAACATAAAGAGCCTCAAACCATTATATTGGGTCATGGGAATGACCTAACATAATTGTTACTGGTATTTGGCATATCAAATATGACATGGGCAGCTTGCCAGGTATATACAGATATATCTATATCTATATATAGATATAGAATGACTGCAAGTCATTCTATATCTACCTTTTCCTTCTGGCTAATTTCACTCAACATGATCCTCTCCATGTCCATCCATTTATAGGCAAGTTTCATAACTTTGTTTTTCCTAACAGCTGCATAGTATTCTATTGTGTAGATGTACTAAAGTTTCTTTATCCAGTTGTCTGTTCTCGGACATTCTGGTTTTTCCGGATTCAGACTATTGCTTTTTTTTTTTTTTTTTTTTGCTTTTTGGGTCACACCCGGCAATGCTCAGGGGTTTTTCCTGGCTCTGCACTCAGGAATTACTCCTGGCGGTGCTCGGAGGACCATATGGGATGCCGGGGATCGAACCGGGCCAGCAAGTGCTGGCCGCTGCAAGGCAAACACCCTACCCGCTGGGCTATCGCTCCGGCCCCCAGGATTCAGACTATTGTTAATAGTGCTGCTGTGAAGATAAAAGTGAAGATGGTGTTTCTGCTATGTGTTTTTGGCCACTCAGGGTATATTCACAGGAGTGGTATGGCTGGGTCAAATGGTAGCTCAATTTCTAGGTTTTGGAAGAATGTCCATATTGTTTTTCAATAAGGTTGGACCAGTCGGTACTCACACAAAGAGTGAATGAGAGTCTTTTCTCCCCGCATCCAATCCACCACTTGTTGTTCTTGTTTTTTTTTTTTTTTTTGGATATGTGCCAGTCTCGGTGGTGTGAGATGTTTTCTCATTTTTGGTTTGATTTGCATCTCCCTGATGATTAGTGATGATGCACATTTTTTCATATGCCTTTTGGCCATATGAATTTCTTCTTTGTTGAAGTTTCTGTTCATTTCTTCTCATTTTTTGATGGCGTTGGCTGTTTTCTTCTTGTAAAGTTCTACCAGTGTTTGATATGTCCTGGATATTAACCCTTATTAGATGGGTGTTGGGTGAACATTCTTTCCCGCTCTGTGGACTGTCTTTGTATCTTGTTCACTGTTTCTTTTGAGGTGCAGAAGCTTTGGCAAAGAAAAAGAAATAGTGTCAAATTAGATATTAATAACCATATGACATGGTCAAGTGTTAAGAGGCATCTCTTTAATTTTAAGAGAGTAAGTGACAGTTTTTAGACTATTATTCTGTAATACAGTGATTTAAAAACATAATTTTATTTATTTATTTTTATTTTATTTATTTTTTTTTTTTGCTTTTTTGGGTCACACCCAGCAATGCTCAAGGGTTTCTCCTGGCTCTGCACTCAGGAATCATTCCTGGCGGTGCTCGGGGACCATATGGGATGCCGGGACTTGAACCCTGGCGGCATGGGCCGGCCAGCGCACAAGGCAAACGCCCTACCCACTGGGCTATCGCTCCGGCCCCTAAAAACATAATTTTAGACATTCAGTTATGTCATATGACTAGGATATTTTATTTTTTCCTTCCAAATAAAACTAATGAAACTTGCAGAGCTTTGGAAACATAGATCTCTCTTTGATGAAACACTGAAATATTTGAATCTATTTTGACATCTGAGGTAACAAATGACTAACAAGAGAGTAAACATTTATGTTTTATGGATTGCAATGTTACCACAGATGCCCCCTATTAAAGTGCCAGTATCCTTCCACCACTAATCATAGGACTTGGTGTGCCCACCTGCTACTCCCATCCAGGGTGCTGAGCAACTCTGCCATCTTAATGAGACCATGTGCCTTTGATGTCCACTGGGCATGTGCCACCTCTAGTGCCATGCGCCAGTCTTTGGAGCCGTATGCAGCAAACCCTAATTAGTTGTGCTAGAGCAGTGGGCTGTGCATAGTTCCTGGATCTGAGTATAATGTTTCCTGGCAACCGTGAGGGAAGTTGCTATGTGTGAAAGCTTGAAATCCCTGATTTGGCTGCCATAAGAGTATCAGCCAAGGGAACATCAGCCCTGTACTGTATCCTGGTGCTCACATGAACCCTTTCTTCAAAAAAAAGGGAAATCTAGAAGAGTATCTAAAATAGATACAATTGCTGTCAATAATCATCATTTCCCTATTGAATAACTGAGCATAATATTCTGGAGTATAATGATATTAAGGTGACTGGACTAATAAAAGGTCACTAGACATTTTAGCTCTCATAGGTGATATTGCTGAAATGGAGGTAACAGTGAAATCTTTTGACAGTAGGTCCTTGACTCAGATTAACTTCCTTCTGAATTCTCCATCCCACTAAAAAGAAACATTACTGACCTTAGGGTCACTTCATTAAGGAACTTCCATGGGCTAGTAAAAGGGACTGGGAACTCACATCTTAAATATTCATGTTTTGAGAACCTGAATTTCTATAGAATGTCTGAGAGATTGAGAAAGCACAATGATCTGAAATGTGCTTTTTAGAAAGTTTACTCTTGTATCCATGTAACAAATGGAAGCCTCAAGTCTAAGTGGGAATACGAAGTTTACCATGGGCTGGTCAAGAGTAGAAAAAAAGGGAATGGACGTGTGTGTGTGTGTGTGTGTGTGTGTGTGTGTGTGTGTGTGTGGTTGTGTGGTGCTGGAAATTGAACCGAGGGTCTTCTACATGCAAGTCATGTGCTTTATATCTGAGTACCTGCCAAAAATTATTTTTTAAATACTGTGATCTGGGCCACACCCAGAGATGCTGCTGGGTAGCTATGTCATTCTGGGGGTCAAATGTGCTTAGCTTGTGCACTTCTTTGGAGCCATATATTTGACTCATAGTGGAGATATATTTCAGAGGAAGACCTAAAATACTTAGTTTATGAATTAATGATAAGGAAAATAAATGGATTTACAATATTGTTTTCAGTTGTACAAATAGTAGAGGTGATAAGTTTCTTACCTTGAATACATGTAGTAGACTCTGGTTTCAGGCCAAGCACAGAATATATTTTCCAGAGAACCCCAGGGGTCACTCCTGAGCACAAAGCCAGAAATAGTGCCCTGTACAAAGTTGTGCCTATCCGCCATCCTACCTCCTTCATGCCCAAAGGATCTAGTTTGTATTATTTGCTTTAGCTATTATAATGTTGGGTAGACAGTCTGCTATTGTTAAGATGGAAGAATAGGGTTGGAAATATTTTTTTTTATATTTTTTATTAAAAATTTTATTATACCACAGTGAAATATACAATTACAACGTTGCTCATGTTTAGAGATTTTGGTCACATAGTGTTCCAGCACCCCACCCTCCACCAGTGCCCATTTCCCACCGCCAATGTACCCAATTCCCTCCCCCTCCCATAGCCTGCCTAAACGGCAGGTTCTTTATCTCTTTTCTCTCTCCCTCTCTCTCTCTTTTTCCTTCTCTTACACATTGTGGGTCACACTATGTACACTTAGAAGCCATCAAGTGCATTTTTTTTGCCTGTCAATGCTCAGTTCTAGGTTGGTATAGCACTTTCGACATTTATTCACACATATTCTCTTCTCTGTCTTACCTAACCTCCTGACTCCCACACGTTTGGTAATTTCCACTTTTGGTAAGACCAACTGATATATTTATGTCATGCAAATAAATGCAGTCATTCTATCTCTCTCTTTCCTTCTGACTAATTTCACTCAACATGATCCTTTTCATATCCATCCATTTATAGGCAAATTTCATGACTTCATTTTTCCTAACAGCTGCATAGTATTCCATTGTGTAGATGTACCACAGTTTCTTTATCCAGTCATCAGTTCTCGGGCATACTGGTTGTTTCCAGGTTCTGGCTATTGTGAAAAGTGCTAGCATGAAAATAAAAGTGCGGATTGTGTTTCCGCTGTGTGTTTTGGCTTCCCAGGTATATTCCCAGGAGTGGTATGGCTGGGTCAAAAGGGAGCTCAATATCTAATATTTGGAGGAATGTCCATATTGTTTTCCAGAAATATTGTACAAGTTGAATTCCCACCAACAAAGTATGAGAGTCCCCATTTTTCCTGCATCCACACCAGCACTTGTTGCTTTTACCATTTTGGATATGGGCCAGTCTCTGTGGTTTGAGGTGATATCTCATTGTTATTTTGATAAATATTGATGATGAGCATTTTTTCATATGCCTTTCTGCCATTCGAATTTCTTCCTTGTAAAAGTTTCTGTTCATCTCTTCTCCCCATTTTTTTTATGGGGTTGGCTGTTTTCTTTTTATATAGCTGTACCAGTACCTGATATATCCTGGCTATTAACCCCTTATCAGAAGGGTATTAGGTGAATATTCTTTCCCATTCTGTGGACTGTCTTTTTATCTTGGTCACTGTTTCTTTTCGAGGTGCAGAATGTTTTTAGTTCCATGTAGTCCCATATGTTTATATTTTCTTTTAGTTGCTTTGTTAATGGTGTTTCACCTTTGAATATGTATTTAGCTTCACTGTCGTGGAGGTTTTTTTTCTATATTTTATTCAACGTACTTTATGGATTCAGGTCTGATATTGAGATCTTTAATCCATTTTGATCTGATTTTTGTGCAAGGTGTTAGACACAGGTCCAAATTCATTTTTTTAACATGTAGCTATCCAGTTTTCCCAGCACCACTTGTTGAAGAGGCTTTCCCTTACTCCAGTTTGGACTCTTTGCACCTTTATCAAAGATTAACTGATCATGTCTTTGAGCATGGGTGTCAGGATATTAAACTCTGTTCCATAGGTCCACAGGTCTGTTTTTATTCCAGTACTTCACACTGTTTTAATTATTACTGCTTTGTGATACAGTTTGAGGTTGGGAAAGGTGATGCCTTCCATCTTCTTCTTTCCCAAGGATTGCTTTAGCTATCCGTGGGGTTTGTTGTTCCATATGAATTTCAAGAGTGTTTGGTCAATTTCCTTAAAGAATGTCATGGGTATCCTTATAGGGACCACATTGAATCTGTACAAAGCTCTAGGGAGTATTACCATCTTGACAATGTTAATTCCCCCCATCCATGAGCAGGGAATGTGTTTCCATTTCCTCATGTCCTCTTTTATTTCTTGAAGCAGTGTCTTGTAGTTCTCTTTGTATAGGTCCTTTAACCACTTGGTTAAGCTGATTCCTAGGTATTTGATTTTCTGTGGCACAATTGTGAATGGAATAGATTTATAATATCCCTTTCTTCTCTTTCGTTATTTGTATATAGGAAAGCCACCAACTTTTGGGTATTGAATTTGTACCCTGCCACTCTACTATACATATCTGTTGTTTCTAAGAGTGTTTAGGGTTCTCTAAGTATAATATCATGTCATCTGCAAATAATGATAGCTTGATTTCTTCCTTGCCTATCTGGATGCCCTTAATGTCCTTTTGTTCTCTGATTGCTATGGCGAGTACTTCCAGTACTATATTGAATAAAGAGGTGAGAGAGGGCAACCTTGTGGTGTTCCTGATCTTAAGAGGAA
Source organism: Cryptotis parvus (assembly GCA_021461705.1). Lineage (NCBI taxonomy): Eukaryota > Metazoa > Chordata > Mammalia > Eulipotyphla > Soricidae > Cryptotis > Cryptotis parvus. Next base: position 215,822 of record JAJIBD010002609.1, read on the forward strand.
GGCTTTCAATTTTTCCCCATTGAGAATGATACTCGCTGTGGGCTTTTGGTAGATGAGTTCCTTCAATTCCCATTTTCTGGAGGGTTTTAACCATGAATGGGTGTTGGATCTGTCAAATGCTTTTTCTGCGTCTATTGATAGGATCATATGGTTTTTACTTTTTCTCTTATTGATATGATGTATTATGTTGATTGATTTGCGAATGTTGAACCATCCTTGCATTCCAGGATGAATCCTACCTGGTCATGATGTATGATATTTTTGATGAATCTTTGGATTCTGTTTGCCAGTATTTTGCTGAAGATCTTAGCATCTGTGTTCATCAAGGAGATTGGTCTGTAATTTTTTTTTTGTGTTGTCTCTCCCTGCTTTGGGTATCAGGGTGATATATACCTCGTAGAAGCTCTTTGGGAGTTATTCTGCTTCTTCTATTTCGTGGAAGAGCTTGAACAGGACAGGCAGTAGGTCCTCCTCAAAGGTTTGGTAGAATTCGCTAGTGAGCCCATCCGGACCTGGGCTTTTGTGTTTGGGCAGACTTTTAATTACTGTTTCAATTTTCTCGATGGTGATAGGCTTATTCAGGTTTGGAGGTCTTCTTGTTTCAATCGTGGGAGGTTATAGGACTTCAGGAATTTATCCATTTCTTCTAGGTTCTCATGTTTCATGGCATACAGGTTCTCAAAGTAATCGCTGATGATTTTTTGGATTTCTGTCTTTTCTGTTGTGATGTCACCATTTTCATTTCTGATTCTGTTCATTTGCGTTCTCTCTTTCCCTGTCCTTACAAGTCTTGCCAGTGGCTTGTCGATATTTTTTTATTTTTTTCAAAGAACCACCTCTTGGTTTCATTAATCTTTCAGATTGTTTTTTGGTATCCATTTCATTGATATCCTCCCTAAGTTTTATTATTTCCTTCTTTCTGCCAGAGTTGGGCTTCTTTTGTTGGTCTTTTTCTAATATTTTCAGCTTTGAGGTCAGGTTATTTATGTGGGCCCTTTCTTTTTTCCTTATGAATGCTTGCAGAGCTATGAACTTTCATCTTAAAACAGCTTTTGCTGAGTCCCACAAGTTCTGATAGTTGGTATCTTCATTGTCATTTGTTTCTAGGAATCTTTGGATTAATTGTTTGATTTTTTCTATGACCCATTTGTTGTGCAGCAGTGAGCTGTTCAGTTTCCAAGTGTTTGGTTTGACTCCCTGCTTCTGTGTATGGTTAACTACTATTTTCAGTGCATCATGATATGAAAAGATAGTTCACACAATTTCTATCTTTTTTATTTTGTTGAGGTATGCTTTGTGGCCCAGTATATGGTTTTTCTTGGAGAATGTTCCATGTGCACTGGAAAAAATGTGTATTTAGCTTTTTTGGGATGAAAAGTATATATCAAACAGCTCTCTTTCTTCTATTTCTTCCTTCATGTCCAGTATTTCCCTGGTGAGTTTTAGTCTCTTCGATCTATCCATAGTCGATAAGGCAGTGTTGAAGTCTCCATCTATAATTGTGCTACTGTTAATGTCTTCTTTGAGGTCTATTAATAGTCGTCTTAAGTATTTTGCTGGCCCCTCGTTTGGCACATATATGTTTAGAAGTGTGATTTCTTCCTGGTATACATATCCCTTAATTAACAAGAAATGGCCTTCATTGTCCCTTTTAACCTTTTTCAGCCTGAAGTCTAAATTCTCAGATACAAGTATGGCCACACCCGCCTTTTTGGAGGAGTGATTTGCATGGAGAATGGTCTTCCAGCCTTTGACTTTGAGTCTGTGTTTGCTCTGATTATTCAGATTTGTTTCTTGTAGGAAGCAGAATTCTGTACACAACAACAGAAGATGGAAAAAAGAGTCACAATAAATGAACAGAATACCAGAGAAAATCGGGATGAAGCCAAATGGAACAACATACGCATCATTGGGGTCCCAGAATGGCAAGAAGAAAACTATGATGAAGATGAAACTGTCAAAGCCATCATTGCTGAGAAGTTCCCTGTACTGAAGAAACCATGCTCGCAGGTACAGGAGGCCCGTAGGATACCAGCTAAAAGAAACCCCAATAAGAATACTCCAAGACACATCCTTATTAAAATGACAAAACGATAGACAGAGATAGAATACTGAAAGCAGCAAGATCAAAGAAGGAAATCACATACAAAGGAGCATCCCTGAGATTTACAGCAGACTTCTCAGATGAAACACTCCAGCCCGAAAACAATGGTGGGATATTGTGAAAAGACTCAATGAACTCAGGCCTCACCAAGAATTCTTTATCCAGCTAGACTTACTTTCAGATGTGAAGGAAATATACACAAATTCATGGATAAACAACTCAGGAAATTCATAGACTCAAAACCAACTTTAGAAGAAGGATTGAAGGGTCTATTGCAAAATAGGACAACCTAAAATTACAACAAATTTAAACAGAAAGATGGCACAAAATCCTATGACAATAATCTCTCTCAAGATCAACGGTCTAAATGCACCAATTAAGAGACATAGAGTGGCAAAATGGATTAAAAAACTGAATCCAACATATTTTGCCTTTTTGGGTCACACCCGACAATGTTCAGTGGTTTCTCCTGGCTCGTGCACTCAGGAACTACTCCTAGTGGTGCTCAGGGGACCATATTGGATGCCGAAGATGGAACCTGGTCCAGCACAGGCTGGCCATGTGCAGGGCAAACGCCCTACCCGCTGGACTATCGCTCTGGCCAGTAGGTTGGAAATATTAACTAGGAAATTTACTTTTAAAGATGTTCAATTTTATATAATTATAGATATTTAATAGAGATGTCAATTAAGTAGGCAGCAAAATACTTGATTCCAGAATTCTAGGGAAAGGTGAGAATTCACTTGTATCACCTGTCTTCCCGTTATTCATTGAATTGCTTGAGTGGGCGCCAGTAACATCTTCATGCCCCCTGTCACTTGCTAGTGTAGCCCAAGGGCATCTGCTTGCTCCAAGAAAACAAAAGCCTCAAACTATTCCTTCAGGTAATGTGAATGAGTTTAATAATTGTTACTGTTTTTTTAAGTATTTTATTATACACCGTGAGATATACAAATAAAAAGATATACAATTAAAAAGTTCACATTTGGGTTTTTGACATATCAAATATTACACTGGTAGCATGCCAGGCTCTGCCGTGCAGGTGTTATACATTTTTTGTATGAACACAAAAAAAAGATATTTTGAAACTTCAGGGTGTTCACAAGTTGCAAAGTTGTGTTCATCACTTGATCACTTGATCACTTGACATCTCATTGGTCATTGATTTCCTTGAGCGGGTGCCAGTAACATTTTCATTTGACCCTATCATGCCAGTGTAGCCCAATGGCATCTGCTTGCTTCAGGAATATGAAGAGCCTCAAACCATTTGTTTAGGGTCTTGACGAAGAAGTCTGACCATCTTGTCGGTGGGCTGCCACTTGATCTTTTGACATCCTGTGGTTTCCAGTCGGTAATGGCTCTGGCCAGCGTTAGTCTCCGAATGGCATTACAAGTCCAGCCCATCTGATTTTCAGTGCCTTGACACCTTGACAGCATCCCTGTCCTTGGGATGTTGACGGAGGTCAGAACTCCAGATTCATTCTCTCACTTGAGTGAGGTGTGATATTCAAGCATAGCTCTTCTCTTTGTATTCCTCTTTGGGAGAACATATAGTGTTCTCATCCTGCTTTTGTAGGGCCAAGGTCTCTGATGCAAATGCAGGGAGAATGGTGGAGTCAAAGAGATGTGCCCAGTGCTGGAGGTTCTTTCTCCTTTTAGCTATTTCTTCCATGCTCTTGAAGGCATTTCATCCTGCTCTCTTTCTCCTGCACAGCTCATGTTTTAGGTCATTCATCATGTTGACTTCTCGACCTAGGTACACATAACTGCTGCATTCACAGACGTTTGTTCCATTGAGAGTGAATTGGGCCTCTGCAACTAGTTAATTTTTCATGAACATAGTTTTGTTGTGATTCGGCTGTAGATCTACCTTTCCACATTCTTGGTCAAAGTCAGCCAACATTTGTGTCGTTTGGCTAATATTTGGTGTTATTAGAATGATGTCATCAGCGAAGCGGAGGTGGTGTTTGCTGACCATCTATCTTCACTCCCATTCCTTCCTCTTCTAATTGTAGCATGATGTTCTCGAGGGTGGTGATGAAGAGTTTTGGTGAAATGGTATCACCCCTGCCAAACCCCTCTTTTGACATCAATGATCACTTCCTTGGAGAATGGTGAGATCCTTGTGGTAAATCTGTTACAGGTCACGAAGGATCTTGATGTATTGGGTTTGAACAACCTGTTTGGCTAGGCTTCTATGACCGCTTCGGTCTCCACAGGATCAAAGGCTTTCTTTAATCAATGAATGTAGGACAGAGTGGCATCTTGAACTCACTACAAACCTCAATGAGCTTGGATACCATGTGGATATGGTCGACTGTGCTGGATCCTTTTTGGAAGCCAGCTTGCTCGCATGGTTGTACTTCATCTAATGTTGTGCCAATCCTGTTCAGGATGACTTAACAGCTTGTAGATGACAGACAACAGGTAGATGGGGCTATAGTTGCCAATGTCTTGAAGGTCTCCTTTCTTGAACAGTAGAACTGTCCTGCTGGTTTTCCATTGGGAGGGCACCTTGCATTCAGACAGGTAGCATGTGAAGAGCTGAACCAGTGTCTTGATGAGTACTGATGGCAGATTCTTCAGGTGTTCACGTCTGACTTAGTCTGTGCCTGGTGCTGTTCCTTTCTTTGCTGACGAAATGGCATGTCAGATATCAGTAGGGAGAACATTGGAAACGACATGTCCATCCTGAGGAATTTGGAATATGGGCAGGTGGATGTGGCTATCAAAGAGATCTGAGTAGAAGTCACGAATAATCTCCATTACCTTTCAGAAGATGTGATAGGTTCATTAGGATGTTGGAGTGCAGTCATCTTGGTCTTATAGTTGGGAATGGACAGGCGGGCATTGCGAGTCCTTTTCCCCCTCTTCTTCTGCATCTTCCAGTATTTCTGCTCTTCTCTCTTTGAGGTCTTCCTTTATTGCTTATCTTCACTGCTTTGCAAGCTTGGATGTTAGCATTTGGTTGCCTGAGGTTTACGCCTTGCCATGTTGGCAAATGAGCTCCAGAGATTTTGAAGACAGGTGTCCTTTTTGTGTCTTTCTCTCTCTCTCTCTCGGCATTCTTCACACAATCATGGAGGTGCTGAACCAGATGGTTGTACTCTTCATCTATTTTGTCAGTGATGGTATCTTCCCATGTTGCCGCAATGGTGCCAAAGAGTTCCCAGTTGTTGGTCATTCTGGGAGTTCTCCTCTTAAACTTTGCAGCCTTTTCTCCCCATTGTGTGAAGTAGAATTTTGCATGAAGCATATGGTGGTCTGATCCTGTTTGGAATTTTGGGACGACAGCAGCATCGGTCAGGCAAAACCTTCGATTGAAGATGATGTGGTCAATTTCTTTGTGGAACTGTCCACCAGGAGATTCCCATGTCCGCCATTTCGCTTCAGACTCTGGAACTGTGAGTTCCCATGAATGGTCTTTTTGGACATGATGAACTCAGATAGTCTCTCACCCTGTTCGTTCCATTCTAGGCCCTTGGTCCCGATGTGGAGTTCTTCGGCGGATCTTCTTGGTCCTATCCTGTAAAAGGTGTGATCATTTTTATAGAACTGCAGTTCCATGTGTTCTATATGCAAACATTTTTCTGAGGCATGGTGCTTTTAAGAAATTCCAACTATTCATAGTACAGTCTGAATTGCCTCTATATCTTTTAATAACGGAGGCAGTGGACCTCTGAAATTAAAAGTCAATTTCTTAAATGGGTAAGAAAGTTGAGAATTAGAAATTTTAAAAAAAGTCATGGCACACAATGCTTATGTGTCTCCCCATAGTGTGTTAACACCTTTTCTTATATTTATTCATTGAATACCCATAGCAATCCTATGTTATTGTTCCTATTGTACAGATAACTGAGGTACTCGTATAAGACTCTTGGTAATGGAATGCTTGTCGGTCAGTTTGATGTAAAAATCCTCTTTGATGACACAATAGTTCTGAAAAATAATTGTGACTCATTACTGGTAGGTGGGGTAATATAAGAGACCAATGCAAATAACAGAAAATTGAAAATCATTAAAGTCTACAGATATTAGAATCTAAATGTTGATTATAAGACTTTAAAAATAGCTTAAGTAGGCATAATTTTGCTTTGTTTTGAAATCACATCAGTTGTCACATTTGGTTGTGTTAGAGGGATCATACATGGAATTGGAGACAAACCCAGCATCTTCAGGAGAAGGATTAATCTGTCTTTCTGACCCCCCAAGTAGGTATTTGTTATTGGCTCTTGTCTTCTCAGAGAGAGCAGTGTGGAGGTGGGAACATTTGAACAAACAACTGTTGCAAAATCATATCTATTATGAGAAGACAGCTTGTTCCAAGAAATATGGCTTATACCAAATAAACATTTTTAAAAGATGCACCAAATAAAAATAAGAAGAAAAATAAAAAGAACAAAAATCTTCTTAGTTTTAAAAAATATTTCTGAGAATTTTGGCACTTCAGGGAACAAGCAAATGGGCAAAACAGGCAACCAGTCTTTTGTTTTCTTGCAAATTCCCTCATGTTTTCATTGTTATTTTCTTCTTTTTCATTCATAGACTATAAAACATATTATACTAAATCAACTATTATAAGTATTGAATACTTATGTACTAATAACTACATATAAAGCAAAATTTAACTGGTAGATAGTAACATTGATTAATGGAACCATCTTATGGTAAAGTGAATACCGTGATTTTACAGAACAATGAACTATAATTTTTCTTAAGCTAGAGAGATTATAGTTTTTGTTTTTTGTTTGAGTTAGACACACTTGGCAGTGATTTTAGGTTACTCTCAGCAGTGAAGGGGCTCATTTTTGTAGTGCTCAGAGGACCAGAGAGAGCACGGGGCCTCCTGTGTATGTTCCAGCCATTTGAGTTACCTCCCTGGTCCTGTGTTTGCTATTTTGGAAAAACAAATCATGATCAAATTATCTAAATAGAATATTTTATTCATACAGTTATCTATTCATTTCAAATGTTCATTGAACATCACCCTACTTTACAGGAAATATGCTTATCATTTGGGTTTAATATTAACAAAATAGCTGCTCTGCGCGCTCTCCTGGGACCAGTTGTGTATCTAAGTTAATTCTGTGTTTTCTTTTTTTACATATGTGAACTATAGATAAATAAGGAGACTGTTCCTAAGAAGAATGCTTAATCCCATCTTAAATTTTCATCGATTATGATTGATGCCTTGCCTTAAAGAACATTCATACATGTAGCAGTAAGTAGATAAGGATATGCAAAGGAAGGTCTGATGTATACTACCTGTTAACAGATACATGGGGTCTTCCGGCAGACTATCTTGCAATAGAGTTAGTATGTAGAACACCCTAGTGAGACTGTTAATCAAGCTGCAGCTACACAGACAAGGCTATCCTAGGTCATTTCTCTACACATTCCCTTGTTGGCTCTAATCAGCCCTAGATGGAGTCTTATGAACAAGACCTCGTCTTCTGGGGCAATTTAGGAAGGCTAAGTTAACAAACTGTTGCATTCTTTGCTTATCTTACCTCGATGAGATAGCATCTCCTGCAGGTTTCTGGCTCCTGAGTTTCTGTCTCCTCCCTATCACCATAAATCCTGTGGTAAAAAATGTAAAATGTCCTTGCAGTGTCAATTATGTAAACTTAACTCTAAGTTTTACTGCCCGTTGTTGTGTTGGCATATAAGGAAGTTGGGGTCTTTGTTTGGGGGACAGTCGGCTCTCGTCAGTCAGCTCTCCTCAGTTAGCTGCGGTCAGTGAGCTCTGGTCAGTTAGCTGCAGTCAGTCAGCTGTGGCCAGTTAGCCACCAAGATGAGAACTGCTGACCTGCAGCTGGTGATTATTAAAAATATTAATGGAAATATGTCTTGTGCCTGGAGTCTCATCTCTGCACCTCCGACTCCAACGGGACATTCCTGCTTCACATACAGGTTTGAAAGAAGGAGTACTAAATACTTTCCAGAAATAAAGCTAAAAAGTACACCACTCCTTCACTCACATAATAACAAATGGATCCAAGCCTTTTGCAGAAAATGGCTTATATAAATATGTAGGAGAAAATAAGGTCCTATTGTGAAAGGTCTTGAAGCTGGTATGACAGAGATTGAGCATCGGGCCCCATAAACCTTTATATTTTTTTAATTTTTCTATGTAGCTAGGGAAGACAGAACTTTAGTTGGAACCATACCCTCTCAATTAGAAAGTACCTTCCCTAGTTTTACTTGCAGTTAGGTAACCTAATTTACAATAATTAGACAAATTAGACATGACAGTTATAAATTATCATCTTTTGGGGACAGAGGGGCATACCAGGTGGGATTTGGGATCTATGCTTAGATCTGTGCTCAGGGAGTCACTCATTGTTGTACCAGGGATCACACTGTACTTCCTGAGGGCCAAATATGGCTTACACAATTGAACTCCTTTTCTGGTCCAGCATGTCATCATAAAGACAAATCTGATCTTTGAAATTTTTTACTAAATGTGGGAAATGGTAATGGCAGATTAAAACTCACCACTGAATATACACAAAGAGACTCTAAGTGATAAACTCTAAATATCTGCAGGGCTAGCCACAATGTGTAAAATAAGAGGGAGAGAGATGTAGAGACAGAGAGAGAGATAGAGAGAGAAAGAGAGGAAACTGGGGTACCTGCTATTAAGGCGGGTGGGGGACGGGAGGAAGAGGGGTACATTGGTGGTGGAAATGGGGCACTGGTGGAGGAATGGGTGCTGGAATATTGTATTACCAAGAACCAATTATGAACACCTTTGTAATTGTATGTTTCACGGTGGTATAATAAAAAATTAAAAAATAAATAAAAAAAATTAAAAAAAAATCACTCTAACTGTAGCTTAAAATCATGAATAGAGCAAATAGAGAACCGTGCTTTAAGACAACAATATTATTTCTATAACAACAGTCTGCTTATATCTGTACTACTCTATGAGATGGAATAAAATGGTACTAGCTTTGTCATTCTGCACAATTCACTAGAGAAGCAGAATTCTGTGCATATAGCTTCATTTCTCTTGATGGAAGTCATTCCATTGGTTTGTTTAATCATTTGCTCATTGAAGGACATTTGAGTATTTTTTCAATTTGAACTTATTATAATAAAACTGAGTTAGCTATTTAGGTAGAATTTTCTCTGTGTGTAAATTTTCATTTCTGTGAGATAAATGTCCAAAAGTATAAGTGCTGGTATATAAGTGTATATATTTTAATTTTATTTTAAAGAAATTTCCAACCTTCTCACAATAGTTTCAATATTTTATTTTCACTAGCAATATGGCTTCCCAATATTCTTGATATTTACCTATATTACCTATGTTTAACTATATTACCACTATTTTTTAAATCTCACTCTAACTGCCCCTCGAGGTGTTGCAGGTGTGGTTGCAGTGCCTGGCTACATCAGCAGGTGGCAGACAGGAGATAGGCTTGTCTACACCCATGACTCTGCCTCGTGGGCCCTGGATGGTTTATGATCTGACATAGAAAAAGACTGGGTACCCTGGGACAAACCCAGAGCCATGGCATAGCCTGGCAAAATACCCATGGTGTATTAAATATGCCAAAAACAGGAACATTAATGGACCTCACTCCCAATTATTGGACGCGTTACTGGTGCCCACTCGAGCAAATTGATGTACAATGGGAAGACAAGTGACAAATGATTCTTATTGATAGCTTGTAAGAAAATGGTTTTAATTTGTGTTTTACAAATGTATATGATAGCCAATATCTACTTATTTGTGCTTATTTATGTATCCACTTTGGTAAAATGTCTGTTCATATTCTTGTTCACTTTATTTTACTCCTTTATTCTTTGCTTTCAACTCGTTTCCTATTGATAGTTGTTTGGGAAGTGTTGAGTTGGGGTCATTCCTGGCTATTCTCATGGCTTACTGCCAGTTCTGTGCTCAGGATCACTCCTGGAAGTGCTCAGGGATTAAAGTTGGCGGACCCCTGAGGGTGGATTGTGTGAGGCAGGAGGAGAGAGACAGTCTCTTTCTCTGGTTCTGTCTCTGCCCTCCTGGGACTGCTGGAAACCCTGGCTTTGCAGGTTCTTGTCTTTACCTCTTAGAAAAAGAATTTTGGAGTAGATGAACAGTGAAATCAAAACATTTTATTTAGAGATTTCGAGGAACGGGAAGGAGAGAGAGGAAAGTGGTAATAATGAGCCAAAAGAGATAACATGGGCTTCTCTAAAGGCAGTGAGAGCCCCAGTACACATATCCCAGCATTAGATATGAAAGAATAAAAGTACTCATCTCAAAAGGGGACATGTGGCTGCCACATGTGCTCTGGTGCCACATAAGTTTGGCCACGTTGGCACAAGTACATGGGCTCAGGCAGTATATTCCCACTTCCTTTGTTCAAGGAGGCTTTTATAGTTTGTTTTTTCCCAAACTGCCCCCATGTGGGGCTTCTACCAGGTAAGAGTTCCTTACTAAGGAGCTTGTCAAGGAGTTAGTGTTGGGAGTAGTCTATAATCTTCTCTTGGAGGGAATTAAGCTTTCTTTGGGTCTTTTACTTGTGCCAGGAAAACTTTATTAGGCCTAAGCTAAAATTCTTGTGGCACAAGGACTATTGGATATATTACTTCTCAGAAATTGATTGTCACGGGTTGCCTCCTATCTATCTGCCTGCTTCAGGATCATTGGTGGCATTGGGGATCAAATCTGGGTCTACTGTGTCTGAGACAAGTGCCTTATACCTACACAACAGAAAGGGCTGGAAAGATAGTGTAGGTATAAGGCACTTGTCTCAGACACAGTAGACCCAGCCCCCAAAACTTTTGTTCTTATTGAAAAAATTCAGCTAAAGTGGTGTAATAATAAATTTTAGACTTGAAAAACAGATTTTTCAGGCCACATAGTCACAGAGCGGTAGCATAGCTAGTTTTAATCCTAGAGCATAAATATTTTCTTTGGTGCTTTTACGTAAAAGTTTAAAGTTTTACATTTAAATTCTTGACATGCATTGAGTGAATTATGGAAAACTTCTTTTATACCTTCGATAAAGTATAAAGGTGAAAGTATAAAGTATAAAAGGTATAAAATACCTTTTATACCTTTTACCTTTTATACTGAGGGCCGCCATTTTCCACATCCGGACTCCCCTCTCCTCAGAGCTCCACCCAGCAGAAGAGCTGATCACAGCCCCAGTAGTGCGGCAGCTTGCGGCAGCATGGTTCATCAATAAATGCTCGAGTTTTTAGGGTGAGTATAAGAGAATCTCATTGCACGGCAGAGCCTGGCAAGCTACCATTGTTGTATTTGACATGCCAAATACCAGTAACAATTATAGACCTCATTCCCATGACTTGATGGAATGGTTTGAGGCTCTTTTGTTCCAGGACTGGGCAGATGCCTGTGGGCTATCTCGCATGTGACAGGACATATTGAGATGTTACTGGTGCCTGCTCAAGCAAATCGATGATCTACGGGAAGACAGTGATACAGTGATACCTTCGAAAGTATGGAATTATTTAGATTAGATGCATTAACGATAGATTTCCCTTTCTCAGCTAGAAGTAGAATGAATTAGATTTCTCTAATTTAAAGATGATGCATTTTGTTTCCCTCAGTGGAACACACATTAAGAAATCATCACATAGGAAAGACAAAAGTTCCTATTATAGCAAATACTGAACTTTCTTTCTAATAAGCAATAGCCAGGTATATATAGCCTTGAGGTTGTTAAGGAAAAGGGGATTTTTTTTTTTTTTTTTTGGCTTTTTGGGTCACACCTGGCGATGCTCAGGTGTTACTCCTGGCTCTGCACTCAGGAACCACTCCTGGCGGTGCTCGGGGGACCATATGGGATGCCGGGGGACCAAACCCGGGCTGGCATGGGCCGACCGCTGCAAGGCAAATGCCCTACCTGCTGGGCTATCACTCCGGCCCCAGAAAGAGGGATTTTATATGAACTTAATGGCTTTACTAAACAAATTTCACTTAAGGTTTTAGTCAACAAATCACTTAAAGATCATTTGAGTGAAACATTAGTGTTAATTGTGGTCTAAAGACTTTTTTTCAATTCCTCTGATGAGACACAAAGAATCAGCAGGAAAACTCATATAGCTGTTGGCAGCTTAGAAAAACAATACCTGAATTAATAATTTAATTATAAATCTTTTTCAGGAAAACTGGTGCAAATTAATACATGAAAAATATGAACTTTAACTATGCTTAATCAAAATGGATTCAGAACAATTAATCCTGACTCATAGTTTTGTACTCTAGAACACTGGTACATGAAAAAAAATCTGTCTCGATTTAAAGAGCTCTTTTAATAAGTACAAAATAAAAAGTTCTAAATGACAAGGAAACATTATGTAATGATTTAAGCAGCTTTCCACCCTCAGTGCAACATTCCTTCTTCTAAACAATTTTGATATAATAAGTCCGGGTTAATTGTTATTTCTTCAGCAGCTTTTCTATAAGACAAATTATTTCCCTGCATTATATTATACCCTGCATGAAAAAGTACTCAAATGCTCCACTTTGATGAAGAAATCTAATCTTTATTTCTATGATGTTAGCACAATATACTCACACAATAGCTCCTGATTTTTACTTAACAAAATACATTATAGCACTTTACAAACTTTATCAGTTTGGAAAACATTGCATAACATTTTATTAAACACAATACTTTATATATATTATATATATTCATAATTTTATTTACTTTAAAAAGATAATTAGATCTCTATATTCAATACTTGATTTCTTCAGTAAAGCACAGCCTAACAAAGGAAGAAGTGTTCTCTTTTAGCAAATAAGATCAATAGAACACCAAGAAGAGACACCATTTGTTAGTCTCATTTTAAATTAAGGTACTAGTGGAATGTAAACAAATCTTTTTTTGTATTTGTGTTTTTTACAAAAAAGATGTGTTATCAAATATACATGCAGAGGTCTGAGATCTAGCAACTATCGTATTTCCTTAACAACGTGGTACAATTCATTAAGTCATTAAAAACTGTAGCCTTTGGCACTTTGAGTAGAAAAAGAATATCTCAATATTCATGTAAAGAAAAAAAAACTTCCATGACTAGAGAAGTATTTTAAAAATCTTTTGCTTAGAAATAGGAAAGATTAGGAAATAACACACTGCACCTGAAATGTTGCAGCTTTTTTGTTCTTCAGAGTACTAAAACCTGTCCACCGTCCCTCTACACACCAGCAAATGCCAGCAGGAATGTTGTGATGGTGGTGGTGGTGGTAAGTGGGAAAGGCAACATTTGACTCCCACTTCCCTCTCTGAGAAGGAAATTGCCCTCAGGGATATAGTTGAATCTGTATTTATTGCCAGAGTTTTCAGTTCTGCTGGTTTCAGCTAAATCCCTAATGCTTTGGGAGGTTGGTGACTCTAGAAAGCTCTGCCCTTTTACTGTAGTTATGTGGTTCTCTTCGGCTCTAAACACATTTTTTATTTGTTTCTCATTTAAAACCCAATGGAGAACCTGTCAACTAGTTTTGTTTGTTCCCCTTTAGCCCCTTGGCAATCATCAAGTTTATATTAGAATTCTTAAGAAAAGGTGTAAAAAAATGTGGAATACCAAACTCTAGGAACCAAATATTCTTTATACTTAAAATTTCCAGTTGGAAAACATTTCAAAAATACTTAGTTTGTATCTTCTTGTTATTGATAGTACTGGTTTCCTTTGATTTAGGCTGAAGGCTTTATTTAGGATAGGTAGCAAAGGTTGTTGTTTCTATGTTAAGCACTAAAGTTGGGTCAGTTTAGATATTTTGAAGAAATACATTCTTAGTTCTTACTATTATGTTATCTTTACTTATCAATGTATATTTTTCAAATGTTTTCTGTTGGTATCTAACAAAAAACATTTTAAGGAAGAAGGTAATGTCTAACTACTGTGGCTCTAATTTGCTGGTTATCAGGATACCAGAAAGTTAATAACCAGGACCAAAGGATTTTTTTGGATTTCTTGTTAAGATAGCAACCCAAGTCAGCTGGTAAAAGATATTTGAGGGTAGACTTGACCAACCTTAGCTGGCAACATAACCTACACTGCCAAGTTTTAGCTCAGATTTTTTTTGATCATAAATTCACAGCAATATATTTTGCTCAAAGAATGTTGGCTATTATTTTGCTGTAGAAATAGAACTTATTTATAACATCAACATCTTTTTAAAAATCAATAAATAAAATAGAAGCCACAAAATGCAAATTATGGTCACAATTATTTCAAAAGATGCTCTTAAAACAATATATAGTTAGTTACATAAATATACTCACTAAAAATCATTAGCAGTACCTATGCATAAATAAAAATAAGCAGAAAAAAATATTCAGAACATATTAGTTATGCCCTTTCACTGAAAATATTCTTACTCAATTTTTTTCCGTGGAAGAAAGCAGAACTGAAGAAATGCTAGTAACCTTTCCATTCCTTTGGACTTTGACAGAGCCACTAATGGAGGAGCTGCGGGGTGTCCTATTCTAACACAAAGCAGCCTGTCTCTTTATAAAACAGTAGCATTTCTTTGACAAGGAATTGCACACCACTATTTCACAGCTAAATAGAATTTGAGAGCTTACATATTATATGTACTATAATAATCAGCACCAGCCGCTTTTGAGCTTGAGGTGCAGATTTTGCAAAAATGAATATATAATACTGCATGGCCTTTGCTGCAGGGAAAACGCGTGTTCTACATCCCCACAGCTAATTAGAAAGAAAAATCCCTAATGTTGGCACATTCAGGAAGTAAAATAGTATACACTGAAGGAAACCACTTTCTTTTTGGTGATGTCTTAAGAAGTGTCTTCACATTATCACATTAGGATCTTGCATTGTGCTTTTCCTTCTCATGGTGAAATCTAGAACTTGAATGAAGCAGTCCTCAACGGTCATTGCATTGGGGGCTGAGGGTGATTAGTCTAGTCTGGTGAGAAGGTTTCCCAATCCGCTGGATCAGAGCACAGGTAGAACCGACACGTGGTGCGGGGTAGAGGAGGGGGGGGGGATGGTGTTGGGCGAGTGTCACCCAAAATGCTGAATGGGCATCGCTCAATCCTTATAAGCCCGCGTGGGGGAAGTTCCTTTGTAGAAGATATTTCTGAGTGTTTTCAGGGCTGTTGCTTCGCTCGGGGATTAAAATGATGTTGCCCTTCCTGCGCAGGGGTGGAGTCGCGGGATGACGACACCGACAGCGTCTCTGACCCCATTTCGCTGCCCTCTACTGGCGTGACGCCGGATGGTGGTAATTCCATGGTGGTGGTGCTCATTGCTATCAATGTTGCTTCGCTGCGGTCTCCAGAACCGAAACTGTCTTTCAGGGATTCGCAGCTTTCCGAGTCCCTGTTGAGATCGTTGAGCTCGCACGTTTGGCGCAGGCTGCCCTTCTCAGGCGCTTTCCACTTCCACGAGCCGCTGCCTTCCTTCGGTGGAAGGGATCTGGATGATGGGCCTGTTGTTCTCCGGGTGGGCCTCGACTCTCACGATGCCGCTGGGCTCGTGGTCTGTCAGGGCTTTGTAGCGGATGGAGCCGGTGCAGGAGACTGTGCTGCCTTCGGTGTTCTTCGGGCTGCTTTGGAGGACGCCCCTGCTGCTTGGACATGGCGATCACCTGCATGATCCGGGCTGGCTGTTGCTTCTGTTGCACGCCACGGTCTTCTCCGCTAGCTTTCAGCCACTTGGCGCGAGCAGAGCTGCTTTTGGGCGAGGTGCTTATGTTCTCCTGGGTCTCCTCGGGGATGTGCACCAACTGGGAGGACCCTGGGCGGGACTGAATGGACACTCGTGGCCCCCGGGCATGCTGTTGTTACACCCGGGACGCTGCCGGGCTGGATCTTGAGGTATTGATTGCCAGGACCATGGTGGTCGCCGTTGACTCCCACCCTCGCAGGCTCTGAGCTTGACCTCATCTCTATGGACCTGGGAGGTGACTGCCCCGGCTCTGTCTCTATGACTTGCAGGGACAGC
The DNA here is from genome assembly GCA_021461705.1 of Cryptotis parvus. NCBI lineage: Eukaryota > Metazoa > Chordata > Mammalia > Eulipotyphla > Soricidae > Cryptotis > Cryptotis parvus. Next base: position 231,876 of record JAJIBD010002609.1, read on the forward strand.
TTGCGGCTTTCATTCTTGTTCTTCCACTGCGCCAGGAGCTGCTTTGACCGAGCCGAATCCATAGAGGCGTGGATGGAGGCGTTTCTCCGGACTGGGTCTTCTACAGAGGGGGTGTTGGCTCTCGGCAAGGTGTTGCTGAAGGTGACCATGTTCTCCTTCCCCATGGGGCTGCGTGGGGTGATGATTTCAACGCCAGCGTTGGCTCTTTTGAGGTTGGTCAAGGAGCTAGCATCTCTGGGGTTCCGGTTGAGGATGCCTTCCGTGTGAGCAATTCCGCCACTGCCACTTTTAGCAGCTAAAACTCGATTGGGGTCTTGATTCGGGTCAGTCAGAGATCTAAGGGCTTCTCTGTTCTGAAACATACTCTCTTCGCTAGGAAGAAAGTTTCCCACAGCGACAGACCCTGGTGTGGAAGAGAGATAACATCAAGCACTGATAGTAACTGTGTCCTTATTTATAGAATCAATGGTACTGGAGCTCATTGCTATGAAAGCTCTTTCTCTCTCTCTCTCTCTCTCTCTCTCTCTCTCTCTCTCACACACACACACACACACATTCACACACAGAGCAAAAAAGAAACAGCACGAGCTTCATACACATCAGGGACACAAATAAGAACAAAAACTAAACTGTGGATTACTCAGAAAATAGTTTCTAAGTGGTAAAATGTGTGAATGAATAGTTCAGAAACACTTAAAATTTATTATTAGTTGTTTTTCCTTTCCTTTCTCCAAACCACAGGCTACTTTTGAGACTCTGGTCCTCTTCTGTGTTTTGAAAGGACACAATCTGTTAATTGGTAGACTCATGTTTCCCCCTGATTTCAATTTGATCTTCATATAAGGGGAGTAATATTTAACGAGTTTATGCTTGTACACTGGATTTATAGTTCTATAGTGGTATATAGAGTTTAACTACAATTTTATTGGATTTTGGGGCCAAAATGATAGCCCAGCAGGTAGGGCGTTTCCCTTGCACGTGGCGCCTGGGTTCGATCCCCTGGCATTCCATATGGTCCCCCAAGCACCGCCAGGAGTAATTCCTGAGTGTGGAGCCAGGAGAAACCCCCTGAGCATTGCAGGGTGTGACCCAAAAAAAAAAAAAATTGGATTTTGTGTTTATCAACAGCCTATACATTTTTGTGTCTGGAGTGAGGTGATCAACATGTACTCAGGCTATAGTACTGATGAAGAATTTTTACCCTTTTTGAACAGGAACCATCTTATTCCCACTGAATTTCCTGTTTGGGGAAAAAGTGTAAGAAGCAGACACTTATGGGTTAATTCCAGTAGATGGGAGCTAGTCTGGTCTTTTAAAATCTAACCAAAAGAATCCATGGATTCAACATTTTACAGAGTTTTAACAAACAGCATTGGTTGAGAACTGGTTACTTTCAATTTCAGACCATAAAGTGTAAACATAAATAGAATAAACTCAAGTTTCTGACTCCCCCAATTACTTAAATCCTTGCTCAAATCTTCTTCTAAATCATATGTATCTTGAGTCTGTTGCCAGCTTCTCCAGGATTAATAATCCTAATCAAATTCTATGTTAAGATTGTACTTAAGGCTATTAATTTAGAAAAATCTTCCAGTACTTTACTCTGCAAGTAAGTTCTGCCTTCATTGTTCAACATTTAAGGTCAAGTACTGTACTTAATAAACTTAGTTGTTCAGTCTTTATACTGATATAAGATAGAAAATTACTATCTCAGATTCTAGGTGAAATATAGGCTTCTGAGGGGATACAAGGCAACAGAAGATGTGAAAGCTCAAGATTAAGTATTTTAAGCTATGGATCCCAGACTCCATGTAAATTCCAGGATACCAGGAATGGATACCTGCAAGGCCATAATGGACCATTCTGTCTCTTTACTGTGTGCGCAGATGTGTGTGTTGGGTGGTCCCAAGTTGTGCTCAGGAGTTCAGGAGTTCCAGGGGCAATCCTGAGCCAAGAGAGCATGAGGTTCAAAGCAAGAGCCTGAGACTGCAACGTGTGGCCTTGTGGTGCCAGTGATACCAGACCACCCTCGTGGTGCTGGAGGCCTTCAGAGCTGTATCTGGTCATGCTCGCGAGGCCATGTGCTCCCAGAATTGATCCTGGGTAAGACTCATGCTGTTGTATTATCTCTTGAACCCTCCGTCTTTTTATTATTTAATACTCTTTGTCAATATATTCAAAGTCAACTCAATTTTATGAACATTTGTTAGTGCACAAACTTTTTGTTGATTACCTTCTTTTTCCACTAAAGGAAGTAGCTTAGAATCCGAAATGAAGTAACAATATTAGCAAAAACTAGCTACACTAATTTTGAAAAAAAAAAAAAGGAATCACTGCCTCGCTTCAACACTTGTACTAAATCTTCTAATCAGTTTTCTTACAAAACTTTTCACAGTGGATTCAGAACACATGGTTGAGAATTATTGCTGAATTATCTGTCAGTTCATCTCAGTTCCCTAAATATTCCCCTCTTTTCTGCATGCTGGTATGTTGTATTCCTTAGTTACTTAAATTCTTTTGAATTGGCAGTTTTATGCATCTTCAACCATAATAGGATATGTACCTGTCATGATTTCCAAATCTATTTCTGATTGCTCTTTTGAACTCCAGATTCAACTAGTCAACTGCTTCTTGACTCTGAAACCCAGCGTATCAACCCATTTCCTTTACAACCTGCTTCATCTTAACATTTCTTGGTCTGCCAAGGTTAAAAAATCTAGACATCTCTCTTTTGCCTCCTTTCTCTCAGTCCCTTTTGATTGCTCGTTCTTATGTCGATCTTTGACATATATCTGGGAAATGTGCATTTTCTTATGTTCAAATAACCTTCTTTCTTCACACCAAGAAACTTTTTATGTTTTTAAATACACATCACTTCTATGAAGAGTTACTGAACTGCATTTTCTTTCCCCTCCAAAGCACTTTTATGCATACTTTGTTATATCATTTAATACATTATAACCATTTGTATTAATATTTACTCTGTAAATGACTTAAAGTTATGTCTTATTCTCATTATTTAATACTCAGAATAATAATGGTACAGTTTAATGAATACATGTAAAAATGATGGGTACATGCATAAGAGAATGAGATGGATAAGCTCAGTTTCTTTATGCAGAAGACATTTTCTTTGAAAGAAAATCAAGCCTAAAAACAAAGTACCGACAAATACTTCAGTAGATGATAGTTATATCCAGGTGCTATGGTGTTTGTTAGATACATTATATAAGAGTTCTACTAAACTTCACTCCCAACAATTTACTTTTACTAATTTTCACTTTCCTCTTATGTAAAACTGTACTAAAAATATCAGTTACATTTTGGGGGTTGGAAAGAGTTTAAAGTAAGATGCAGCAACCCTTTTAAAATCTCAGTCTTTGACTACGGTATAAGTTAAATTTATATGGACGCATATATGTATACATACACACATATAAAATGATTTTGTGAGTGGGATATCTGTTTTGGCTAGAATAGAGATGCAATCAGAACATGACTAAAATTATAGAATAAAAATAGAATGTTTTCTATGTTAGCATCATCATATAATAATAACAATAGTGGTAGATTGTTTACCAAGTACAGAGCAATTCCTCCTCCTATTAAAAAGCCACAATAGACATCCACTGGGTGGTTCTTATACTGAGTTATTCGTGTTAGCCCACAGATAATTCCACAGATGATAAATGTGAAGACCAAGAGAGGCTTCAGAAGCTTAGAAGAATCTGTTAATGTGGAGTTGAAGTACATCTTAAAAAATGAAAACCAAAGGTTAGGTATGTTAGCAACATCATACATTATTATGTTACAAGCAATTAAACTCAAAAGTCTAATGATTGTTACATTAGACCTCATTCCTCCTGCCATTATTATGTTTTATACTTGACAAAAAAGATAGTATATAACCAAATGCTTTAAAACAATAAAAGACATCTTATTTAGCTCCATGGAAGTTTGAAAAGAAAAGTTAAATCAGAATAATTGATTGAAAAGTTAAATCAGTGTAACTGATGAGCGGAACTAGTTGATATCCATATTATTTCATAATTTCTGTTCCTATTTCTCACATAAGATCTCACTCATGGCTATTGTACTAATTAAGGTATGATGATTAATTAGCATTTATCAATCACATTTGCTCTATTATGACATAAATACACACAATACTTAAAAGTAAAAAGGTGTGCACATATAATGAAGTTTTTTGGGGTGTTAGAATTTATACCATTCACTATGTAGTTCACAGTAGACTTCTATGAAGTATAGTATTATATTATATAGATAATAGATTATTTTTATGACTATACAGAAAATTACTGAAATATTATTTGCAATAGCATCACATTTGTTTTTCATGCCATTGCATGGGAGGTATGCTAGAATAATATTTACTATTTTATTACTGTATGACTGGATACTGTTATTAAACACCTGAGAACACACTTTTTCTGCCTTTCTGGCAGCTTGGCCTAAAGACCAAGTTACTTACTGAAACATATACAGCTGCAAAGGCAGCAAGAGTCGCATGTTGAGAAGGGAATGATTTTCTGCCAAAGAAAAAGAGACAAATTATTCTTTCTGGTTCAGAAACACTGCTAACAACTCTATCAAGAACACAGTGTAAAAATGTCCAACTTAACAATCACAAGACACAGTAATAACTTTAGTTGCTTAGTTTGCTGCATAAAGAGTTAGATGAAGTAACCTCTGCTAATATCCATCAGTTTTAACAGTAGTTAATAAGTGCGATACGCTTTTGGATGTATAATCCTAGCTCTACAAGGAGTCACTTTAGTACACCTTTGGAATGACAATTGATAAAAAAATGGATTAAAACTTTAGTTGTTCTTTGGTATTAAATTCTATCATTTTTAAACTAAAATGTAATTAGAGCCTGTGGATTTATTCTTTATTTAATATTTAAGCTTTAATATTCTTTCTATGCTCTTAAATATATAGTTTCAATTTCAGCAAAATTTCAAAGACAAAATTATGTTTTCACAGTAGTGGGTCCAAGCATATTCTTATACTTTTGAAAGCACAAAAAGTAATTTAATGAAATGTTTCTCTATATATTTCATTTTGAACAAATTATCATCTTGAGACTCAGTGAAGCATATTTAGTTAAATACTTAAGGATTAGTTGAGAGAGGTGAAATACAGGAGAGTGGGAGAAATACTAGAAGTATGACAGAAAAAAAAGAAGGTGAGTTTCTTGAAATTATTAAAAAAAATTGGAGATATAACTTAGTGATAGTGTTCATGCCTAATTTCCATGAGGCCCTGGGTTCTATTCCCATCAATGCACACATACACCATAGAAAAAATAAAATTCAGTTATATTGTTATCTTACCAATTATTTTATACAAAGAAAAGGGATTATCATTTAATTAGATGTTAAAGAGAGAGAAAGAACAGAGGATATAGAGGGATATGGGCGATAGTAACAACTTTTTTACTATTTGTTCTTCTGGAATTTATTTCACTTGAAATTCTTGGACATTATCTTTCTTCATCCAAGTTGTTTATGTTTATTGAAAAAAGGCTAATGCCTTGGTAATTTTTTGTCATTGTTCATCTGCATCTGTTTCTTAGTTTTTAAAATGCAATGTGTGAAACTGTATACTGATGTGGACTTATACAAGGAAAATATATGAACTGTCTTCTACAAAACTCTGTAGGACTGGAGTAGCAGTACAGCAGGTAGGGTGCTTGCCTTGCACAAGGTTACATGGGGTTTGATCCCCAGCACCACATATGGTACCACAGCTGCACCAGGAATGATCCCTGAGCACCATGGTTATGACGACCAATCAAACAAGCAAAAATCTACCGAAGCGGGGCCAGAGAGGTAAAACCTAAGGTCTAGAGTATGTGCTTTACACATGGCATGGGAATAACTCCTAGAGGTGCTTGGGGGGGGGGGGGCATGTAGTGCCTAAATAATGTGCAACATCTTGAACTAAGGCCAGGTTTTCTCTGTGCCCCCAACCCCAAATAATAAGTTTACCAAAAGGGCAACCCACGTTTTAATAAACACATAATGCAAATGTAAATATCATATATATTTAGTGTTCCACTTAAGTCACACAATATGCATATGATTAAAAAGCACAATGGAACTTGATGATATAAAGATAAATAGTCAGACTGTTAGCTGAAAGATGGAGATGGAGAGAAGGATTTGAAATGAACTATAGATGAATTTCTATGCTATAATCACAAAAGAGATCAATGAATTGAAAAGATCAAATTATTTTAACTGTCAGTGGAATGCTATTGTTATTACTAAGCAATGAAAATACTAAGATAAGAAGTTTTTAAATATAAATTTCTAACCTGCCACTATTAATAACGGTAAGGTCAGATCCTGAGCAAATATCTTCCACGATGTAGGAATTTTCTTTGCAAGACACATTCAGAGAAGTATAGTTTGGTTTACACACAGTCAGAAAGTATGGGGGCCTGATAGCCCGTGGACAACTGTATGATATCTGTAATGAGAGCTGTAGAACATAGCCCAAAAACATGGACGCCTAGAAGCAAAAAAGAAAGATATGTTACCAAAATAGTGCCAAATGTTGAAGTTTTGTCATCATCAAGCATATTTATCATATGTTATTTTGACAATCTGTTTTTTTGGGGGTTTTCTAAGTTTATTTTGAGAATATGAGACAGAAAATCTCTAAGCTAAACAGATAATTAAGGTCAAAATAGAGTCACTGACTATACTTACAGTAGTACTTTTCTATCATTTGTCAGTTGAGTTAAAAAGGGACAATTTTTTATATGAATACCCACAGGTTCCTTGTCAGATATCTGAATATGTTAAAAGGACTAGCCTTAAAGCATAAAATGTGGAGATTGGGGGCTGGAGCAGTGGGTAGGGTTTTTGCCTTCCACGCAGTTGACCCAGGTGCAATCCCCAGCATCCTATATGGTCCCCCCGCACTTCCAGGAGTAATTCCTGAGTGCATAGCCACAAATAACCCCTGAGCATCACTGGGTGTGACCCCCAAAAAAAGTGGAGATTGAAACAAGACTCAATGTAGTTTTAAAATTAAATTTAAAAAATATTTAGAAGTTTAAAATATTTTTGAAATATGAAGGCTATTTTAATTAGCTTGCTTTTATTTCCGGAAGTTTTTATTCCTCGAAGACCTTAACTTCGGTCATTGTTAGAAAAATGCTCAGAATTAGTTTTGACTCACTCCAATTGCAGTATTACCAGAATTTAAATTAAAACAGAGAGCACAGGTGACCCTCTTATGGAAATAATAATCGTTACCTTGGGGTGAGGACTGTAGCACCCTTCCTGCATGTTTAAATATAGACTTTTAAAAATCTCTTGGTTCAAATTCCATCTTTCTTTCTTTTTTTGGTCACCCAGTTCCTAAGTTGGTCTTTAAATCACAATCCACACATCCTAACTTTCCAGGCGCTCAGACTCTATCCCTGCTTCCAGCCTCTAGCCTCGGGAATCTAGCTCTCTGGTCCCATTCATGATCTCTAAGGAGCTTATGCCTCTCTGTTATCAATATCCTGGGTTCACTGACCTCACCTTCAAGTTCACTTTCATGATTTTCAGAGAAAGCTCTGTGAGAGCACCGAGACTAATCCTTGAGTTAATTCATCTATTCCAAAGCCACAGACCTGCATCTGACGCTGTTTGAAATTCCTTCACTGCTTATTGTCACAGAATCAGAAGTATGCCAATACTTTCTTCACTAACTCATTTCTAATATGGAAGAGTTGCAAGCTTCTAGAGAGGAGTATGGCCAGGCAGAGAAGCCACCTCTGAGTCCTGCCTTTATGGGACTCCCTCAGAAGATGGGGACTTTGGGTCTGACTACCCTCAGTCAACAGGCACTTGGGACTTGGTTGTATGTCCCTTGGTCTGCAGGTTTTGTTTCTTATGTGTCTGATGAGGTAGGTACTTTTTTTTGTCTTAGCTTCCTTAATTTGTGATTAAACCTATTCTTATATTGCTTAGAGGAGTAAAGTCTAAGGCATCACTTAAAATATATGTTATTTTTTTCTATGGGGAGCAAAAGAATGAATTTAAAATTTTTATACAGCAAATGAAATGAGGTCTTCCTTTGAGTTGAAAGGTAAAATGAACTTGTTACTGACATTGATGATGAACATAAAACAATATCTTTGATATAATATACTGTGAGCTGACTCCTCAACTCAGTTAAAGACCTGTGACTTGAGATGGTTCCTAGTCACAAACTGATACTGGTTTAATTCAGATGCTGAGCAGCCATGCTTATGAATTCTCCTTGTGTCTCATAAGAATAGATGGTAATGGGTATAGGATGTCATTGGGGGACCGATAGTAATGATGATGGTGTCACTTCTATGGTGACATTTCTATGCACAATAATTTCTGGAGAACAACACCCCAAAAAGAATTGAAATGCAATCACCAAAGGGGAAAAAGTAATTTCTGAAAGTTTTTCATTCATACTTGCTTGCTGAAATTTGTTCTTCACTTAAAAAATGACTATGACTGAAACCTAATCATGAACAGTTTTATAATATTATATCTCATGGTAGTATAATAAAATACATTTTAAGAAATGACTATGGATTCTGGGAAACCATTTAAGTAAATATATGTTTTATCCAGAGCTAGGATAAAACTATAATGAAAAACATTCGCCTCCAATCTCAAAACAGGAGCTATAACTGTAAATAACCCATTTAGATAAAAAGTCAAAATTTTGATGTTTTAACAATTCGTATATTATGTAAAATTCATCCTTTACCCCAAATTATACCTTTGGTTATAGCTTTAAGAACTTATCTGTAATTATATATAATCTTTTGCCTTAAAAAATTCCTTTCTTTGTGCCTCCCCACACCCACCAACGAATCTGACAGCTCTTCTAAGGAAAGAGTTGAAGTTGCAGCCTCCAGCATTAATGTTGGGCTCCAATCCAACTCCATTTCTTCGTTTGGACAGGCAACAGTAGAGAATTCCTTCCCAACCATAATCTGCAAAGATAAGAGTGTTTAGAAAATCGATTCAACAATACAAATGAATCTGTTATCTCATATCGTATTACATATCGTATCTTATATCGTATCACCGGTTTTACAAAGGTGAAGCTACTTCCATTGTTAAAACATTTTAGAGCTGTGAGCAATATCTCCTGAACATTTGAAGGAACGGGAACTATAAGAAATCAGCGTACCATAAAGACCATTAATTGCTGTTTTGTACTCTTACATATGAGTCAAGGGTGTGACAGCATCCTGGTGTTTTAATGTGGTTAAGACACACAGCCTCTGCTCAATCACACTCAGTGACAAGTAATTGAGTAAACACATGATTACTGATTGATTTTTAGTTTAGGTCTCTTATACTTAAAAACATGTTTTGCAGAAGAAAATGTTCCAGTGTTAAAGTCAGAACATTTAGTAGATTAATTCAATAAACTGACTTAGAATTGAGCAGAAGGATTATTTCATAAAAGGAATGCATGAGGGTAGAAAAGTTCTAATCCAAAGCAGCTGTTCCTCCAAAACAAATAATATTATAATATCGTTTTATTTAAATGAAAAATTCTGAAATGACCATTATATATTTTACAGGGTCCAATAAGGCAGCCAATACACCCCTGTAGCTATTGATTTTTTTATATTTAGTTACTGAAATTGAGGAGCTAAGGGATTTTTGCTTTGTTCATTTTAGTTTTGGGGCCACACCTGGCTGTGCTTGGGGCTTACTCATGGCTCTCTGCTCAGGATCACTCCTGGTGCATTCAGGGGACCATAAGGGGTGCTGGGGGATTGAACCTAGTTCTGTTTGGTGAGGTAAATTGCCCTGCCCATTCTACTGTCTATCTGGCCCTGAGGATATAACTTTAATTTTATTTTCTTATATTTAAGTATTTAATTTTAAATTAATCTGTATTTAAAATGAAATAGTCATATATGGCTACTGTGCTGTTATTGAAGGGTTCAGATTATAGAAGAAAATCAAAGTAAACAGGGTAATCTTCCTATAATATATTTAGGAGATGCATCATATTTGATTTACACTGAACAGAACTCCATACTCTAGTATCAGAGGAATTGTTATTATTACTATTATTATTATTATTATTATTATTATTATTATTATTATTATTATTTTGCTTTTGGGGTCACAACCGGCAATGCTCAGGGGTTACTCCTGACTCTTCGCTAAAGAATTACTCCTGGCAGTGTTCTGGGGACCATATGGGATGTCGGGATCATACCATGGTCAGCTGCATGCAAGGCAAATGCCCTACCCACTGTGCCATAACTCCGCCCCCAGAGGAAATATCTTTTAAGACAAAGAAGAGTACATTTGTTTTGGTCTACCAAGAAAGAACTCAATATATTTTGGCAACATTTTCTTCAGGAAAATTTCCATGTAACTCCTTTCTGTACCTTACATTGAATTATGTCTCTTTCTATATGCCTTATTAACTTACTTTTAGTAACTTAGTATAACTTTAAGTGGACACCAAATTTTTGTTTGATTGTCTCTCACTAGGTTGGAACCGTATTTCTATTTTATTTTTCTCTTACTAGATTGGAACCTAAAAATCCTATTCTGACAAGCATAGTTCAGCACTTCAGAATTTACACTGGTTAACTTCAATGTAGCATTTTCCAGGGCTAACTGTCCTGGGCATTTGAGTTGGAGTTATTCTGAATATGAAATGCAAAAAATTTAAATTGATGTTTATTTATAAAAAGATATTAAACTAATTGGGGACAAGGGAAATTTTATAGTAGGTAAGACATTTGCTTTGAATACAGTTTACCAGGGTTTGAGCCCTAGCACCACTTATATGGTCTCCAGTTCCTGCCAGGAGTGGTTACTAAACACAGTGTCAGGATTAAGCTCTGAGCACACCCAAGTATTGCTCAAAATCAAAGGAAACAAAATTTCAAATAATTGGGATGGTTATGCTTAAGACATTTCCATGAAATCAGAATTTGAATTTGTGTGGTATGAAATATGGAGTTACATAAGATGCAGACACAGGACACCATATCATTTTAATTATAACCATGATCAATGATTAGGGCCTGAAAGCAGATTTCTTAGGGAAATATACAAGTTCCCATGAGTTGTTTGATCTCTATTTTGTAAAATATTGAAACCAATGTGTTTTTATTCCCAGTGTGTGTAGTAGGCTTTCTGGGCAATCCATGTTCATAGTGCTGAGAAAAGACTCCAGGAGATATCTGGCCAATGGGCCATAGGCTTGAACATAGGGGCCCTAAGACTATACTTCTGAGGACCAAGGGATCATACCATAGTGTTTCCAGTGGGACTGGCACCCTGTGTCCCTGGGATCTGAACTCTGGTCCTGGTCCCTGACTTCTGAGCTATCTTCTGGTCCCCAAATGTCAGATTTTGAAAAAAAAAAATCTTTGGCAGTAATTTGATGAACTTCTGCTTTGAATTTTCAGTCTGCCTATGCCTTTCTCAATGATGCAGGTGTGAGTTTAGATAGTCTTTTGTTGGTGTTGGGCAGGGAGTTTTGGGTCACAATGTTAGTGCCCAGATCTTATCCCTGGCTCATGCCCAGGGGTCACTCCCTGTGTGTTCTGGGGACCATATGTGGTGCTGAGCATCAAACCTGGGTTAGTTATATGCATCCTCCTTAAACATCTGTACTATCTTTTCAGGTTTAAAATCTTAATTTGCATAAAAATATCTAAAATGGAACTCTACCAGTGGTCATATATTTGTAAAAGTAATGCAGCTTCTTTAAGATAAAAAAAATAGAAAAATGAATTTTGGAATTATTGTACATTGACTTAATTATTTATAAAATATAATGCTACACTATTACTTTAAGTTAGTCATGGAAAAATTGGTCTTATATTCTGCACAGATAAATGTTACCTTATCTACCACACAGAATCATACTCACAGAATAAAATAATGGTTATTACAAGTTCATCATTTAAATTTTTTTGATCACTTATTCCTGAAACATATTGTTGGGTGGCTGAAATATAACAGTTCTGTATTCATTCATTTCCCCTTATTTCTGTAAAAAATGTTGTCTTTTTCCCAATTACATGTATAATTATTCTTGTCCATGAATGATAAATCATAATAACTTATTATTCCAGTGCTATTAAGGAAAAAATGTGCTTACTCTACAGCACAAGTTACTATTCCAAATGACCTTTTAAATTTCAGAAATTTATCTTAATTGTTAAATATGCTGGAAGCATATTAGGAGAGCACTTTTGCGGTCTTGATTGTGTGACATGAAAAGAGTCTTCTTGCCAATATTTTGACAACATCTAACTTTCCTTGTTTTTAAGGAGCAATTAATTCTCATGTCTCTTCATTTAACTTTGATCTATAAGTCTGTATATGGAATGCTGTTCTATTTGATGTAAATATAGAATGATCCTCAGTAGAAAGGTAGAAATTGTCTATATATTTTTCCAATATACTATACCTGTTTGTTTCCTTGATCTGGATCTCTTGCTGCTGTGCTAGATTACTTGTTTCAATTCTAGGTCTTCATATAAAATTGTGTTTCTACTGTAATTTGAAACTATGAAACTATTTATGGAATTTATATCCAGATTGCTTCATATACAATTAGAAAAAAATTATTTTGCGTGTCAAATATCATGGCAGGTTTTTGTTGTTATTGTTGTTTTTAAGAATTCTGAAGTGACTCATTCAGTGACTTATTCAGGAGATGTAGACAGGAAAAATATGCTTATTATTAAAAGGGTACTGCCTTTAGAATAATCGACAGATGGGCAATCCACAGTTGAAAAATCTTTCTTATAAAACAACAGAACAAAGTAGTAACATTCACAATAGTATCTTCAGTGTTTATTCTGTATTTTGACTGCATTGTGTTCTAAGACTAAGGTTACCTTTTAGGAACTATAGTTTTTTTAATAGAATTCTTTTAAAAAATACTTTATTTTCATGTCAATTTAAATTTTCTTATTTTATTTTACTACTTTGAGATATACAATTACAAAACTGTTCATGATTAGGTTATAGTCATACAGTGTTCCGACACCCATGCCTCCACCGGTAAACATTTCCCACCACCAATGTCCCCAATGTCCTCAGATTCCCTCTCCCCTTCCCCAGCCTGCCTCTCTGGCAAGCACTTTTGCCTCTCTCTGTCTCTGCCTCTCTCTGTCTCTGTCTCTCTTCTTTCTCTCTCTTACTCTCTCTCTCCCCTTTCTCTCGCTTCTCTTGCACATTGTGGCTTGCAGTACATACATTTACAAGTTATTGTTTATATATCCCTTTGTTGACATTCAATGCTCAGTTCTAATCTGCTGTTAACATTTGCAACAATTATTAGCACACTGGTCCCTTCTCTGTCTTACCTAACCTCTGACTCCCACACACTTGCAGTAGATTCAAACCACTCTTCATGTCAATTTTTATGCAGATTTAATTTAAATCCTGTTATGTTCTCTGAAAAATAATCTCCAAAGAACTGAACAGAATGTTTATTATTGCTTTCAAAAATGAGAGTTAATGTTAAGGTTGAAAACATGCAATTTAAGGGATGATTTGCCAGTTTTAGAGAGATAAAGATATATATTTCATAGACAGCAATAATGTTCATAAAATATAAAAAAATAAGAAAAGGAAAAAATAAATGAAAAATTTCAGTTTCAAATATAGTAGCAACACAAATTAACTTGTTATTTTAGGGAACACAAATCTGCCACCCCAAGTATGCCTCTGGTAAATGATTAATCTAATGGATGGGTGCCCTGGAAGCAGATTGGAGATCACCTATGATAAACATATTTATTTATGCGTTTAAATATTTCCCTTAGATTAGAATGCTTCTCCTTACAGTAGAAGGCTCATAGATGAGAGCCTTCTACTGAGAGCATACCACCTACACGGCAGAGCCTGGCAAGCTACCCGTGTTTTATTTGGTATGCCAAAAACTAGTAACAATTATGGACCTCAATTCCATGACCTGAAGAAAAGTTTGAGGCTCTTTCTGTTCCTGGAGCAAGCAGATGCCCTTGGGCTGCACTTGCTTGGGACAGGACGTATGGAGATGTTACTGGTGCCCGCTGGAGCAAATCGATGAACTATGGGAAGACAGTGATACAGTGATACAGTGAATATTTCCTTTTATTGAAAATACTGTAATTTATAAAGTTGTTCCTTATATAGTTGTTTCATGCATTTAGTGTTTGCCTCATCTGTTTCTGATGAACCCAGAAGGGTGCAGGATGATTAATTTTTTATCTGATAGCATAATACAAAATCTGTGACGCGAGCATTAAATGATTCATATATAAATGCCTTTATAAAATATGGCACCTGCTTTTGTCTACAGAAAACCCATTTAAAGACTGTTGGTGGATAAAAAAAAGACTGTTGGTGGAAAGAGATCTTGTTTTCCTTTGTCTTCTATTCTGTGATGAATGAAAAATAGGAAGGTTTTTTATTTTTTAAAATCCTCATATAAGTGAACTCCAAAAACTATTTCCAAATGTAAGATTTTGATTTTTTTTTATTATTGTGTATCCCCTGCCCCAGTGTACCCCCTCCCCCAACTACACTTGGATCATACTTATACCATCATAAGGATAAAAAGAACTGGGCTCAGAAGATAGTACAGTGGTTTGATCCTCATTGTGACGGGGATGGTCTTCTGAGCACTGCTGGGGTGGCTTTGGATGTCCCTAGCACTTTATGACCAAATACTGTAGGACGACGACCTCCAGCTTTCACTGGAGAACTGGAATTTCTCTCAGCTCCCTTCCCCCATTCCCTAACAGCATTTGGGAGAGCTCTCCTCACACCCCCACCCCCAAAGAAAGGAAAGAAGAAAAGAAAGAAAAGAAGAACATTCTAGGGAGTCAAGGGATTAGCCTATTATTTTCATTTTATAAAATGCTTTAAAAATATTCGAGTAGTAAAATGATTAGATTGCAGTAGGAATAATGATTCTAAAACAAGGCAACTAGAGACACTACAGGAAAGTGTTGAGGAAAACGTATGTTTGGGGAGAAGGCCTTAAAAACAAGGAAGAAGAAAGGATTAGCTAGATGGCAACTAGACCTTTGGTACTGGCTATGAGGTCATATATGTTTGTGACGGTGTTTAGCTAACACTCCTAGAATTTACACAATGCTGTGTAATAAAACAACAATAATAACAATAATGTTTTAAAATGGGAACTCTTTAGAGAGAAGTATGCTGAGTAGTTTAATGTTAACTGTCACTTGTTTACCATAAACTTGCTGAAATCAATGTCTAATGAAAGAATTGCTGATGCTGTAATTGTCCTGGAGCAATGATATGGAGGAAATTAGTCACTGTCACTGTCACTGTCTTCCTGTTCATCATCGATTTGCTTGAGTGGGCACCAGTAACATCTCCATATGTCCTGTCTCATGCAAATAGAGCCCAAGGGCACCTGCTTGCTCCAGGAGCATGAAGAGCCTCAAACCATTCCATCAGGGAAATTAGTAACACCAGTTATATTTATATAGGTTGCCTTTTTGGCACGCAGGAGCTAGGGAGGCCCTGTGGAGAAACAGGAATTAAGTGGTCCCTTTTTGTGGTAGGTGTTGGCTGGCCTAGGCTCCCCAGTTAAAATTGGTGAACTGGATTCTAAGGAAATTCTGTTCTTTCATTTTGCAGTGCTCAAAATAGAAGCTTTAAAGATGACACATTAAAAATTTGTTATGGAAAATGTGGTACTTAGAGAAATAGGACATAATTTTTAGGCCAAGGTAACTTGTCCCAGGACATGTTAACAGTGTCAGCAAAGGATACATGTGTCAGAAATGGTGCTCGAGAAGGTCCACAATTAGATGTATTAGATTATTAGATTTATTCTCCTAGCAATAAATATATTCAGAAATTTGATTTAATATCAACACAGCATTTTCAGCATCATAAACATTTGTATATCATTTTATTCATTTTATTCATTGTATTTAAAGTGTAAAAATTATAAATTGGAACACTGTACCCTAGTTAGAAGAATTATTTTTTAGCAAAATCTAGTTAAGAATTTATTTTTTCTTCTCTGTCAATGATGACATTGATTTTGTTATGTCTTTGGACAAATGACAGAAAAATGCTATTCTGAGTAATATTGAACTTTTGAGGTGTTATTTTGAGTCTGTTTCAGCTACTTCTAAGCATGCCATTAAATTACAGTCATCCTGGAGTGATGATAGTTCAGATGACTCACTAACTTAATTTTGGTCTCTTTTTGGCCACATTCTGTGGTACTCAGGAATTACTGCTGTCTTTATGCTCTGGGATCACTGCTGGCAGGGTTCAGGGCACTGTATTTGGGGCTAGGGATTGATCATGAGTTGGCCACATGCAAGGTAAGTGCCTTACCTGTGGCACTAGGTCCCTGTGTACTATTGCATCTTCCCCTTTGACTCGTTAATGTTTAAAGTATCTGGGGAATTTTAAAGTCTAACAAAAATTCAACAAAACCTAACTTATAATTTTATTTTTCAAAAGATCTTTATATAATTTATAGGGTTAATAATTTTATGAATATTTGAAGTAGGGGAAGTTTAAGAAAACAGAAATCCACAGACGTGAAAATATGGAGTTCAGAACGTCTCTTCAGAGTCTTTTCTGAAACACACTAATATTTTACGTGAGACTAGGCTAATTCATTAGGAAGTCTTGTAAAAACTTCATTCAATACAGTTTTTTATGTGACAACTGCATTTTCTGACATCCATGCGTGTTCAAAGGCAAAGTAAGAGTTCATATTGAACTATGAAATAAATATTATTATACCTAAAAATATTTTTGCTTCTTCAAGTAGTATTCTGAAAGAGAAGATAAAGTGGAAGGGCTCATTCAGTCTTATCTATTAATTGATCTTAGCATGTTGTTCAAAATGTACAACATTTTGCTAAAGCAAATAAAAACAACTATTTTAATTGAATTCCAGACCATTTTGTTACATATTTTACAAGGCAAATGTTTGTTTCAGTCTCAATTTGTCTTAGTATGTGTTTCAGGAATGTGAGTAGCACTTTCTTTACATTATAATTATTGATACTTAGTTATGATCACACAAAAAATACGAACTTAATAAAAAATTAAAGCCTATAGAGACAGGAGAGATAATATAGAAAGTAAGGTACTGTACTGCCTTGAATGCAGTCAATGTGGGTCCAATCCTTGACACCCATATAATGCTCTGAGCCCCAAACCAGGAGTGATACCTGAGTGCAGAACCAGGAGTAAACCCTAAGCACTGCCAGATGTACCCCCCCAAAAAATCAGTCATTTAAGGGGAATTTTAAAGTTACAAGCTTTATTTCTTCATAATTACTTGCAAAGCAAATAATAATTAAGATAATATGATAGCAAAAAGCATACATTCCTTATGCAAATTTTTTGCTATCATATTATCTTAACTTTAATACTGGTAATTTTCTTTTAAAAATCTAATTATACTACTGTGAAATATACAATTACAAAGTTGTTCATAATTGGTTTTCAGTCATTCAGTGTTCTAGCACACATAGATCCACCAGTGCCCATTTCCCACCACCAGTGTTCCCTGATTCCCTCCCTCCTTCCTTCTGCCTCTATGGCAGGCACTTTACCTCTTTTCTTTCTCTCTTTCTCTCTCTCTCTCTCTCTCTCACACACACACACACACACACACACACACACACCTTCTCTTACACATTGTGGCCTGCAATACATACTTTTAGGGGGTTATCATGTATATCTCCTTTGCCTATATTCAATGAAGCTCAGTTCTAGTCTGGTGTTACCATTTCCAACAATTGTTAGCACACATGTCCCTTCGCTATCTTACCTAACCTCTGATTCCCACACAGTTGTGGCAGTTTCCAACCACTGACAAGACCTCCTGATCCAAGTTTTGCTTGGGCTTGGATATTAGTCTCTTGCAATTTTTATATCTCACAAATGAATGCTGTCATTCTATCTGTACTTTTCCTTCTGACAATTTTCACTTAGCATGCTATTTTCCATGTCCTTTCATTTATAGGCAAATTTTATAACTTTATTTTCCTAACAGCTGTATAGTATTCCATTGTATAGATGTACTATGTTCCTTTATTCAGTCATCTGTTCTCTGGCCCTCAGGTATTTCCAGATTTTGGCTATTGTGAATAGTGCTGCTATAAACATAGAAGTGCAGATGGTGGTGTTTCTGCTGTGTGTTTTGGGCTCCAAGCTTGTATTACCAGTACCTTTCAACTATTTAGTATTCCATCATGTTGCTATCAAAATATGACAGCATTTCCCAGGTCAAGATTTAGAATTCACATTTTATTTGATTTTTATCATATTTATTACACAAATATGGTCATTCTTGATTTGGAGGACTGAATACACCATTTGTGAATAGTTCTTACCGTAATCGCGGGACCAGCAAAAGCCAAGCTAAGCAGCATGAGGAAGGGAATTGCCTCCTGGGTGGGTTCAATGTATGGCATGCTAAGACTCGGTCATAGCAGCTAAATCCAGAATGCACAGGTTTGAAGACATCCGTGAGTTCAAGGAAATAGAGACTGACCACTGATGATGCCAAAATAGGCAACTGGGAATAAAGAATAAAAATGATCAGTTTATTGTATGCATAGATTCAGTTCCACATGATGATTTACTTCCCTTCTCTCATCCCTCCTCTCTCATTTCTGAGATGCTATTACTTCTGCCTGTAAAATATATCTGCAGTTTATTCCCTTTTTACACAAGTATATAATGAGCTCATGTCATCCCTCACCTTTGCTCTTGGGTTACTTCTTAACTGATGTTCTGCTTTCACCTTCCCCACATCTTATCTATTTCTCATTCATTTCCCACTGAGCACTTGAAGATATTTTAGATCAAGTCACTAGCTGGTTGGTAGTGTTGGTTGTCATTCTGCTTGAATAAAATCTAAATACCACATCAAGGAGCTTCAGGTTCTGCAGAATCTGGCTCTAATTTCAGTTTCTTGCATCTTTACATATAACATTTATACCACACCCCAGGCCCTGACCACCGCCATCCAATTGGTAGTCACTATTATATTGAGATATAATTGACATATTGCTGATTTAATTTTATCTGCATATTATGATTATATCTTTGCAAATATTATTAAATTATCAACCATCATTGTAGTTTCTATTCTACTTTCTTAGCACCTTTTGGATTCACATTATGGATTTAATATTATCTATAGTTAACATGCACCATATCATTTACCATGATTAATTTAACTTACAGTTGGAAATGTGTATCTTTTGACTTCCTTCATAGATTTTACCCACCCTCACTCTTTGGCCTCAATCACTCACCAGTCTATTTTCTGTTATTTATATTTGTGTGGTTGGCTTATTATTTTTTATATTCCCCATCTATGTGAAATTAATTTGGCATTGTTTTTCTGTTTTTCATGTAGAGTCTTCACCCCTAAGAATTAAAAAGTACATTAAAATCACCAGGACTTCAGGGGGCTGAGTGCATTTTTTTTGTATATGGGACTCAAAGGTTTGATCCCCGGATACATATGGCGTCCCTGAGCACCACCAGGAACATCTTCTGAATGAACTCTGAGAGTAGCCTCTTAATGCTTCTGGTCATGGCTCTCAAACCATAAAGCAGTCAGATAAGACCCTCAAGCCCCTTTATATTTCTCTTAATTTGATCATTCCAAATATCTGACTTTTTTTTTACCACTTCCTTCTCCATGAATGCAATAATAGCTACTATCAATCATGACCAATAAATCAGTACTTTATGGTGCAAAACTGAGAATCTCCCATTATGTCCAACTTGGTATTTTTTGTTTTAATTTAACAAATATTTCATGTAGTATTTTATGTCAATTTTTTAACATTTTATTATACCACCATGAGATATACAATTACAACGTTGTTCACGCTTGGAGGTTTTGGTCACACAGTGTTCCAGCACCCGCCCTCCACCAGTGCCCGTCACCCACCACCCATGTCCCCAATTTCCCTCCCCCTCCCACATCCTGCCTAAATGGCAAGTTCTTTATCTTCTCTCTCTCTCCCTCTCTCTCTCCTCCTTCTCCTACACATTGTGGGCTGCACTACGTACACTTAGAAGCCATCATTTGCATTTTTTTGTCTGTATTTAATGCTCAGTTCTATGTTGGTATCAGACCTTTTGACATTTATTCACACATGTTCCCTTCTCTATCTTACCTAACCTCCTGACTCCCACGCGCTTGTGGCAGTTTCTACTTTTGGTAAGATCACCTGGTATATTTATGTCATGCAAATAAATGCAGTCATTCTATGTCTCTCTCTTTCCTTCTGTTTATGTCAAATTTTTTATTTTATACATTTTAATGAAAGTTGTTTGCTTGACTTTCTATTACAACATAAGACCTGTGCTATTATTAACTTCCTTTTGCGGGTGACGATGCTTAATTTCCTCTAGTCAGTGGCAAAGGTTGAACCCACGAATTACAACTCACATGTCTTATATCTTAATTATTTGTCTACTCTTTCTTTCCAAAATGCGAATCGAGTTTTAGGATAATGAAATGCAACTACATTAATTTATAGGAGTACTGATTTGTAAAACTACTAGGTTCCATTTGCAAATCTTTAATCAAACTATGTCTCACTTACCATGAATAAATTTGATCTGAAAATATAGTGCTCATAAATTCAGAGTTTTTCCTGAATAATTTTAATGTAAAATATTTCTAGTTTAAATCTGATTTGATGATCCCCCTCTTTCTTCTTTGAATCCTTTAGTTTGCATTTTAGGTATTTTATTGTATGTATTTTGTAAACTGTACCTTTGCAGCCTTCCAAAAAATCATATGACTATATATTTTTTTTGGGAGGTGGCTCCCCTAACTTTTCCTGGTATACTTTTCTCAGCTGTCACTTAGGCACTTAGGTGCTCTTGCCTGGGGATGTTCAGGAACAGTCAGGAACATGCCCGGCAGTTCTGGGCTTGGAATTTGAGGCTTCAAACTCCAGAAATTTGAGCTATCTCCTTGCCACCTGGGTGATTCCTTTCTAAATGCTTGAGCCTCAGAGTAGTAAATTTGATGATGCCTGCAAAGAGATAAACCATTGCCAACATAAGCATTATAAAAATTAAGTAAATCTTCCCTGTACTATTCACTATTGAATTTGGGGGGTGATACGTTAGGATTTGTACAACTATTAATGAAGATATAGTCATGGAATAAAATCATTATCCTTACTGTGTGTGTATTTCTGTGTGTATATGCATGTGTGCATGTTCTCAAAGGTGCACAGTCATACATATAGGAAGCACACTACACTCAGAATTTTAGATAGTGCAGAAAATTCAAATGGTTGTGTAGTTGTCTGGGCTTTGCTTTTTTTTTGGTTTGATTTTTGGGCCACACCTGTTTTGTGTTCAGGGCTTACTCCTGATGAGTCTGAGGGGAAAATATGACCAGATGAGTCTCCGGTATCAAACCTGGGTCTGCCCTTCCAGAGCAAAAGCTTTACTTTCTGCTATCTCTCAAGCTCCATTGTTTCAAAGCACCTAGAAGGATGTGATATACGTTCTTCCATTTATTATCACCAGTGTGACCTTGAAAATGTTTAGCTTTGTTTTCTTATCTGTGAAACAGGTTCATTTATGGTTCTGTAACCCATAATTACAGACAAGTGAAAGGATTAAATAAAGTCAAGTAATGTTCAGATGGGATGTGAAATAGTTTATAAATATAAGTATTAGTTGTTATAGGTATGAACAGTGATGTCATCAAATACAACTATTTCATAATGCCTTACTTGATCATATTTTCTGAAACTCTTTAAATTCCCTAGCTCTTCCTAATAGGAAATTATTACTATATACTCTTTTTTCTATAATTAACTGATTTACACATTTCTCTGTGAAATGAAAATCTTTAGGTAGAGGTATAATTTTACTCATTTTTACATTTCCTTTATATGAGGGACATGGAAACGACACACCAGTGATACTTAGGAGCTATTGCTGGCTCTGCTCTTGAGTGAACCCTGGCATTCTTGGGGACCAACATCCTGAACTTTCTCTCTAGCCCCTCATTTCTAATTTCCACTAATAATATACTTCATTATAACTTCAAATCTAAATGCATACATATTCATAAAATGAATTAATTTATGGATGAAAATGAGTTTGCTTACTAATTTGCATCTTAGTTCTTTCTGTGATTAACATTCTTGAACCTGTCACACTTTCTAGTTATACCAATTTTTAATCCATGTGTTAATTATCTCAACTCTATCAAAGCATGTTTAAGAACTTCCACTTGTTTTCAAAAAATAGGAATCACACTATTATTTCTTTTGATACTTTTATCCCCCTTATTTTTCACCTATTTATTCCGTGACTTTTTTCTCTTTACCTTTTTCATTTGATCCCCAAGCATTGTTTAGAGCGTCTGGGGAGGCTCAGTGATTGGGCCTGGTGACGTAGAGCTGCTCAGGCCTAGGGAAGCTGAGGCCCCCACGGGACAGCCAGGTAGTATTCAGGGCCACGGGGGCCACGGTTGGAAGACCTCTTGGAATCTACCCAGTGGTGTTTGGTACTTCTTTGAAATTAAACCTTTTTTACCCTTCATCTCTAACCATGATTTTCCTTTTTTTGTTTGGAAATAACTATTTGACCGAAATAGTCGTATTGGGGAAAAAAACAGTAATTTTAGCATTTTTGCCTATGCTGTATTTTACTTCTAGACAGTATAATGAGTTAAATTACAATGTTTACTTCTAATTTACTTGTTCTCAAAGGTATCTTTTGAAGTGCTCAGCAACAAAATGTTCTTTTTAAAGTAAGAATTTACCAGTGGTGCATTGCTAGTTTTAGTATAAATAGAAGACTGACACATATGTAATAAAATTAGAGACATCTTTTGATTACATTTAAAATAAGACTTAAGAAAGTTTGAAAGATCTATATAGTCAGGTGTCAGGAATTCTTTTAGTAGTCTAGAAAATTTTATGCAACCATTAGAGAAATTTAATTGCCTAAGGAGTAGGAAAACTGTTTTCAGAAAGAAAAGATAGTGTCTTCTTATCATCTGCTAAGGAACTTGTGAGAACAAATAATAGAGCTATACTTAAAAAATTATTAGGTTATAGTAGATAGGGTCAGCAAAAGAAATGTTTTCAAAAGATTATGTTTGCAATATAATATTGAATTTTCTTATGCACCTTACAAAGTAACGTCTACATTAGATAGCAATTTTAATGAGATATATTAGGGGAGTTGATCATCGGTGACATACTGGCTTTTAGCATGTTGACAGTAAGAATACACTTTGCTTCTCAAATGAGTGGTTTCACTTTAATATCTCTCCAGAGTAGTACTAGTAAGTTCCATTCTCTGCCTTTGGCATAAATAGTACAAATCAGAGTTCCCTGAGATGCTCTTAATTTGGTGACACCATGGTAACAAAATTCAATTAACGCAAAGGATATTAGTTGTCAATTGATTTGCTCAACATGTATTTATTGCTGAATCTATAGGGCTAGATAGTGCTCCATGTTGTGACAAATCCATATCCTATTTTCGTAAAGTTTCATTTTACAATAAGAATAATACTATAAAAAACAGAAAACTGTGGTAACTGTGGGGATTACTCTTTCAGTTGAAGAAAGAATACCTAATGCCATTTCAATAGAAACTGAATGAATAAGAAGGAACTAGCAATATTAAAGCTAGGTGGAAACATTGGTAGAGTGGTAAAAGGAAGTGAGCACCCTGGTGATGGGGATGGTATTCGAATGATATAGTCATGGAGCTGTCATTAACATTAATATAAATCACAGGGCCACAATAAAAACGATGTTGGTGGTGGTGGGGAGTGATGGGAGGTGAAATCAGGAACAATAGGTTTGGAATCCAACTTCACAGAATTGAAAGTTGTGGCAAGAGTTAGTATTTGAAGGATGTTTAGAAACAATCTGGAGAAGTTAAGCAGATATGTTAGATTATGTGGACTGTATGTTACAAAGCTCATTCTAGATGTTGCACTGAGGATGAATTGCAATAGTTGAAAAATATTGTGGAAATTGAGAACGGATCTTCAAAACTAAAAAAAATTGTTTATTGCATCCCTTCTATATGCTAAATGCTGCTTTGAGTGTCAACAATTATAGCTATAAACACAACAGGCAGCTCTCTGTACAGCACTGACAGGACGGTAGAGAAGAGCAGTTGTCCAGAAAGAGCTAATGTGAGCTTTTACGAGGGTGCAGTATAACATGAAGGGAATTTGTAGGTTCTGCATTTTTATTTTGGAGACTTGAAAAGATAGGATTTGTTGACTGTAAGTCACTTACCTAAGATAATAAAGTAAGCCAATTACTAACTGTAGTAACTGTAAGTCAATTATTAAACATAATAAGGCTGATGGCAAAGGCTTTAGGACTTGATCTTTTAGGCCTGTGGTATCCTTTACTAGGATGGAGAAGGCAGGGAGAAACTTGAGTCTAAAGATTCTAAGTTCCTATTTTAGAAATATGAAAATTGAGTTGTCTCTTTTATCAAATAGAGCTGTCAAGAGGAGAGAAGAATGTCAATCTGAAGCAGAGAGTCCAAGTTTACAGAGAGAAAGCTGTAAAATTTGATATAGTATTTTGCACAACACTACCTCACTTTTGAAGAACACTTGGGATCAAAATATTAAAGCTCAATTTTCCTGGTTTTGATGTGAATAATGACACAAGGTCTCAAAGTATTTAATGGTGATTCACTCATATATAAGATCTCAAATAGTATTTTACTGCAAATAATTTTTTTGAAGAGACAAGGAGATAGTACAGCAGCTAAGGTGCTTGTCTTGCATGTGGCTGACTTGGATTTGATTCCTTGAGCACAGTGGGAGTGATCGCCGAGGACAGAGACAGGGAATAAACCTTGCACTCCTGGATCTAGCCCTGACATAATAAATTAATAAATAAATCAAAATTTTGAAAATGAGACATTGGAGACCAGGAAGGTAATTCCAAGGAATGGGGTGTATACTTTGAATGCAGGAACCCCAAGTTTGATTTCTGGCAGTGTATGATTCCCCCAAATAGTGTCAGGAATGATTCCTCAGCAAGAGTTACCCTAGACTACCCCTAGGTGTTGAAAGAGAGCAGCTACTCACTCTCCAACCAATGCAGGCCTACTCATGGAAAGTTACCTATTTAGGTAGGGCCTAAGCGGCCTTTTCATCCTGAGGTAACCCTTTCTTCCTGTATCTACAACAAAAGGTCCAGAACAAATTCCTGTTTCTCACCCTGGCAGATGTTGGTAGGCCCCTCACCCACATCCTGTTATCTGGTCTGACTTGCATACTGACCTGCAATCCGCACGTATGCCTAGCCACACCAAATATAGAAAGAAGTATTGAGTGTGAACCGATTGGTAGGTGATGGTAACTTGTTACTAGTGATTGGCTGCCTGTGCACAGACCTTGATGTAATATTTTAAATCTATGGATGGTTATGCGCGGGCTTTTCTGTAGTGGTGGGAAGTTTTTTTTTAAAGACCCCATTGAAAGGCCTAGGGGCTCTTAGCCGCTGACTGCTTGTGGTCATGCTATGGGTCCATCGAGTGGCCAACCCTTTCAGTGTGAACCCCCAAACAAAAGAGTAGAGACCGACTGATAAATATTATTAAATTAAAAGAAAGCAAAATTATAAACAATAAAGGAAAATTTACACTGGAAGCTATAGTAAGAGACCAAAACCATTTTTTTAAGCTTCTGGTCATTTAGGAGGACATCATCACTAGCCATGATGGACCTTCCACCTCCTGTAGGATAAATTCTGTGATAACATTCCTGATTATTCTCTATCTTGTAGCTAATAAATATGCTTAGTTCAAACATTAAAATTAGCAAGAATGATAACATGTGTTTTATTTATTTATTTATTTACTCACCTATTTATTTATTTATTTATTTACTTATTTATTCAGTTATTTTTCTTTTGGGTCACACCCAGCAATGCTCAGAGGTTTCTCCTGAATTTGAATTAAGGAAATACTCTTGGTGATGCTCTGGGGACCATTGGTGATGCCAGAGATCAAGCCTGGGTTGGCTGCTTGCAAGGCAAATGCCCTCCTTGCTGTACTATCATCCTGGCCCTGGGGAGTTTATTTTTAATAAAATATCTCTACCTCAATTGCCATATATCCAGAAAAGTCTCAAAAATAAGGATGATAAAAACACACTAACACTGTAGTGTTATTAAAGGAAAAAATAAGTCAGAAATACTCTGCAGCATATTTAATTTCTAGAAAACCAAAGTGGTTTTCTCAAACCAAATATATGATGTACTTAGATACAAGTCGAAAAGGACAACATGGCTGGGGAAACTAATGCTGACCTTAGAAGCAAGATAATCCAGTTTCTTCCCTCATTTATACAGTAGATTCTGGGCTTTGGAGCAAGTCTTTAAAGAACTTGAAAGACTCATCTGATATTAGTGAAGTAAGTGGCTTCTTACACTGTTGTGTATCTAGTCGTAAAATTCTCCACATGCTGATCCAATTTAAGAAACCTATCTCTCTCATTTCACACTACCATCTCTCTCTATTATAGGTTCAATTTTCTTTATTCTTTCCATTATTTTTTCTTCCTTTTGAATGCATTAAGCCTAATTTTACTATGATGCAGCACTGATTACATCTTCAGGAGTGCCCATAAAGAGCTGGAGTGATAGTGCAGCCAGAGTGCTTCCTTTACATAAGGCCTCCCTAGGTTTTGATCCCTGACACCACATATGGCTCTGGTATCCCTACAGGAATGATCTCTGAGCACAGAGCCTTGAGTAAGACTATGCACTACCAGGTATGACCAAAATGTACCCTATTAATAACACAGTTAAGTGAAAATTTCCAGTGCTATTTATGACCTCTTATAATGTAACCTTGAATGGCTATTCTTGCTTAATTTACTCTCCACTTCCCCAACCCCATAGAACCTATATTCCATATTTTTTTATTATTTTAAAAAATTATTCTTATAAAGGTTGAGATAACAATATGTTCTCTCTGAAGTCTCCTGATGCTCTTCATTCAGAAATTAAAGACTTTGCTTCATATACTAAAATATTTTGTAGTAGGACAAATTAAAAGCCTTCGGTTGTGAATCTTTGTATATTATCAACCTGTCTTAAGATCGGAAACTTTAAAAAGTAAAAATATTTTAACACAATGTTTGAATGCTTTAGATAGCTACCAAGGTTTACTGAACTTAATCTCAGGAAAACTGGACAATACTATTAAAGAAAAAAATATGGAAAGTTCTTAACAATGCATCGTTTGTATTGAAGATGTATGTGCCTAAATGGTCTGGAAAGGCTGCTGCAGCATACAACTGCAACTTTTACAGCATTAAGCAGCAATTCCCTCAAATGTGTCCAACTTACAGATGGAAAATATAGTAATTACCAGATAATTGCAAACCTGGTGAGTGCAAAAACCTATATCCCTACTCAGTGCCTAAATGCAGAGAAATATGCTCCAATCTGCTTGCTTGCGGGTTTCAGTCTGCTTTTGCCCCTCAACGTTATAAGTTCTGTGATTCCCCAATGGGGAGGTGTTACGGAGGGTGTGTGTGTGTTTTAAAACAAAAAGCAAAACAAAACAAACATTTAGTTATTCCTAACTCATAAACACTTAGTTTCTCCATTGACTTCTTCCTTATTGCTCATATAGGAAAATTGCTTCTGCTTAGATGTAATGGCAGTGCTTCCTATATCACTCTTCACTGTCAATTAGTAAAAGTAGAATTTATTGAGCACCTACAGATATCTAATAAAAGGAGAACATATATTAAATTCTATTAAAACATTTCCCCATAAACAATTATGATTTGTTAGTGTTACTTCCAATCCCCTTTGGAAAGTTACAGGCAAATTTAAGACCCAGGTTCCAGGTCTTTGAAGCAACAAGGCTGGCTTCTGCACACAATGCCAGTAATTGAAACCTGATCTCTTAAATTCCTGGAAGCAGTCACTCCTTTAAACCCAGCTGCCTCTCTAGCACTTACCATCTGGCACTGCTCTAGGGCTTTTCAGGAAAGAATGGTCCCCAGACTGCCTGGGAAACATCAGTTTAAAGAAGAGAGGCTATAGATGGCCATGTTAGCAAAGGGTTTAAGCTGCAGTGAATGAAGGAGCCACAGGAACTTTCAAAATTCAGGAGAACTATTGGTTCTATCCTGGATGTTGTCTGCTTTTATCTTGACTCTGGGTGATTCTAATACACTACATTGGGAACTGGGTGTATTTACAACTCCAGATACGTTCTGTAATTGCTATTTCCTTTGAATCTCTTATTCTGGCTATTCAGAGCTAAGTCCAAGAAAGCCTCTATGTAGCAGGTGTGTGTTGGGGGATTGAGGGGTGTGGAGGACAATTGTTCTTTTTTTCCCTATTCAGTGGAAAGATCCTAGAGATGAAGAAATGGCTAATAAATCTCTATATATCTCCAAACATAAAATACAGCATTAAGTAATGTATGTGTGGATATTATAAATGTTGATATCCTTTAACCAGCGCCATCCAAACAAGGCACCCAGCCAAAATTTGCCCTTGCTCTACTGGCATGAGACAGGACTATGGAGATAACGGCCCGCTCTAGCAAATAGTGCGGGAAGATCGGATCGGCGTGATCCTTTTAAATGTAAGAAAAAAAGGAAACTAAAACTGAGTCATTAGATACCAATAGCAATGAATATAAATCAATAATCCTACTATATGCATGTTAGGTTTAATCTGTAAGGCTTCTTCTGTAAATCATTTTACCTAAGTGTAAACTAAATCTTTACAGCTTTGCAAACTCTAGCTGCGATCATTCATCGCTCTAATAGTGATGTCCAAAATAATGATACATGGCTGTTTTAGTGCCTAAATATTGATTTAGTATGTGGCTTGAGCTAGTAAAGCTTAGTAATCACCACATTTAACCTCAGGTCTTGAAGATTTGGTCCACTTACGTAATTAGACACTGAAGTATTTAAAGCATTGTTTTAGAAGGCATTTTCCCCCTCTTTTAAACCAAATTCGAAACTAAGACCTAATGCTGGGAACCTGTATTTCAGTTATTAAAAGTAAGTGCTGTTAAATCTGTCACAGCACTAAATTTCTTTTCCCTTAGAACATATGGACTTTTTAAAATGTAGGGTACTAATGGCAATTCAAGGCCAATGATGTTTGCCAGGTATTGTTAAACCTAATATATAAATGCATGCTTTATTCACAACACCTCTTTTATATTCTATATTAGCCACTACATTATCTCTTTTTTATATATGAGGGGACTGAGACACAGAAGAACTGCATGGTCTGAGCTTGGTTACACCAACAGAACTCTAGTTTCCAAGTTTATGTTTGTACTCATATCTACTGTCTCTTGTCTAAAAATTCTTCTAAGAAACTTTGCCTTTCTGAAGTATTTAAAAATTAGCAAAAAATAAATTAATATGACTGTATGTTTTTCTTTACATATTATCAATGTCACCCTGCAATCACTGCTGAGTGGAATTATGTGTTAATTTTGGCATTTATAGAATGCATGGATTTTTCCCTAAAAAAGTAAGATACATTCAATATTTAAGATCAAATACATTTCACTATTAGTAGGATTATTTTATTCATTAGCAAAAAGCATACCTAATTTTACCTGAACAATCCTCAAAGGAAATGCATAGTAGCTTTAGAATTTAACATATGGCTTTATATAAAACTAAACTAGTCTTCAGTCGGAAGTATGGCCACACAGGGTGGTGCAGGAGATAGGACAGGGAAGGGAAGAGTACAACAATCGTGAAGGAAGTGTTTGACCAAGAGGAGGAGGAGGTGTGTGAAAGGTCAGGAGTCTATGCATGAAAGCCCATCAGCAGCAAAAACCAGTGTACACAGTGCAGGAAACTTTCAGGGTTATTGGTGGAGGAACTGAACATTGGTAAAGGTATTGAAACATATTGTATGCCCGAAACCCAACCATGAGTATCTTTGTAGCTCACAGTGACTAAATTAAAGAAAATATGCAAATTTTTTAAAAAAAAAATATAATAATGTCAGGAAATAAAATCTAACTAAAATTCTGTTTGTGAAATTTGGGTTATAAAAGGCAAATTTCTCATACTGAGATTTAGAATGACATATGCTCATTCTATTAATCAACTTATCTGATTTTCCAGATAAGGTTTTAAATGATTAACACTGCAAAATTAAGGACTATATTAAGGCAATACAATTTAAGCACCAGCTTCACCCATAGTAGTTACTTACTATGTAAATTATGTAAATTATGAAGTACAAACTATTGAAGTGGTTATTATTTATTTATCTCATTACTGAAAATGATTATTATGTATTTAGTTGCAGAGCAGGTGTCATATCCCCTGAAAATAAAATTTAATAAATAGAAGATGACATATATAGCATTTTAATTTAGCCTTTCATACATAGAAAAACTTGCTTAGCCAAAGAAACTTAAGTTATTTTATTCTCTAATTCCTTTTGTATGGAAATTTTACTTATTGGTAGTATACTTAGAAAATGGAATTCCTATCCAGGAAATGAAACATCCTGGTTGATTCAAATAATTTATTTTTCATTATGGGAAACTTTATAATAGTACTAAAATAAGAACTACATGGCAGCAGTCTTTTTTTAATTTTTTTATTTTTACAATTACAAAGATATACAATTAAAAAGTTCATATTTGGGTTTTGGTCATACAGTGTAGCAGCACCCATCCCGCCACCAGTGCCCATCTCCCACCACCAACGTCCCGGTTCCCTCCCCCTCCCCCCCAGCCCTCCTCCATGGCAGGTTCTTTATTTCTTTCCATTTCTCTATCTTTCTCTTTTCCTTCCTCTCCAGACTATGGATTACAGAACATACATTAAAGGGTTGTCATGTGTATCCCTTTTGCCTCTATTTAATGCTCAGTTCTAGGTTGGCATTAGTACCCTCACAATTGTTAGCACACTGTTCCATTTTCTGTCTTACCTAGCCTCCTGACTCCCACACGTTTGTGATAATTTCCACATTTGACAGGACCTCCTGATGTATGTTTCCACTTGACCTTGGATATTGGTATCATAATATGTACCTATATATTTATGTTATGCAGATAAATGCAGTCATTCTGTAACTGTCTCTCTCCTTCTGGCTAATTTCGCTCCAACATAATCTTCTCCATGTCCATCCATTTGTAGGCAAATTTTATAACTTCATTTTTCCTAACAGCTGCATAGTATTCCATTGTGTAGATGTACCAAAGCTTTTTATCCAGTCATCTATTTTTCGGGCACTCGGGTTGCTTCCAGATTCTGGCTATTGTGAATAATGCTGCTATGAACATAAAAAGTAGGGATGGTGTTTCCGCTGCGTATTTTTGGTTTCCCAGAGTAGATTCCCAGGAGTGGTATGGCTGGGTCAAATGGGAGTTCAATTTCTAGTCTTTGGAGGAATATCCATATTGTTTTCCAGAAAGGCTGTACCAGCCGGCATTCCCACCAACAATGGATGAGTGTCCCCTTTTCCCCCACACCCACGCCAGCACTTGTTGTTCTTGTTCTTTTGAATATGTGCCAGTCTCTGTGGTGTAAAATGGTATCTCATTGTTGTTTTTGATTTGCATCTCTCTGATGATTAGTGATGATGAGCATTTTTTCATATGTTTTTTTTGGCCATTCGAATTTCTTCCCTTGCTGAAGTTTCTGTTCATTTCTTCTCCCCATTTTTTGATGGGGTTGTTTTGTTTTTCTTCTTGTAAAGTTCTACCAGTGCCTGATGTATCCTGGATATTAACCCCTTATCAGATGAGTATTGGGTGAATATTCTTTTCCCATTCTGTGGACTGGCAGCAGTCTTTTTAATCTGGCCCAGGTATGCTGATCCGGAGACTCACAGACATGGGGCAGAGCTGCAAGTGGCTCTCCCTGTGCCCAGCTGCTCATGAGGCACCTGGCAGGTTCCTAGCCCTGGCCTG
The DNA here is from genome assembly GCA_021461705.1 of Cryptotis parvus. NCBI lineage: Eukaryota > Metazoa > Chordata > Mammalia > Eulipotyphla > Soricidae > Cryptotis > Cryptotis parvus. Next base: position 263,876 of record JAJIBD010002609.1, read on the forward strand.
CCCAGCAGAGTCTCACAACAAGCCAGATGACCCCTGACTCCATGGGGCCTCCATTTTCCACATCCGGACTTCCCCCCTCGTCAGCACTCCACCCAGTAGACCAGTCTATCACAGCCCGGCTCATGGAGATCCACCATGCAGCAGTCTTTTTTTAGTCTGACCCAGGTATGCTGATCCAGAGACTCACAGATATGGGGCAGAGCTGCTACCGGCTCTCCCTGTGCCCAGGCACTCATAAGGCGCCTGGGAGAGATGGCAGGTTCTATCCCTGGCCCGCCACCCCAGCAGAACCTCACAACAAGCAAGACGACACCCCACTCCATGAGGGCCTCCATTTTCCACATCCGGACTTCCCCCTCGTCAGCACTCCATCCAGTAGACCAGCCTATCACTGCCCCAGCACGCCGCTTGCAGCTGCGAGGTTCATCAATAAATGCTGGATTTAGAGATGACTACAAGAGTATGCTTCACGCACGGCAGAGCCTGGCAAGTTACCCGTGTTGTATTTGATATGCCAAATACCAGTAACATTTATAGACCTCATTCACATGACCTGATGGAATGGTTTGAGGCTCTTTAAGTTCCTGGAGCAAGCAGGTGCCCTTGGGCTCTACTTGCATGAGGCAGGTCATATGGAGATGGTACTGGTGCCTGATCAAGCAAATCGATGATGAACTGGAAGACATTGAAACAGTGATGCTCATATTACTTTACATAGAAATTATTGAATTAGAAGCATCAGTATTTTGGAATTACTCTTCTCAGGTTTACTAAAATTAGGTGTCAATTTAAAATCAATTTAAAAGACCAGAGACTCTCAGACATGGGGCAGAGCTGCTACTTGCTCTCCCTGTGCCCAGCTGCTCGTGGGGGCGCCCGGGGAGGCATGGCGGGTTCTAGCCCTGGCCTGCCACCTCAGCAGAGCCCTCACAACAAGCCAGACCACCCTCCCACTTCTCCAAGGGGCCCGCCATTTTCCACATCAGGACTTCCCTCTCGTCACAGCTCCACCCAGCAGACCAGACTATCACAGCCCAGATCATCCACACCCACCCTGCAGCAGTTTCTTTTCAATCTGGCCCAGGTATGCTGAACCAGAGACTCTCAGACATGGGGCAGAGCTGCTTCTTGCTCTCCCTGTGCCAGCTGCTCGTGAGGCGTCCGGGGAGGCATGGTGGGTTCTAGCCCTGGTCTGCCACCTCAACAGAGCCTCACAACAAGCCAGACCACCCTCCCCTACTCCATGGGGCCTGCCATTTTCCACATTCGGACTTCTCTCTCTTCACAACTCCACCCAGCAGACCAGACTATCACAGCCAGGTCGCGTCCACTAGCGGCAGCGCAGTTCATCTATAAATGCTTTATTTAGAGGTGACTACAACAGTATGCCACCCGCACAGCAAGCCCTGGCAAGCTGCTCGTGTAGTATTTGATATGCCAAATACCAGCAACATTCATATTAGGTCATTCCCGTGACCTAATATAATGGGTTGAGGCTCTCTATGTTCCTGGAGCAAGCGGATGCCTTTGGGTTCTACTAGCATGAGACAGGACATATGGAGATATTACTGGTGCCCGCTCTAGCAAATAGATGATTAACGGAATTAATCTATGTGAATAATTAATCTATGTGAATAAATATAACAAACCAAGTACAGTGTAACAATATACATATAAATCTGATAAAATAGCACATTTTTTCTGATTAATTTCTTTAATGAATAAATATAACTGCTGATGGATTTACCAAGACTCTCTGGTGATAGATTATTTACCTGATATGAGGTACAAATACTGGACAAGTAGCCAGATAGAATGGAGAAGGCCTTTAAGCTGAAAGACCTTTGAGCAAAGTGGTCAATGAAGTTTTTTTTATTTATTATTTTATTTTTTTTGCTTTTTGGGACACACCCTGTGACGCTCAGGGGTTACTCCTGGCTCTTCGCTCAGGAATTACTTCTGGCGGTGCCTGGGGACCATATGGGATGCCTGGGATCGAACCCAAGTTGACCGCATGCAAGTCAAACTCCCTACCCGCTGTGCTATCGGTCCAGCCCCATTTATGAAATGTTTAAACAAATATATAGCCCTCCCAATCATCCACATTAAGAAATAGACCTCAGATTCTAAAAATGCCAGAAAGATAGTACAGTGGGCAAGGAGCTTGTCTTGTACACAGTCCATCCAGGTAGTACCCCATAAGGTTCTCCAAACGTCACTAGGAGTGATCTCTAAATGCAGGGTCACAAGCAAGCCCTGAGCAGTGTTAGATGTGACTTCCCAAATAGAAGCCATTTAAGAGTCCATTTACCAAATGCCTATACACCAAGCTCTAAGCAGCCTCTGACACTGGAAGCCCACTCATCTGGTATGTGGAGGTAAGCAGCCCATTCCTGTTCTCAAAAAGGGAAAGCTCCAGCCTTGCCTTGATGATCAAAATGTCTTTTTCCCCTTTATTATGCTAATTGCATAGACCTAATTTAGAAGTTGGTGTTTTCACTGCAATTTTTAATATGGCCTGGAAGAAAAATAATACAGGAAAGAATGTGGCATTGAGACTCAGCTAACTAAGGTGTTTGTTCTTCTGACCTATGCTGAATTGACCTCTTGGTCTCAGTATGAAAGTCAAGTGGTGACAAAGCAGAACCATTGGATTTAAGCTGCTAGAAACATTGGGACGAGCAATTCTTAGTCTTAATAACCCCACTCTGCAGCCATTTTCTAGAAGGTGCCGTTTTTGGCCTTCTTAGATATGTTGAAACACACACCTGAAGTCAATCAATTTCTTCCCCTATTCCTGAATAGAATTTAAAAAAAAAAAGCAAAACTCCTACTAACTCTCAGTGTCAGCCAGAAAAAAAGTCTTAAGTTCAGATAAGAGCATAGGTCTAGTGTAGGCTGTATTTCCCTCTCTCTCTTATTGAAGTTCGACTTTTTGATTATGGCAACAAATTGTGCATCGTAAATATATTGAGAACAGTGTCTTCTCCCTACTCTTTGCTTGCTTTTTAGAAGCTGGAATTATAAATAAATAGTATGACTTTCTTAATTATATCATGATATAAATATCTGAAAAGTCAATAGAACCAAATTTATCTATGAAGTAACCAGTGCATGATAGGTTTACATATCGAGGAATCTTGTATCACCAAATAATTATACTTCATATATGGTAAAATACAAAGAAAAGCAAGAAATCAGGTGACGATTTAGGGTAGAGGAGTTTCAAAAGATTCTACATGGATGTATTTACAACAATGTATCTGAATATATATGGATACGTATATATGTCATATCTGTAACATGCATTTCACAACAGATTATTGCCATCATTACTTAAGGGATTTCCCACAAATCCTCATGTTTTATGTCAAAATCTTTACCATTCTGAAGTGTCTGAATTATTCAAACATCAGTTCTACAACAAAAACATTCCCAGATCACCACTCAAAAGGTCAAAACCCTTTATCTCTTTATCCAAATATCATTTTTAAAAAGGTTGCAGTGAACATTACCCTGATAGCGTACAGAAGGTCATTCATTTCACCAAATAGGAAATCTTTTTTCATACTGTCGTATTTCTTTAGATAACATCATTTTCTTTATTTCATATATACCAAGTTAAGATATAGGACCTAACTTGCTTGCATTGAACATTTTCTGCTATTAAAATGCTACCATTGAACTAAACAAAATCTAAGAATGGTAGGGTCTCAAAGAGCATGTATTCACTAAACCCTTTGAGCAAGGACTTGCATACACTAACATGCACTGTAAATGTGAATTGTCTATTGACAAGTCAAGTAAGAGGTCTAACAGTCTCCATTCTGTGAGTGAGGGTGCATGTGTGTGCTCCTCTGTCCATGCAAATAATGAGTCAGCATTCTAATAAGGTTTTTTTTTATGTTTTCTACATTTCATTGAGATACTGTATCATTTTATGCACATTCTAAACAAATCAACAAGAAATCAACGTGATTCCCATGAAAAATACCGGTTTTCTAGGAATTAGAAACTTGCCTTCCAATATCTAAAGTCATAGGGAATGTTATTTTAGACAAGGTAATATTGGTTTTTCAGTTGGGAAAAAGAATATTCATTTATTGAATTTGCATCAGAAATTATTGGTCGTATTTTATAATGTGTATAAAATGAAACACAATTTTCACTACAAATGAGAAAACTGAATTTTGGAGAGAGTAACTCATCCAATATCACAAAACTAGGAAGCAGACCAAGTTAGGAAAAAGTCTATAATTATTATTTTATAAAATCCTGGAATTGCTATGTGATATTTTGTTCTCCCATATATATATAAAGGATATTTGCTTTTTATGTTTGTCTTATGCCAGGGCTTTTTAAAATTTTTCCACTTACAACCTTATTTCACCCAAGAAATTCGATGTAGGTAAACACTGCAAAAAAACACCTAGGATTCATTACATGGTTGATTTTGAATTAATTTTTTGGTTGTTGTGTGTTCTGAAACCTTTAACTCTTGCCAAATTTTTACTACCCCCACATTCTGTTATGCAACTCCATATGGGATCACGACCCACAGCTTAAGAAACTAGGATTTATGCAACTAAACTACTTTTACATGAATTATTTAAACTTTGTCTATGTCTTTGTTTAAATATTTTTTAAAATTCCCAAGTTTCAAATTATATGTAAGTATGCCCCAGAGCATGAAGTGAATATAATAAGGAGATGGGAACTCATATAGGCTTTAGAGATTTATTTTATCTTCAATTGCTCAAAAAAAGTCAACAAAACAGAGCAACATCTATAATGGAACATTCACAACCTATTGGTTTTTTTTCCTCTCTCTTTGGGTCACACAGGCTGTACTTGGGGATCAATTTTGGGTGGGCACTGAAAATAAATTTATATTGTGCTGGATATTCAGTTTACAAAGTGCCTTACCCACTGTACTATTTCTATGACCCCATAAACTACTACTTTATAAATAAAATATCCATGTCTACTATACAAAAATTAAGAAAAAATTATGTTCGTTATGATCAACCCTGCCTTGTACATGGATACAGTGACAATTTGCTAAACTTCTACTACCGGCTATGAAAAAATGCTAGTAATAGTTATATATTATTAATTTCCAAAAGAGACATTAAAAGTGATACTTATTCACATATAAGTGATTTCTTAGACACATATGGATAATATCCTGAACTGCGTTTTAGCACTGCTCTTTGGAAAGTATTTAATATCAGATTGGGATTGATCCTTTTGGAAACCATTCATGAAGACTCATTGCTGAAATATGATGAAGACTCTATTAAATAAAAGTTTTACTTCTGGTTGCAGCACGTTTTGGATCACTTGTATCACTTGTCTTCACGTTGATCATTGATTTGCTTTCGAGTGGGTGCGGTAAAGTCTCCATTCATAGGGAATGAGGTCCATTATTGTTACTGTTTTTGGCATATCGAATACACCACGGGTAGCTTGCCAGGCTCTACCATGGCTCTGGGTTCATCACAAGGGGTCCAGTCTTTTAATAATGAAGACATTAAATTGTATGTTGAAGTATGCAACTGCCTATAGCCTCTGCATCTTACCTGGAGTTACCTCCTGCAGTCTGCTTTGTAGATAGGAGCAGGAAAACAGTTTGGATCTGTGACTCCATGTGGCATAATATCTTACCATTTATTTTATGTTAGCTAGTATAAATAGTTCCTCTCATTCTTCAACTCAGTGAACTGGAATATCTTGCCAGAGTTTGTCTGGCTGAGTTGGATCCTCTTTTAAATATAACTATAATTAAATCAGAGAGAAATACTGTTTACCTCCTAGTAAGCAAGTGTGGCTCTCTAATAAGTCTAAAGGGTAATACCTAGAACAACTGCGAAGTGAAGACAAGGATATTGTGAAAGTTTGAAGAAATATATATCTGCCTGTAGAATATCTATGGTACAGATACATGCTTTATTCATTAATTCTGAGATACATCTCCGATGATGCCCTTCCCCCACTCTGCGTAGGGAGTGCAAGGAAACTTCAAAGGCAGACCTTGGCTGGGGCAATATGAAGATTTCAATGCAACCAGGTAAGCTTGGGGAAGTGGGAAAGCAAACCTGAAAGAATTGGCCTTGACTGCTGGGTCAGGGCTGAAGAAATATAAAAGTAGTAGCTCTCTTCCACTTCTGTCTTGGCTTGTGCTCTCGACCTCTGCTCTCCTTCTCTTCTTTATCTGCCCTGATGGGCCTAAGGCTGTGGTAGCAGCCATCTTGGCCTAGGATTCTAAACCTACACATGGCCAGGCCCCAGATGGGAACCTAAAATTAGGGGGTTTCCTATTATTTAATTGTATACCAGATTGTGTGTGTGTAAAAGCTTTTGAAACTTTGCTGGATTCACAAGACTTTCTCTGTCCACCAGCCACTGATAACCTGGGGCAGAAGGGATAATTGAACTGCTCCACTATTTTGTCAGTGAATCCAGCATTATCTGACAGTTGTAAGCAATATATGATATATAACTATTTCCATTGTTCCCACTCTAAAAAAAGTTACCAAACATACCTTGTCAAACTTTTAATTAAATTATAATTTTGTTATTTTCCGTTAACTTTCTCTTTAACTGACATCAGCTTTATTACTGTCAGACTTGAGGGACTATATAGGGTACCCATGATTGAATCCACATTGGCTGAGTACAAAGAAAACACCCTGCTTGATGTACTGTCTTTATATCCACCTAATATCAATACTGGCATGGCTCTTCACACACAACCTGTCTGAATTCAAGGTTCCCACCCAATGGAAAACCAGCAGGATAGTTCTACTGTTCAAGAAGGGAGGCATCCACAATATTAGCAATAATTGCCCAATATGCCGGTTGTCCGACATCTACAAGATGTTCACTCAAGTCATCCTGACAGGATTGGCAGACATTAGATGAAAGACAACCATGCAAACAAGGTGGCTTCGAAAAAGGAATCAGAACAACTGACCATACATTTCTATCCACACTGTAACCAAGCTCATTGAGGTTTGTAGGGAGTTTAAGATGCTGCTCTGTCTCCCATTCATTGATTTAAAGAAAGCATTTGATTCTGTTGAGATGGAAGTGGTCATCGAAGCCCTAGCCAAAAAAGGGCATTCAAACCCAATACATCAGGATCCTTCATGAGCTGTATTACAGATTCACCACCAGGATGAATTCTACAAGGAGGTGATCGTTGATGTAAAAGAGGGGTTTGGCAGGGTGATACCATTTCCCCCAAACTCTTCAGCACCACCCTCGAAAATTCATGCAACAATTAGAATGGGAAGGAATGGGAGTGAAGATAGGTCAGCAACTACACCGCCTTTGCTTCGCTGACGACCTAGTTCTAATAACACCAAATGTTAGTCAAGTGGCACAAATGCTGGCTGACTTTGACCAAGAATGTGAAAAGGTAGATCTACGGCTGAATCTCAACAAAACTATATTCATGAAAAAAAATAACTAGTTCCAGATGCCCTATTCACTCTCAATGGAACAAACATCTCTGAATGCAGCAGTTATGTGTATCTAGGTCAAGAACTCAACATGATAAATGACCTAGCACCTGAGATGCTCAGGAGGAAGGACCTGCGTGGAATGCCTTCAAGAGCGTCAAAGAAATAGCTAAAAGGACAAAGAACCTCCTCCTCCAGGCACATCTCTTCGACTCCACCATTCTTCCTTCATTAACATACGCCTCAGAGACCTAGGCCCTATGAAAGCAGGATGAGAACCCTATTCAGGTCTCCCAAAGAGGAATCGAAAGACCTATGCTTGGAATGTCATGCCTACTCAAGTGAAAGAAGGTATCCGGAGTTCCGACCTTTGTGACAATCAAGAGTCAAGGGCACTGTCTCTTTTGCCAAGGCATCGAAAAATCAGATGGGCTGGACATGTAATAATGTGACTTGGAGATGACCGCTGGACTAGAGCTGTGACTGGATCCCATGGAATGTCAAAAGATCACATGGCTGCCCACCTACAAGATGGTCAGACTTCTTCGTCAAGACCCTGAACGAATGGCGTGAGGCTCTTCTTATTCCTGGAGCAAGCAGATGCTATTTGGCTACACTGGCACGTAACAGGGACAAATGAAACCATTACTGGTGCCCACTCGAACAACTCAATGAATATCAGGATATCAAGTGATCAAGTGATTATCAGTTTTAAAGTATATACAGTGCCACTGAGATGTTACAGGTGCCCACTCGAGCAAATTGATGATATACGGGAAGACAGTGATACAGTGCCATTATATTATAACAATAATTGTATTTTGTGGATTAACATAAATGTTTTATAATTATAAAACAATCAAACTAAATGGTCCTAACAGGCAATTGATTCAGAGTCTATTGAAAGGAAAACACCTCAATAATAATTGTGTCAAAATTATGGTTTCTATCTTTGTTTCCACATTGCAAATTCTACTTGATCATGAAGAAATTAATACATTTAAAATTATTTAGAGGTATATTTCTAAGTTAATTGTAGACAAAAAGCATAGAAATTTGGTGTGTTCATAATTAGACATTTCACAGTTTAAACAAGTGTTTTCCTTAGTGCTATTAAAGAGAACAGCACTACTGAATTTTGACAAATTCTTGGACTTCTTTGAATCTGTTCATTAATTTCTAAAGCAGTTAATATTTACTATTTAATTTTAGTTAAAGTCGTATTTAAAGAATCACGTGGCATGACTATGTAAAGAAACATTAAAATGCAATGGAAATGTTATTGATTTCATTTTACCTTATTATTTATCTTGAAAACTACATTTCTACTCCATCCAATATTTCTTCTTTTGTTTAGTTTGTCAGACACCTCATTAAAAAAAGCTATTTTGAAACTATATGTGGGAATTATACAATGACAACGAAAAATAGCATTTTCCATTTTCTAATCTTTAGCTATCACCATACTTTTTAAGTTCTTAAAAATTTTGGAGAGGAGACCATTCATTCATAACTGGTTTAACATGTTATTTAATGCAATATGGTGTCATAACTGTGTACCCTGCCCCAGATATTTTGATATAACCTTCAAACATCTAGCACAATTTGTTCACATGTAGAAGTAAAATGACCTGCGTTTTATGTGGTATAATCCAAGGGAAATTTTCTAATTCTAGAATTCTAGAAATAGAAATAATTAGGAACAAATGCTAGAACAGGAGTCTAGGGACCAAGAGTCTATCCATGATTTTATATGGCCTACACCATGATTTTAGGTAACTGTTAATATGTTAAAGTTGTAATTTTTTAATTTGTGATACAAGAAAGATTCAAACCTGGTGGTTTGAAATCTAAATGAACTTATATTTTAAGTTTCTAAAAACTTAGATTAATATGGAAATAAAAAAATGTCCTCACTTAAAACAAAAAAGACATGTTGGAACTTGAAGGCAGCTCAGAGGACTATTGCTCCTGCTTTGCATGTGGGAAACCCAGGCACCTCTCCTGGTTCTGAGCATCATCAGGGAGAAAACCCTGTTACCCTGAACACTGCTAGATGTGGTCCCCAAACAAAACAAACCTAAACAAAACTACTACCTAAATAGAAAAGTCATGCTGCCTGCAAAATCACCTGTCTCGACTCAAATTCTGAGAGAAAGTCAAGTGTAATATTCCTTAATCCTTTCTAACATAAAAAGTACAAAATTATGTTTCAGATCCTTTTCTACTTGACAAATCTAAAAAAGACAACTAAGAAAGTCACTTCTTAGTGCTGCTGTATTTAGGGCTCTTTCATGGTCAGGGGAATAAACATTGTTTTAATGGTTTTACTAGCAGATGCCATTGGGCTACACTGGCACACGATAGGGACAAATGGAAACATTATTGGTGCCCGCTTTAGCAAATTGACAAATAACGGGATGTCAAGTGATCAAGAAAGTCACTATGATTTGTTCACTGAATAAGTCCGTTTCATTGTTACATGGATATACACATTTAGAAATAGAATTTATCCAAAATTCTATTTCATAGTTTTTTCTCATAATCCAGTCTAGATTGGCCTCTTCATTTTTATACTCTTTAGAGTCTTTCCCACACACTCCACCATTCTTTAACCTCTCTCTCTCTATCCTCATTTGGTTCCCACAGGATACTCCTGGTTGTCATGGGTACTATCCCAAAGAAAGCATTCATTTTGTTTGTTTGTTTTGGTGCCACACACAGTGGTACTAGGGCTCTGCATTCAAGGATCATTTTTGGCAAGCTCAGGAGGTCATATGGGTTGCCAGAGATTGAACTCAGGTTGACCATGTACAAGGCGCATTCTAACCCACTGTGCTATCACTCTGGAACAAATTTATTATATGTGCTGTCAAAGCAAGCCCTTTGTTTTTGTGAAGTGTTTTTGTTTTGTTTGTTTTAAGGAAACACCCACTGGTTTTCAGAACTTTCTTTTGGCTATGCAACAGGAATCACTCCTTGTGGGGATTAGGAGATAATATTGGGTGTCAGGGATCAAACTTGGGACAGTTGCATGCAAGAATATATTCTTTAAGGTAGCCGATAATCAACACACAATTTTCATTTTGATTTCCTTCCTTCCTTCCTTCCTTCCTTCCTTCCTTCCTTCCTTCCTTCCTTCCTTCCCTTCTTTCCTTCCTTCCTTCCTTCCTTCCTTTCTCTCTTTCTTTCTTTCTTTCTTTCTTTCTTTCTTTCTTTTCTTTCTTTCTTTCTTTCTTTCTTTCTTTCTTTCTTTCTTTCTTTCTTTCTTTCTTTCTTTTTCTTTCTTTCTTTCTTTCTTTCTTTCTTTCTTTCTTTCTTTCTTTCTTTCCTTCCCTTCCTTCCTTCCTTCCTTCCTTCCTTCCTTCCTTCCTTCCTTCCTTCCTTCCTTCCTTCCTTCCTTCCTTCCTTCCTTCCTTCCTTCTTTCTTTCTTTCTTTCTTTCTTTCTTTCTTTCTTTCTTTCTTTCTTTCTTTCTTTCTTTCTCCCTTACCAGTCCAACATGGAGAAGTTTTAAAATGTCTTGGTTTGAACAAAGACACCCTATTTAGTGCAATTTCAACACCATGTCTTGATATTATCATGTTGACAAAAGCTTCTCACAGGTTTTATTTTTCTTCTTTCTGAGAAGTGTTCACAAATTATTAATTGCAACATAGCTAAAGCACAAAGTCAACAACAATGAACTCATGAGACCTAAACATTAATAACCAAACTTTGAAAGGTGCCTGAGGAGATGGCAGGTTGCAGGGAGGAGGGAGAATGGGCCATGGAACCTGGGAATCCTGGGGCAGGGTCGTTCACACTAGTGGTTGGACCCATGATGGAACATTGTATGTCTAAAACATAACGAAGAATAACTTAAAATTTACAAGAATTTAAATAACTTTGTATTTAAAAGAATAACTTTGTAAATCACTGTGCTTTGATAAAATTAAATGAAGAGGAACATGATTCCTGTTCTAAGGTAGAGAGTTACTGATGAGCACTGTCATATGACACAACCCACCCACTTCCCAAATAAATAAAAATCACTTGAATTCATCTTGATGAGGCTCTTTATGTTCCTGGAGCAAGCAGATGCCCTTCGGCTCTACTAGCATGAGACAGGACATATGGAGATGTTACTGGTGCCCGTAACCAAATTGATGATGAACAGGGAGACAGTGATTCAGTGACAGTGATCTAGAATTAAAATTAAATATATTTCTCACCCTCTTAACATATGCCTGTGCATTTACATGTAGTAAATTAGATACTATAGATATTTATAATGGCTTACAGTTTACTGTGAACAAAAAGGCAATCAGGAGACAAACATGGTAGAAGTGCTTAAAAAAAGACATTATTTTGCTATTATTCATTCATCAGAGAAGAAGAAAAGGTCATCATTAAACTGTCTGATTTCACAACTTAAGATCTTAGAAAGTGATCAGCAAAAGGAGCCCAACCCAGGCAGAAAGAAAGGAATATTATGCTATTATTAAAAGATAAGAATAGGTGCTAGAGAGATAGTACAGCAGCTAGGGTACTTTCCTTGCACATGGCCAACTTGGGTTTGATCCCCAGTATTGCATATGGCTCCCTATGCAACTACAGGAGAAACCCTGAGTGCACAGCCAGGAGTAACGTCTGAGCATCTTTGGTTGTGCCCCCCCAAACCAAAAACAAGAAAAAAATTCTGCCTTAATTTATGATGTACATCACTGGAGTTAACATTTCTGAATTGCGTTTAGATATAAAATATATCTAAGAAAGTATGGTATTTAAATATACCTTCTCATTTATTAGAATTTATAACTTGGGGGGGGGGAGATAACTTTGAGAGGGCTGAGAGCTCCGTGTTTTGCATGCTGGAGGACCAGGTTTTATCCCCGGCATAGTATGTTTTACCAGCACAACTCAGATTGACTCATTCAAAAAGCGACTTATCTTTTCGGCATAATTGGTAATGTATCATTCATTGTGCACTGTATTGACTTAAACTGAAATGTTTTGTAATGAATACAACATTTTGTGGGTCTGAGCACAGGTAGGACTGTTTTAATGATTTGTACAATGGAAATGCTTTAGGCAAGCATGCAGGCAACCTTATCACTTGAAGCGCCAAATTATTAAGCTTGAAAGACCTTTTACTAAATCTAGTCATCCTACTTACTTGAATGGTCATTATAAGTGATACATATATCACTTGCAGAGTGCTTTGGAACTTTAAAGCAAAAGAAACATTTTCTTCCATAGAATATTCTTATCTACTTTTCTGATCAACCTGATAAGTTCTTAAATATGCTTGATGGGGAGTTTCTTTCACAACTCAGTCTTTCCTCAAAAATAGCAATACAAACTAAATTTTCAAACTTATAAAATGAGCTCTTGTGTTGAAAATCATGTACTTTTTAGAAGTCAAATTATTGTAAAATAGTAATATATTTAATAACTGTCCACTATATGTCCCTTTATCAGCAAATAATCGACAGCATAAAACAAAGATGTAAAAGGAATGAATTCTATTCACTAACAGTGTGTTTGCTTAATACCAAGTTTGGTGGATAACAGGGACAAGATTATTTGATTCAGAAGCTCACATTATATCCTCACAGGGGATATAATTAGACACCCCCTACACTATTTGAATGAGTTGTCACTTTTCTGTTCTTTTCTTGTACTTACTTCCAGGACTTTTTGGAGCATCAGATGCGAACTAGCAAATTAGTTTGGTATTTGAGAGTGTATAGTGCCCAACAACACTGAGTGTTTAGTCTGCTATTAGGAAAAACTATCGTTTCAGTCAACATGCTTTTACCTTAGTCTACATCTTCCAAATTTTACCAGTGGGGAAACCACTGGAAATAGTTTTGCCTGTGTGCATATTCTTGCAATACGCTGAAAGGAACAGGGTGAAAACATACATTCTGAGTTAACACTGGCTTCTAAACTTCTTTTGTAAATTTGGGCAAGATGCTTAACTTTCATGAGTTCAATTCAGCTTTCTTTGAAACATGGATAATAATGGCTTCTTTCTTACAAAGAGTCTTTGAAGAGTGGGCAAAATGGTACATATAAAGCATTTTGATTTATTCTCATTGAGTGTTTCATGAAAGAAAGAAAGCCATCCGTCATTGTTTTACAAACTGCACAGAATATTCAGTTATTTGCTTTCCTAGTTAGAACTATTAAGATGAAAATTAACCCTAGAAACTAAGTCACTTCTAGAAATTGGGAAAAGTAACTTATGAACAATACAAAAACTCCTCCCAGATAGATCTTGTTAGGACTTAATTCCTTGAGATCAGTCCAGAAGTAAAATTATTATATATTTACTCAGGTCAAGGACATTGATTGAGTTGAAAGAAGTTAATAATTTGCCAATTTAAGGCATGGTGCCTTATATCTTAATTACTTTATTATATTTTAAGTTATGACAGTTAATTTTCTATTGTATATGGGTATATATATTTATAATTATAGTGTACAATTTCTACTATTTCTAAAAAATGAGGGAAGTGACTTGGCCAGAGTTATCTAGGTAGTGTATGACATTGGTAGTATTTGAGACTAACCTGAATGTGAATCCAGGATTTCTTCAATAAATTATGCTGCTATTTTGCTATTTGCCTGTCATAATTCGGTCTTAGTGTTCAGCCTCCTTTTGATTTCAGTGATAACTGTCTCTTTGTTAAAGTTGTTTCCTATGACATATGTGTCATGAATAAAAATTCATTTTATATTACATTAAATTCTATTATGTTATAGCATTCTATATTGCTGTGCTGGGTTCAGACTCAGGGTCTCACACATGCACAGGATATAGGTTCAACCAGCGAGATGCTGAGCTACATCTCTGTCCTTGAATAGCAATTGAAAGGAATCTGACCTCTTTAAAAAAAGTTGAAACCTGATGGCCTCTCAGTATCTGTATTGCAAACATAATGCTCAAAAGCATAGAGAGATAGAAGAAAAGTGCTTGCCAAAGAGAGAGGTGGGGGGGGAGTTGCAGAGGGCTACTGGGGACACTGATGGTGGGGAAATGGACACTTGTGGAGGGGATGGGTGCTGGAACATTGTAAGACTGAAACTCGATCATGAAAGCTTTGTGACTGTGTATCTCACAATAATTCCAATTAAAAAGGGCAAAGTTCAAGTTTTTCATATTGCCACTGGCTTTAAACCAGAGTGTGTTTTGTCGTGAAAACATGGTTCGTTTTTACCCTTTTCATTGTTGTAAATTAAATACTGTTTGAAGTAATAGCAATGGTTTGAAATACTGTGCTTTGAACCAATATGACGTGGCAGAGGAGTCACTCATCTATCATTCATCCATTTTAATGCCAATGTCTTAGAAAATTGTGCTGTAAAGCAGAGTATCCTTACTCCAAAGTATTTATCTGGCATGCTAATTCATGCTATACAGATTCGTCCTCCCTAGGATATGCAAAACTCATTTTCCCTAGCTTCAAAATGAGTCATTCCAAAAGAATTCAGTAGTGCACCTTGTCAACCCCTTAAAGAATTGTGCACTAATGTCTTCTCCCATTTTCTAGATGCCACTTAGTGGTTTATCATGCATTTAAGTTTCAGGGAGATAATTTGCCTCAAATTTTGTGGCTCTCTCTATCAAGTCTATTACCCCTAAAACATAATATAATAAATGCTCATTCTAAATCCAAGAATTGTCTTCAGATCATTGTTCTATGTATCACCCTGTAAAGAAGCTTGTGGAGTATGTCTATATATATATATATATATATATATATACAGATATACATATATATACATATATATATCAACATTGTGACATTGGACTATTTAACACTCCTGGGAGAGAAGAAAGATGTGTAACATATTTGTTCATGAAAATGCATTCAAATGAGTTTAAGGTACATATACTCCTATTCCAGATATGTCATAATTCATACTTTTTTTTTCAGAGAGTGTGGGGATTTGGACCACTCCAGGTTGTGCTCAGGGCTTACTCTTGACTCTGTACTCAGGAATTATTCCTGGAGGAGCTCGGAGGACCACAAGGGGTATCAGAGATCAAACCCAGGTTAGCACAAATTCAAAGCAAGTGCCTTGTCACTGTACTATTTCTCTGGCCCCCCATGCATATATTTTTAAAGGCACATGCTTTAAAAAATATGCCCTTAAATAACGGGTTTGCATTCTTATCATGAAAGTATGTTTCTTGAAGCCATAAAGCTGCAATCCATATGTAATCAACTCTAGCTGACCTCAGGCTGCAGGTAGAACCCAGAAATGATCTGATTTCCTTTAGACAGATCTAACATCTAGGTATAAATGAAAGGCTTTAGCACAAAATCACAGGATATTAGTACTAAGATAAATCAAGGCAGACGGTATTAACTTGAAGGCCAGCATCCCATGTTTTTATACCTATACTATCTTCATCATGCAATTATTCTTGCTATCCACATTATTCTTAAGTAAACTCTTATCTTTCAACAAAATTATCAAAATCTTGACTTCAAAATCTACCGTGAAAAATGGAAAGGCAAAGTAAGTTAATAAAGAGTTACTTTAAAGAAATAGATCTGTTTTTCTTCTTATTTATGGGTAGTGTATAAAAGCAGCACCATCATTTCTCTGAGGTATATGCAAATCACATACATCTTAAAAACTGGAAACGATTTTTTAAAATGTGTGACAACTAGGAGATATTCAGATAGCTAATATTATCTACAGGAACAATGTGACAATGTTCCCTTTCCCAAGTTTTGAGGCAGCGTCTATTCATTAACACAGGCAAGCTTATGATCATCCAGTACAGAATAGCAATCTGCAGAATTTACAATCTGTACTTGGAAGGGCTAAACCTCCATATTTGGCTGAGAAGATGACCAGGAAAGGACTTTTATAATTAAGCAACAGTCTTATACTGCTTTACAACCAAGACTGTGATAAAATAAACAGCATTTTATGCTTAAAGCATCGGGTTTCAGGAAACCTATCCAACGTATCCCATAGGTTGACACCTAGTTTTAATAAGCTTCTTGCTTAAAAATGTCTTCCAATGCAACAGAGCACAGGGCCTGGAATCATAGTACCTGTCAATCTTGATAACCTTCCCATAAATCGTTCCTCCCTGAAATAGCGTATTCTGGTAAGTTGGAGATTCATTATGAATAATATACGTGCTAATTGTTCACCTGTAATCCTGTTCATCACAGTACAAATGAAATATACAAACATGTAAAACCCCATTGTATTACTTCATTAAATGACACATACTGCTATCATAAATAAGGATGTATGTATGTATGAGATATAGCCATGTATATATTGTTGAATATTTAATTTTTCTTAACCGTGGAAGAAGGCCTGATGCCAAGAGATTAGACACAATTTTAGAAGCAGAGGTGAGCACCATAGTAATTATAATGGCAGGGTTTTGTTGCTGTTTGGTGATACCAGAATTGTCCATAACCCTTCCAGGATGTAAACATCCCCAGCTCTCATACACCAGAGCTGTGCATTTGAATTCGCACCTGAAAGCTCACACTGAATTTTAGATGAGTTCTCCAAGACTGAAAACACAAATCCCAAAATAGCTTTACGCCCCTCCTGGGCCTAGGAGCTTGCAGGCACCCAGGAGGGCAGGGACTAACCGGCACACTCTCACCCAGCCAGGTACTCTTCCCGGCAAGCCACCCACAGCCAGCGACACCAGCGACGCCGCCAGTGGTTACCACCTGGGCTTGCAGACACTCGCAAACACTCGCTTCTCTGGGGAGCTCCAGAGAAACTGGGGGGAGGGGACAAGGTTGGGCATTTGGACACAGTGGCTCACACCATGCACCGCTGCGCCTCCAACTCGACCTGGGACCCAAATTCGCCCCAGAGGATCTGCATTATGCCAAGGCGCTGGGCCAACTCACCTCCACGAAGTAGAAACAGGGCAGAAGGGTGACACTGTCCTTGATCACTTTACCCTTTGGCCTCTCCTTCGCCGACATCCTGGCTGCCTGCCGGGGTTGGCGTCCTCCCCCCGGGCGAGGTGGGCACCGAGCAGCCCAGGCGAGCGGTCTCCTCCAGCCGCAAGCGCCCGGCGCCGCTGATGTCACATTCCCCGCGGGCACCGCTGGAGCCAGCGCGCTGCATGCAGCGCCCCCGCCTCTCTCCGCCCCTCTTTGCAGCAACTCGGCGCCTCCCTGAGCCGCAGGTCCTCTGCCTCCCCTACTCGGGCTCCCCTACACCCCGCTTTCCTCCTTGAGAGAAGCCCAGTCTCCTCCTCCAAGCTGTTGCTGCAATGGCTTCCCCCTCTCTGCCACCCTCCCCTGCTCTCCACCGCCCTTGCTTGGCTTCATGGGTGTCAGAGCTTGACGTCAAGATTCAAAAAGGGGGACGCACCCCTGGATTCTGCAGCAGAAGCCATTCTAGCTTCTCCAGATGCACCACAACTCCGTGGAAAATGTCCTCAATCCCTCTAGGAATAATTGGCACTTGAGGATTGCTGGAGGGCAAGAGACCCATCTCTGGCTCACTCAGGCAGATCTCACCTGCGAGAAATGAACGTTTAGAGACCATCCCGAAAAGTAGGCTACTGTGGAAACTCATCAAAGTCCGGGGCCACCAGGAATGATGCCCCTTCCGGGGAGGCTCTGCCCCAGCCCTTCTGGGCTCCTTCAGACCAACTGACAAACAGCTGTTTGGGTGCCAGCTGACTGGGCAGCCTTCATTAGCCCAAAGGGTAGAGTACTACTAACCTCTCCTTCACACACAGCCTGTGATCCTTGCTAGCATTCCAGTGTTAACCCCAAAAAGTAAGCCCTTCCTCACACTGGCCGTCTCAAATTCTTCCCCCGCCAGTGGCTTGATTAACTATTTTCAAATTTGTGGTTATTTTTGGCAACCCAGAAGTGCCAGATGATGGAGAAAAACAGTGAGTAAATACAAAACACTTTAGTGAATGAAATAGCCCATGTCTCTGGCCATTTCGAACAAGTCTGAAATACATATTCCCAGAACCTGTAGACAAACTTTTACCCTCCTATGTACCACATCTGTTCAAGTGTTTTTTCTGTCCTAGTCGCTCAAGCTACTATAACAAGTAACTTAGTCTAGAAACTAAAATAAACAACTTCTGTCCTGGTGGTTTCAGAAGTTGTGACCAGGGTGTCCACTTGATCAGGTAGTACTAAGGGATTTCTTCTTGGAAAAGATACTTCTCTGATATCATATTATGTGGGCACTAACGTCATGATGAGAGCCCGGTACTCATGACATCATCTAAATCTACTTACCTATATAAAAGACCCATCTCAAAGCTCAATCATAAATAACATTGTAATTCAATGGCCTGTCAATCCAGCTTAGCATTTTTACTATTTTGAGTACTCTGTTCTTTTAACCCCTTTATTTAGAAATGCTGCTCAGGAAATATACCTCTCATATATATATATATATATATATATATATATATATATATGTATACATATATATTGCTTATATATGAGATATAAATATATATCTATATATCATGTATATATCATATCCTGCCTGCATCTTTCATATAATTCATACCTTTGCTCCAATTTAAACTTTTGAACACAGAGTAGAGCAGGTAAGGTTCTTGCTTTGCATAGGGCGAACTCAGGTCTGATCCCTAGCACCACATAGTGTTCCCTGACCAACCAGAAGTGATGCTTGAGCATGCTGTGTGTGCCTTCACCTCTACAAAAACACAAAACCAAATTTAAAATTTTTGAAGGGATAGATTTCTTGATAACTGACTCCATTTAAGTAGCATTGATTATCCCAGGATCCTATTCTTCATTGCTTCACATTCTATTTTTTCTTTATAGATGCACAATTAATACTATCTACTATTTAATGTCATTTAGACAATGCTACTAATATTAGTAATATTATCAATATTAGTAATATTATCTAATAATGTGTACATTATTAAAAGGAATATCATCAAATAATATTACTATTTAGATAATATTACCTATTTTATCACATATTTCTGGGTCAGTTTTTTGTCCTTTTCTTTATTCTTCCACTAGAATGTAAACTCTATAAGTTCAGAAAGTTGTCATCATATAGCAGCTATTAACTGAAATAGCACCTAGAAAATAGCTTATGTTCAAAACATAGCTCCTGAGAAACTTCGAGGGGGCTTGAGCAATAATACAGCAGTTGAGGTTTGCCAGCTGCCTTTCAAAGTTCAATTCTGGCCCCACAGATGCAGAATCAGGCATAAGCAAGACCGCCACCACTATGACTCCAAGTACTATACCTTCTTAAAAAGGAAGAAATTAATGAAACAACTGTATTAACTTATGCACATACAATAACACCACACTTTGTTCAACATACTGAAGGGATTCTCCTTAGCAATGAGTTTTAGGAAGTAACAAAACTAACAGATGTATTCTAAAAAGATTTACTCTTACTCCAGTTCAAGAGGTGCAAAGCAAATAAACCAACCAAGAAAGCAGATATGCAGTGCAAAGCCCCTTGGAGGTGATTCCATACACCAAGGCCTTAGATTACTGAGTGATGCCAGCCTATATATAGAAGGTTCATTAATAAAGGAGAAACATCTGTGAGAAAAAACAATGCCTGGTAATAAAATGAGAGTCCACCCAAAGTTCAGTATTCTTTTGCTTGACTATACTCTAGGAACAAACTCTCATGCACAGAAAGCCTCAAGCCTTAGGCAGTTAGGAAAAAGTTGTATCACACCACCTTTGCAAAAAATGCAAGGGACACTTTTTATCTTCAAATTGCCCACACCCCTCTACTTTGACTGTATAACCTTCCCCGCTTTGCTTGATGGAATGTAGTACATCATTTGTGGTATCACCTGCATCCCTTTCTTTAACTTTACGTAAGTCATTTTGCATTCCTTTCTTTAATTGTATAGGATTCCTGAGAGTTCGGGACTTTCATATCCTTACCTCTGCAAAGTCTTAGGCTGACTTGTCTGAGTCCTGACCTCCACTAGGCAGGTGGAGGAAGGAGGAATGGAGGAAGGAGAGTTCAAACTGAGGGACAGTAGCTGCCCTCTAGGCCCTCCCCAGTCTCTGAGCTACCATTTTACTCTGTGATTTCCCATTTACCCACTAAAGCAATACTATAAGTTCTATAATTAATAGTGATTCACTTTGTAAATTATCATGTCACTAATAAGTAACTATGCTTTTTCTTACTATCAAAATTATTTTGAAATTGTGTGTTGTTTTTCTTAGTATCTTATAGATTTGCTAGAGGTAAAAGTAAGCTAGATTTTCTTTTGAAATTTATCATCTTAGAACCAGCATTTTTGTACAAAAGTGAGGCTAAGAAAAGAGTATAGTTCCTTAACTTCATTAGATGAGAGATAAACAATGTGAGACAGAATACTGGAAATGCATGCTCATGGCACCTCAGCAATTTCAGATATTCTTTTTTTTTAATTTTATTATACCACAGTGAAACATACAGTTACAAAGGTGTTCATAATTGGTTCTTTGTAATACAGTATTCCAGCACCCATCCCTCCACCAGTGCCCCATCCCCACCACCAGTGTACCCCACCCCCTCCCGCCCACCCCAGGTTGCCTCAATAGCAGGGACCCCCTTTTCCTCTTTTTCTCTCTCTGTCTCTCTGTCTCTGCATCTCTCTCCGCTTCTTCTTCTTCTACTTTTTTTTTTTTTTTTTGCTTTTTGGGTCACACCCGGCAATGCTCAGGGGTTTCTCCTGCTCTGCACTCCAGGAATTACTCCTGGCGGTGCTCAAGGGACCATATGGGATGCCGGGGATGGAACCTGGGCCGGCATGGGCGGGCCGTATGCAAGGCAAACGCCCTAACTGTTGGGCTATCGCTCTGGCCCCCTCTCCGCCTTTTACACATTGCGGCTAGCCCTGCAGACATTTAGGGTTTATCATGTAAGTCTCTTTGTGTATATCAAATGGTGAGTTCTAGTCTGATATTACCATTTCACACACTCAGTAAAACACTGCAAACCGACTTTTTCGAACCCAGAGGGAAGGTGGTGTGGGATCACTTAGAATTCCCCCTTTCTGTGTGGAAGGCAGTAAAGTATATTTTCGAGATATTCTTCAAATGTAGTCTAGCACACTTTGAGCCAAAAAATGTTTTGAACATAAAACACTGACATCAAATTATCTGAGGGAAGCTCAAAAGAAGGACTCGGCAGTTAAAAATTATGTGTTGCAACTATGATTTTTATGCAATTTTTTAATTTTTTTTTATTTTTACACTTACAAATATATACAATTAAAAAGTTCATATTTGGGTTTTGGTCATACAGTGTTCCAGCACCCATCCCTCCACCAGTGCCCGTCTCCCACCACTAATGTGCCTGGTTCCCTCCCCCTCCCCAGCCCTCCTCCATGGCAGGTTCTTTATTTCTTTCCCTTTCTCTCTGGTTACTTCCAGATTCTGGCTATTGTGAATAATGCTGCTATAAACATAAAAGTAGGGATGGTGTTTCCGCCGCGTATTTTTGGTTTCCCAGAGTAGATTCCCATGAGTGGTATGGCTGGGTCAAATGGGAGTTCAATTTCTAGTCTTTGGAGGAATGTCCATATTGTTTTCCAGAAAGGCTGTACCAGCCGGCATTCCCACCAACAATGGATGAGTGTCCCCTTTTCCCCACATCCACGCCAGCACTTGTTGTTGTTGCTCTTTTGAATATGTGCCAGTCTCTGTGGTGTAAAGTGATATCTCATTGTTGTTTTGATTTGCATCTCTCTGATGATTAGTGATGATGAGCATTTTTTCACATGTTTTTTGGACATTCGAATTTCTTCCTTGCTGAAGTTTCTGTTCATTTCTTCTCCCCATTTTTTGATGGGGTTGTTTGTTTTCTTCTTGTATATATATTTAAGTTATTCTCTTTTTAGATAGGTAATTTAAAAGCTTAGATTAATATTACAGTTTAATATATAATTAAGAAATTTGAATTTAGGTATATACCAACTCAGAAAATTAAACAGCAATTTAAGGAAAATCTTGATATATAGCCAAGGGTATCTTTAGGTAGTTTTTCTAGTTTGTTTCACCTGTATAGCAGAGATTAGGAAGTATTTTAAATTCAAAGTCAATCCTTTTTGTAAATCTTTTCTCCCCCCTTCCCAGACTTTCATTTCTTTATCTTCATTTCTATATTATAATCATGTCACAAATCTCAACTGGTCAATCCCTTAAAATTAAATATAATAGCCTTACAGGTTACATTGGGGAAACAGTTGAGGAAAACTGTTGGGTTACAGTCCAAGGCATTTCAGGTTTAACATGGAATTGTTCTGCAGGGAGCATAGGTTAATGGAATTGCACCCAATCCAGTGCTCCTGGAGGCACACCCTGTTCCATTGGGGTATACCCAGTCCTTTGGGTTTAGCTTTAACCTCTCCTTGTGTTCTCCCCTACCTGTTATACATATAAGTGAAATGTTGCTTTTCTCTTTCCTTTATGTCCTTTAGATAGTTTTATGCTAGAGCAATGTCATTGTTTGTATAGACACAGGAAGATAGTTAATGCTTGCTTTTGTAATTTAGGAGTGTTTGACTCAAAATATTTACTCCTGGGCATCTGTCATGTTTATTTGTTTTAAACCTCAGTTGTCACCTATCTAGAAATATCCAAGGAGACCAATAAACAGCAGACATGCTACCGGCCTGTGGCCACACTAATTGTAAAAAAGTGTAAGCACATCTACAGTGTCATCTAGCACATCTAGCAGACCAGTCTATCATAGCCCGGCTCATCGAGTTCCACCCCTGCAGCAGTCCTTTTAAATCCGGCTCAGGTATGCTGGTCCAGAGACTCACAGACACGGGGCAGAGCTGCTACTGGCTCTCCCTGTGCCCAGCTTCTCGCGAGGTACCCAGGAGGGATGGCGGGTTCTAGCCCTGGCCCGCCACCCCAGCAGAGCCTTGCAACAAGCCAGACGACCCCCCACTCCATGAGGGGCCTCCATTTTCCACATCCGGACTTCTCTCTTGTCAGAACTCCATCCAGCAGACCAGCCTATCACAGTCCGGCCCGTGTTCATCAATAAATGCTGGACTTTGAGATGACTACAAGAGTATGCTACCTGCGGCAGAGCCTGGCAAGCTACCTGTGTTGTATTCAAATACCAGTAACAATTATAGACCTCATTCCGGAATGGATTGAGGCTCTTTATGTTCCTGGAGCAATCAGATGCCCTTGGGCTCTACTAGCATGAGACAGGACATATGGAGATGTTACTGGGGCCCGCTCAAGTAAATTGATGATGAACGGGAAGACAGTGATACAGTGATACATCTCTTCTCTGTAAGAATATAGCAGTAATTTCTTACAGAGGGGAATCAAATGGCCCAATGTGTCTAGGTATTTGATATTTAATATAATATTTAATATCAGTGCATCACTGTCTTCCTGTTGTTCATCGATTTGCTCGAGTGGGCACCAGTAACATCTCCATACATCCTGCGCAAGCAAGTGTAGCTCAAGGGCATCTGCTTGCTCCAGGGACAGGAAGAGCCTCAAACCATTCTTCAGGTTATGAAATTGAGGTCCATAATTGTTACTAGTTTTATATCTGATATTAAATCTGTGAGATTTAATAATCCCTATTAACCTTCTTCTAAGAATATATTTTCTATTTTTTTTTTTTGTTTTTTGGGTCACAACCGGTGATGCTCATGGGTCATTCCTGGCTCTGAACTCAGGAATTACTACTAGCAGTGCTCAGGGGACCATATGGGATGCCAGGGATCGAATCCGGGTCGGCTTCGTGAAAGGCAAACTCCCTACCTGCTATGCTATTGCTATGGCCCCATTAAGAATATATTTTCAACCATATTTAGCAAGTAATTTTAACAACCAATATAAATTAGATTATTCAGTATAGGCTCAGATAGGTCCAAAGAGTAGTTGTGAAAACCTGAGATAATGATGATCCAAATTCCATGTAATAACATAGGTAAAGCTTATGACTTTATCAATACCATTATTATTTATACATTGTAATAATCAATGCAATCAGTGCCTGCTAAGGGAGCAGGCATGGAGATGGGGTGGAATGTAAGAAAGGAAGGTCTTTGGGAATGGTAGGGAGTGGAGGGGGAACACTGGTGGTGGGATTGGTGTTGAATAATGAATACTTGTAACAACTTTGGTGTGAAAAACTTTGTACCTTGTAAATCATGGAGCTTAAAAAAGGGGAAATATAAAATTAGTTTTTACATTAAAAAAAACATTCAAACCTCAGTTGTTCTCGATTGACCTTAGTTCCCTACGAGGGTCCTGACACAGACTTGGATGTACCTCTGTGAGTGAGTTATCCTGGCTCAACATGGGACAGGCTGGCGCCATAAGAAGTTGAATAAGTTATTGTCATGGACCAACTCTTATTTGATCCATAAAGAAGTGACTGAGTAAGGAAAATGTTGAGGTTAAGAAAAATTAATTTATAGCTTTTGGAGGAATGTTCATATTATTTTCCAAAAACGCTGTACCAGTCGATATTCCCATCAGCAGTGGATGAGAGTCCCTTTCTCTCTACATACACGCCAGCACTGGTTGTTCTTTTGCATATCTGCCAGTCTCTGTGGTGTGAGATGATATCTCATTGTTGATTTGATTTGCATCTCCCTGATGATTAGTGATGATGAGCATATTTTCATATGCCTTTTGGCCATTCGAATTTCTTCTTTAACAAAGTTTCTGTTCATTTCTTCTCCCCGTTTTTTTGATGTGGTTGTCTGTTTTCTTCTTGCAAAGTTCTACTAGTGCCTTACACAGCAATACCTCCCCTGGGAGGCCAAAAACACACAGCAGAAAAACCATCTGCACTTCAATGTTTATAGTAGCTGTTCACAATAGCCAGAATCTGGAAACAACCTTAGTGCCTGAGAACAGATAACTGGATAAATATACTATGGTACACTACACAATAGAATACTTTTTTGTAAAGAAAAACGAAGTCATGAAATTTGCCTATAAATGCATGGACATGGAGAGTATAATGTTGACTGAAATTAGCCAGAGGGAAAAGGACAAGATATAGAATGACTGCATTCAATTGTGGGATATAAAAAAATAGTATGATACTAATATCCAAGATCATGGTGGATGGAATCTACTGCCAGTGTGTGAGAGTCAGAGGTTAGGTAAGACAGCAGGGACAGGGACCAGTGTGCTAATAATTGTTGAAAATGATAATACCAGCCTAGAACATGTCATTGAAGGTAGGAAAAGGGATATGCATGATAACCTCTAAATGTATGTATTGCAAGCCACAATGTATAAGAGAAGGAAGAGGGAGAGAGATACAGAGAGAGAGAGAGGAGAGAGTGAGAGAGAGAAAGAGACCTACCATAGAGGCAGGCTGAGGGAGGGGGAGGGAAACAAGGGAAATTGGTGGTGGGAGACACTGGTGGAGGGATGGGTGCTGGAACACTGTATGACTGAAACCTAATCATGAACAGTTTGTAATTGTTTATCTCATGGTGGTATAATAAAATTAAAAACAAATAAAACAAAACAATAATAGGAATAAAGTTGCTTCTTTTATACCTTACTGATGAAATCCAAAATTAAATGAAATGAATATAGATTCTAATAACAAAAAGGAAAAAAGTAATTTTGTCTGAAGACCGTAGTCTAGGATATATGGAGAGATGTCCCTAAATAAAGCTACCCTTTGCTGTGAGTCCAAAGAGACTATGTTAGGCTTACCTAGGCTGTTGATAAAAGTCTATATCTCTTACTGTGTTTATACAAAATGACTAGAAATATTATTGAGAAATAAATTTGATTGCTTATGGATTATCAGTATAGGAAATGATAAAGGTATAAGTCCCTACATAGAATCCCAGCCCTTTGGAGGATCTCCTAGAGGGAATCTTAAGTGCTGTAGCCTCTAGATGGAATTAACCCTTAGGTGGATCCTCTAGATGACTGTCCCTTGAGGGAAAGGTCTCTACATCTGTTCATTGTTTACCACCTATCTGTAACTCCTTGCGCTCAGCCCTTCATGATGTCTCTACAATGAGCTTTCCTTTGATACCTCTATAATGACTTTACTTGAATTAAATGGCCTCTGATTACCAACAAGCCTATGGCCCCATTCCTTTGTCCAAGGTTAGGGGATCATCGTCAGCCACCCCCAACAAGCCAGGGGACACTTTCGAACTGCAACAGTCTACCTACTGTAAATTGAAAATCATGTGCAAAATCATGCAATGAAGAGGCACATTCCTTTACATGTTTACAGAAAATTTTATAGATAGCATTTAGTGGTGAGAAATTAAATAAATAAAATTTAACCAGGAAGAAGTATTGGAATCATAAAAGCTGAATTCATGTTTAGGAAATAGCAAGTTTTAAATCTTCCTTTAAACACATTATTCAGCATCTCCAAGCTTCAATTTCCTGATATGTAAAATGTAGACAGGATAGCTTCCACCTGACAACAATTCTCAATAGATTAAATGTGACAATTCACATGAAAGCATTTTATAAATGGTAAACTCTTCCTTCTGGTCATCTTTCCAACCCACAAGTATTAGTTGATTCTCCATGATGGTACTGAAAGAAGGCAGAAACCCCCCCCCCACCCTTTCCCAACCATGGCAGGCCTACTCATGGAAAGTTACCAATTTAGGGCCTGAGTGTCCTTTTCATCTTGAAGTAACCTTTTTGTTATCTACAAAAGGCCCAGAACAAATTCCTGTTAGAGGTTATGAGACCCCCGCCCAGAATCTACTATCTGGCCTGAATTGCCTGGATTGCATTCCTGCATGCGTATAGCCATTGTTGACCCATGATCCCACGCGTGTATCTAGCCACACCAAATATAGAAAGAAGTATTAAGAATGATCTGATTTTTTTTTAAACATTTTATTATACCACCGTGAGATATACAATTACACGTTGTTCACGTTGGGGTTTCGGCCATGGTGTTCCGCACCCCGCCCCCACCAGTGCCCCCAGCCACCACCCATGTCCCCAATTCCCTCCCCCCTCCCACATCCCGCCTAAATGGCAGGTTCTTTATCTCCTCTCCTCTCCCCTCTCTCTCTCTCCTCCTTCTCCCACACATTGTGGGCTGCACACTTAGAAGCCATCATTTGCTTTTTTGTCTGTATTTAATGCTCAGTTCTATGTTAGTATCAGAACTTTAGACATTTATTCGCTCATGTTCCTTTCTCTATCTAAACCAACCTCTGACTCCCACATGCTTTGGTAATTTCCACTTTTGGTAAGATCACCTAGTATTTTATGTCATGCAAATAAATCAGTCAAGAATGATCTGATTGGTGGGAGATGGTTACTTGGTACAAAGTGATTGGCTGCCTGCCGCGCAGACCTTGATATAATATTTTAAATCTATTGGATGTTTATGCGCGGGCTTTTCTGTAGCGGGGAACTATCTCTTAAAAGATCCTCCCTGGAAGCGCTCGGGGCTCTTAGCCACTGACCTCTTGGGGTCACGCTATGAGCCCGAGTATACTTGCTTATTAATAAAACCCTTGCTTTTGCATAGGACTTGGTCTCTCAGAGTTTTCCTTGGTAGGTGCGGCTCTCCGAGGTTCCCAGTCAGTCACCCCATCGGGTGGCCAACTCTTTCAGTACCATTTGATTCTCCATTTGGTACCATTTGAAGAAAAGTACAGAGTTCTTGCCCTCTCATATCTCATGTCAAATAAATAGGAACGACAGGGAATGTATTAATCTCAGTTAAAAAAAAAAAGCCCTCCCCATGGACAAAGCACCATAGAAAACACTTTGATCATATTCCTTCGATTTACTCTCACTCTATCCTTGTGGACTGAGTCTTCCTGTTGCCCATATTGCAGATAAAGAGAAAGTCACTCCGTCCCAGAGGTTAGGCACTGGATGCAAACTGGATGCAATAGCAATGACTATTATTTGTGAAGTATAGAGTTTCAACGTTGTAGGTTGTTCTAAGAACTGTGATCTTAAAGACTGTTGGGTTCTAAGCAGCTAGTATTGGGGCCTGGCACTTTCAGTCCTAAGGCTCTGGGAGACGGGGCCCAAAGATGGGTCCTGTTCTCAGGGCAGTGGAGCTTCTGGATGCTTAAGAATTTACACCTACTTGAAAGACATTTGTGCTTATCCAATGGGAGACTGGTAGACAAATGATTTGTGTCTTAGGTGAGGCAGGATGTGCCTGGTGTTCTGATCACAGGAATATGTAAATCAATGATTGTAACCTTGCAAATGTTACCTTGCAAATGCTAAATCTGTGATTGTTATCTGTTGCAGTGATCCAGGAGCTTGCAAATGCTATGTGATTTGTGCTTGTACCCCTCCACCCAATATCATATAAAAGGCTTAAACTATATTCAGTAAAACCAGTACTGCTATCCAGAACTCTCTCCTGCATTGGTGTATTTCTTTCTTTCCTTTCTTAGCAGCAGCAAGGCAGACTTTCTCCCAAGTCCATCTCTCGCCCTTTTCTACAGGGATGAAGTCCAGCAAGATCTAGGTCTCCTTCACTTGTGTCCGGGGCTGCTGGTCAGGGCCCCCAACAAAAGAATACACACAATGTCACTTTAAATAAACAAAAGTGGCATTTTTGTTTATTTCCCATTGTGATTACTATGGGAAATGTAGTAATCACTATGGGAAATTTCATATATACAATGGCCAAAGAAAGGTTTAGTAGGAATTGATGTTGAAGCTATTATTGCATTGAGGCTACTTATTGATCTCTTGATCACTTGACATCCTGTTATTTGTCGATTTTCTAGAGTGGGCACCAGTAATATTTTTATTTGACTCTGTCATGTGCCAGAGTAGCCCAATGGCATCTGCTTGCTTCAGGAATATGAAGAGCCTCAAACCGTTCGTTTAGGGTCTTGGCAAAGAAGTATGACCGTCTTGTAGGTGGGCGGCCACGTAATCTTTGACATCCTGTGGGATCCAGTCAGTAAAGACTCTAGCCCAGTGGTCATCTCCAAGTCGCATTACATGTCCAACCCATCTGATTTTCGATGCCTTGGCAAGCGAGACAGAGTCCCTGACTCTTGATTGTCAACGGAGGTAGGAACTCTGGATTTTTTTCTCTCACTTGAGTGAGGCATGATATTCCAAGCATACAGGCTACTTATTACGTGGTGGAATTTTACAACCCTTTAATGTATGTTCTGTAATCCATAGTCTGGAAGGGAAAAGAGAAAAGAGAGAGAAAGGGAAAGAAATAAAGAACCTGCCATGGAGGAGGGCTGGGGGAGGGGGGAGGAACCGGGGACATTGGTGGTGGGAGATGGGCACTGGTGGAGGGATGGGTGCTGGAACACTGTATGGCCAAAAACCCAAATATGAAATTTTTAATTGTATATCTTTGTAGTTGTAAAAATAAAAAATTAAAAAAATAAAAAATAAAAGCTATGTTCGAAGCTGTGTTGAGGGGCCGAGAGATAGCACAGTGGGTAAGGCATTTATTTGCATTGCATCTGCGGCCGACCTGGGTTCGATTCCCGGCATCCCATATGGTCCCCCGAGCACCACCAGGAGTAAATCCTAATTGTAGAGATAGGAGTAACCCCCTGAGCAGTGCTGGGTGGACCCAAAAAGCAAAAAAAAAAAAAAAAAAAAAGAAAGAAAAAGAAAAAAAAGCTGTGTTCACTGCATATGTGAAAGCCAAAAGCAGATCTTGTATGCTGAATGTTGCTTCAGAGACGCTAGCTCCTGGCCCTTTGAATATAGTGCCTCATAGAACTTTGAATAATGTGCCTTACAGGACTTCTAAGATTTTTTGGGAAGACTTTCAGTGGAAATTTTGTTTTTAGCATTTCAAGAAAGGCACCACTGCTGACTTTACTGAAAAGTCAGCAGTCTGACATTTCACAAAACAGAGCACTTCGCAGCACAAATAACCTGGAAAAAATGTCTGAAATGCATTTGACATCATCATTAGAACTGTCAGGCTCCTGAGATAAAAATGTCATTTTCCTATGTATTGGTTTTAGGCGCCCACAAAGAGAATACTCTTTTTCAGCTTCTTGGCAACTATTCATCCTTAGGATATTTATATGCCATCTTTACAGTCATAAGAAATATTATTTAATTTAGCATTCTATTTCTCAGAAATCATCCCACTCCACAGAATTTTTGAGGCAATACTGCAAGATTTTACTGTGTTTTTCTAAAGGAGACTTAAAAGAACTGGATATGCAGATGGGTGGAGGAAAGAAAGTACTGAGCTAGGAAAGGTCTCAGAAAATGGAAAAGTGCTGTTCTATTTCTAGCCCCATTATCGACTAGTTGTATGAATGTGGAGAGGAGCATTTTGCATTGGGGAATTGATTTCATTTAAAAAATAGAGCTTGACTGGTAAAATGAACTTCAACTGTTTATGCTTGGCCTAGACCCATTGTTACTTCATGTAAAGTAAATTTACTGAATTTTTTCTTTTTGTTTTTTAAAATTTTTTAGTCATACCCTGTGGTCTGTCTTCCCATTCATCGTCGATTTGCTCGACCGGGCACCAGTAACATCTCCATATGACCTGTCTCATGCAAGTAGAGCCCAAGGGCACCTGCTTGCTCCAGGAACATAAAGAGCCTCAAACCATTCCATCAGATCTATTTGGCATATCAAATATGACACGGGTAGCTTGCCAGGCTCTGCTGTGCGTAGCCTACTCTTGTAGTCATCTCTAAATCCAGCATTTATTGATGAGCTGGGCTGTGATAGGCTGGTCTGATGGGTGGAGTGCTGGCAGGGGTGGGGGGAAGTCGGATATGGAAAATGGAGGCCCTCATGGAGTGGGGGGTCGTCTGGCTTGTGAGGCTCTGCTGGGGTGGCGGGCCAGGGCAAGAACCTGCCATCCCTCCCAGGCACCTCATGAGCACCCTGTGGTGCTCATGGCTTATTCCCTGGCTCCCCACTTAGCAATAGCCCCTGGAGATGCTCTGGGACCATATGGGTTGTTAGGGTTTGAAACCAGGACTGCTGAGTGCAAGATAAACACTCTAACCACTGTACTGTCACTCTGGCCCCAAAGGTTACTGAATTTTTACAAGGGTCTCTTCCACTCTTGTGGTCAAAACTGGTCTGCACTGCAGATTTTCAATCTTAAGCTGACCAAATGGCTGGATATGGGACCAAATGCAAACATTTGCACTCATTTTCAGAGCTGATTGGTGACCAATATTATTCTCGCGTTAATTCATGGCAGAAACAGAGAATAGCAATTAATACTTGTCTTCTGGGTCTTAGAATTTTCTTTGTTTCATTCCTCTCAAAAAGCTTACATTATATTTCTTGTTTCTTTTTGCATTTTGTTTATTACTTTTATACCCTCACAGCTGTCCAAACAAATTCTTTTCTCTGACTCCCCCTTTTTTATATGTCTCTCTAGCCTTTTCCTCCCCTTCTGAATTTTTTACTAATTTGTCTAGGATCAGGTTCTCTGGCTATAATAAAAATTAAACTGATAAAAAGCTGACTAATGTAATGAATCATAGGACATTAATTTGATAAAGACTTAACCTGAACATTTTTAAGTTAAATACTCAACAGATTTTTTCTAACAGCAAGAAAATTGC